>REGO01000098.1:2019762-2100469 GCA_010120015.1 Rhombomys opimus
TTTTTTTTGGAAGGGAGGCTTTTGATGACTGCTTCCATTTCCTTGGAGGATATAGGACTATTTAGTATATTTACCTGATCTTTATTTAATTTTGGTAGATGGAATCTATCAAGAAAATTGTCCACTTCATTTAGATTTTAAATTTTGTGGCACAAAGGCTTTTGTAGGAAGACCTAATAATTGTTGGATATTCTCAGTGTCTGTCAGCATAGAAACAGAACGGTGGATTAATGGAATTGAATAGAAGACATGGAAATAAACCCACACACCTACGGATACTTGATTTTTGACAAAGAAGCCAAAACAATACAATGGAAAACAGACAGCAGCTTCAACAAATGGTGCTCTTCTAACTGGATGTCTACACACAGAAAAAAAGCAAATAGATCCATATTTATCACCCTGCACAAAACTAAAGTCCAAGTGAATCAAAAACCTTAATAAAAACCTCAACAGACACACTAACCCTCTTAGAAGAAAGAGGGGAAGAGCCTTGAACTCATTGGCACAGGAGACAACTTCCTGAACAGAACCTCAACAACACAGGCTCTAAAATCAACAATCAACAAATGGGACCTCATGAAACTGAAAAGCTTCTGTAAAGCAAGGGACACTGTTAACAGAACAAAATGACAGACTACAGATTGGGAAAGGATCTTCACCAACTGTATAGCTGACAGAAGGCTAATATCAAGAATACATAAAAAACCCAAAAAGTTGATCAGCAAAAACTCAAATAATCTAAATAAAAAATGGGATGCATAGCTAAACAGAGAATTCTCAATAGAGGAATACCAAATGGCAGAGAAACACTTAAAGAAATGCTCAATATCCTCAATCATTAGGGAAATGAAAATCAAAATGACCCTGAGATTTCATCTTACACCCATCAGAATGGCTAAGATCAAAAACTCAAGTGACAACACATGCTGGAGAGGATGTAAAGAAAGGGGAACCCTCCTCCATTGCTGGTGTGAATTTAAATTTGTACAACCACTTTGGAAATCAATCTGGCACTTTCTCAGACAATTAGGAATATTGCTTCCTCAAGATCTAGCTATAGCACTCCTAGGCATATATCCAAACCATGCTCAAGTATACAACAAGGACATTTGCTCAACCATGTTTATAGCAGCTTTATTTGTAATATCCAGAACCTAGAAACAACCCAGATGTCCCTGTGTTGAGGAATGGATACAGAAATTGTGGTACATTTACACAGTGGAATGCTAATAAGCAATTTTTTTTTTAAAAAAAGGAAATCATGAAATTTACAGGCAAATGTTGGGAACTAGGAAAGATTATTCAGAGTGAGGTATCCCAGAAGCAAAAAGACACACATGGTATATGGTCACTTATAAGTAGATATTAGACATATAACATAGGACAATCATACAAAAATCATTACACTTGAAGAAGCTAAGCAAGAAGGAGGACCTTGGGTAAGATGTTCAGTCCTCATACAGAAAGGCAAACAGGATGCACATTGGAAGACGGAGAACACAGGCAACAGGACAGGAGCCTACTACAGAGGGCCCTTGAAAGTCTCTATCCAGCAAGGTATCAAAGGAGATGCTGGGACACATAGCCAAACTTTGGGCAGAGAGCAGGGAATCATATGAAAAAAAGGGGAGATTTAAAGATCTGGAGGGGACAGTAGCAACTGATCCAACAATTCTGGACACAGGGTCTTTTCTGAGACTGATACTCCAACCAAGGAACATGCATGGAGATAAACTAGAATCCCTAGAACCCCTGCACTGGTGTAGCCCATGTCAGTTCAGTCTCCAGGTTAGTTCCCAGGAACAGGAACAGGAACTGTCTATGATATGAACTCAGTGTCTAGCTCTTTGATCACCTCCTCCTGAGGGGAGCAGCCTTACCAGGCCACAGAGGAAGACAATGCAGCCAGTCCTGATGAGACCTGATAGGCTAGGGTCAGAGGGAAGTGGAAGAGGACCTCCTCTATCAGTGTACTTGGGGAGGGGCATGGGAGGAGATTAGATTAAAGAGGGAGGATGGTATTGGGAGAGGTAGGATGCTACAGAAGGCATACAAAGTGAATAAACTGTAATTTATAAACAAATAAATTAAAAAAATTCAAAAGCAAATCGGCTAACTTGGAGGATGAAGTCTCAGGACAGGAAATCATTCATTTTGTGTTGTATAATCCATGCTAACTATCATTAGGCTATAAAAATGTGTTTGCTAGAAAAAAGAGGGGGTATAACATTACAGATAAGACAGGTACTGAGAAAAAAAAACTCCTGTGTTTCTTAAAGAGATTAGCATTATTAAAGATAAATCTTCTTTGCCCGGTAGAAAAACATGCTCACCCATTATAAAGGTTCCAGTTTGTAAGAAAGCAAATCAATTTTTTAAATTACAAACTGGAATGAGTTTATTCTATCAAGGACTTTTTCTCGTTCTTTGGAAGACCTCTAATAAAAGATAATGTCATACAATAATATTATAAAATGTTAATCTTTAGAAAGATTTGATTAAAAAAGAATTGAACTAGGTGACAGAAGATGTATTGGCTAAAGGTTTTGTAAATGCTAAATTTAATCTTCATCCTTTCTAGGGACTTTTATTTTGCCAGTTTTGCCTTGTAAATCTAGAAGAATGTGTTTTTTAAATTTAATTATATTTTGATCTTATTCTCTCTCTTAAATCCTTCCAGATCCTTTTCCCTTCCCTATAGACCCAAATTTTACATTTTTCCTAAAAGAGAAAGAAAGAGAGAGAGAGAGAGAGAGAGAGAGAGAGAGAGAGAGAGAGAGAGAGATATCTTGAATTGAAAACACTGCTGTGAGGGTTCCTTTCTCAGTGATAGATACCAAATTTTCCTTTCTCACATTTTTGAACTACCAATGTGTAAAGGTCATAAGAGCTGTGTCAAAAGGGGACCAGGATACCACTCATGATTGGAGAAGACCTTGGCAATATTATCTATATCATAGAGATTTCTCAGGCATGAAAGCTGTGAGAATTGAAGAGTCATAGAGGTTTTAGCCAAGGTTCAGAAAGGCCACTAAGACCAGACTACTTGAAGAAGTGTTTCCACCAAGAAGGCCCTGGAAAGTCATTGGATGGAGCAGCAGACCTAAAGTTTAATTTGCAGTGGAGACTCCAGTATGCTGTAATGCATATCTATAGATGAAAAAAACCACTGAATATCTATGGATGAAAGCTGAAGACACATAATAGAACTGACCCAAGTGAAAGACTGTGAGTGTTGCAATTGGCAGAGCTGGACAGGCAGAAGACTTGAGGATTTTGGAGCTCAGATGACTGCATGTGGAGCTTCAGGGCTTAGTGTCTGCTTTACTAAATTTTGGTCTTTCTTTGGATCAGCTTATCATGTGATACCCCATTTCTCTCTATTGATTGGAGACTTTTACTCTGTGTCAATGTACGGTGGTGGAAGCAAATAGCTTGATTTTTAATATTACTGAGATACACAGTTAAAAAAATTGCCTTGAGACTCAGATTTTTTTAAATAGGGTTTTGGCTATTAAAGATTATAGATACGCACTTCTAGTTCATATCCATGACAGAATTAGAACTAGAAAAAAAGACAATTAACATCATAGCCTCCATTGATGAGAACAGAAGGGCCTTAGAAAGTTCTAATGGGACTGTTTTTAAATAAAGGTAAGTGGTACAAGTTATAAAAATGGATATAAAAGATCATCTCATATCTTCCATTTTTGAGATGAAAATAAGATTATGTTATGTTTGTGTCAAATTGACAAAACGTGGAATTGTGAGGTTTACACGATTTAAAATCATTATGAAACACTGTTTTTAATGACCATGTGGGTCTTTCCAGAAATAATTTTAATAGCAGGGAAGACCCACCCTTGATATGGGATGTCATCTTGCCATGGTCTAGGATTCTGGAGTCAAAATAAAGATCACATGGCCTGCACGCACACACTCATCTTTCTCTTCTTCCTCACTGTGGGTGCTGCTTGATCAGCTATTTCACACTCCTGTCAGTAGGCCTTCACAATCATGAGCCATTAAACTTTGAGCCAAAATGATCTCTTCCTCCCTTGACTTGCTTTTATTGAGATTCTGGTAGCAAGAATTAGTACAGTCATATGGGCTGTCTTTCTTACTTTCTTCCAAGGGATCATTTCATTTATATTTGACAAAATTTTGATTTAGAGATCTGCTGTAAGACAATCTTGGGGCGTCAACAATTGGCTATGTGCAAAACTGACTCAAACCCCGAGTTTCATAATACTTCAATAGGCTCAGGCTAGATATGGTTCCTTGTCTTTTGATCTCTTTTCTATTTTTTTAAACTAACTTTAGTTTTAAAATTTATTCACTTTACATCCAATGGTAGCCCCCTCCCTCTTTTACTCCTAGTCGCATCCTTCCTCCTTCTTTCCCCTCATCCCCTTCCCCATTTCTCAGAAAGGGGTGCCTTCCTCTCATACCATCTGAGCCCAACCTATCAAGTCTCATTAGGACTGTTTGCATCCTCTTCCTCTATGACCTGGTAATGCACCCTCACCAAAGAAAAGTGATCAAAGAGTAGGAAACAGAGTCCATCTCAGAGAAAACCCCTGTTCCTCTTACTAGGGTACCCACATGAAGACTGAGCTGCCTATTAGCTACATCTGAGCAGGGGTCTAGGTCTTCATGCATGGTCCTTGGTTGTTGCATCAGTGTCTGTAGGGCTAAAAGGCCCCAGATATGTTGGCTCTGTTGGTCTTCTTAAGGAGCCTCTAGCTGCTCTGGGCCCTTCTATTCCTTCTTTTTCTTACCACTCTCTGTGCTCTGCTCAAAGTTTGGCTGTGAGTTTTAGCATATGCTTTGATCCCATGTTGGGTGGAGTCTTTCAGAGGACATTTATGACAGGTTCCCATTTTAGTCCCTCTCCTCAACTGTTTTCAGTGTCTATTCTATTTACCCTTCTGAATGAGAATTAAGCGTCTTCCCTAGGTTCCTACTTGTTATTTGTCTTTTTTTTCACAACTATTTTAGACATTGCTTTGTTCAGTTCAACATGTACTGGCATGGTGTTCCTCCCATATTTGTTATTTCTGGACCACAGAGATGAGAAGTGACTGTACAGGCATCTGAAAGGTGGAAAGAAATCACAGTGGTATTATACTTTTTCCTTTTGCTAATTTTGTTATCAATATCTACAATGGTTAATACCATGAACTTGAGCATATCTTCACTTACTTAAGATATAAGACTCTGAACATGTCTGTGAGGTATCATCTAGGTTAGGTTATTTAAACTGGGATGACCCATTTTAACTGTGAGCTGCAGTATGGAATGGGGTAGATTGTTGGACTGAATGGACAGAAGAAAATTAGATGACTGTGAGCATTTATCACTCTCTTCTTCCTGGCTGTGGTCACATTTGACCAGATTTCTGTAGCTTGTGTTGCCATGACCATGACTTCTTTATCATGAGGAACTATAACCTAGGATCATGAACCAAAAAAATGCTCTTCCTTCTTTAAGTTGCTTTTGTCAGAATATTTTGTCTCAACAATGAGATAAGTAACTAATACAGTATCTAAAACTATTTCACCAAGAAAAAAACAAAACAAAACAAAACAAAAACAGTTTTCCCTCATTTTCCATTTTCACAGATAAAGAACCAGGAACAGAACATTTGTTACTACTCTCAGTGATACGTCTAGCAAATGATAAAGGCTAGATGCAAATTCTGTTCCATCTGTCACAAAAGACTGCCTTTGAACACTGTTCTAAATTATCTTCTATCCCATAATTGAGACTGCTGGACTTTGTATAGAATTGGTATTCCTGTAGCAGCTGGGAAACAGCTTATTCTTCCCACCCAAGAACACACTGTGATTACTGAGAAAGGGGGTGAGTGAAAAGAAGTCAATGTCCTCAGGTACTAAGCCTTCCTTCTGATGACTTGTTTACTGAATGAACTGGGTAAGGTAGAGTATAATCAGAAAACAATTTTAATTATATTCACAGCTATGTTTTAATTTCTGTATTTTATATATTGTATGCCATTCTGTATTATTTTTGTATTACCACACAACAAAATTTCAGAAATTAGCAGCTTAAAATTATAAATATGAAGGCTAGGAAATATCTTAGTTGAAAGTGTTTGCCTCACATGCTAGAGGGCCTGGATTTGGATCTCCAGAATTTATGTAAGAAGCCAAGTGTGGTGGTATGTTCTGAAGATACAGCAACAGGTAAATCCCTGGAGCTTTCTGACCAGATAGTCTAGCATAATTAGTGAAGTCCCATGCCCATGAATGACACTATTTTAAAACAAATTCGATAGGTACTTGCAGACATCCTTCCAAGGTTATATCCTAACCCCCATACACAGGTATCCAGAGATGCAAAAGAGCATGCAGACCCAAGGAATACACACACAGAGACACAATGCTCTCTCACAATCACAGAGACACTGTCACACACATGCACTACCACCACCAAAAGAAAAAACAAACAGAGACAGGCAAACCATTATCTTATGTTGTTCTGAAAGTTAGGAATCTGACTCCAAGACTTTCTTAGTCTTGCATTATCATGAAAGACAGAGACGTAACTACCTGGGGACTTGGCTGTGCTTATAAAACTCACTTCTAAGATGGGAGAATAACATGTAGGTAAATGTCCCACTTTCTCATGGTAGGGAAGTAGATGCTCACTGTATTCAGGTCTCTGCAGCTGTTCTCACTAAAATGAATGACATGAAAAAGAAGGCAAAGGGTCTAGGTAAGTTTTTTTTTTCTTCATGATGGATAAGGCTCTGTTACATTTGCCTTGTATCATTCATTACAGAGTTCAATGATCATCACCAACACTGGACACTTGACAACCACCTGAAACTCTAGATCCAGGAGTAATTTGAGCCTCCTGCTTCCTCTGGTACCAGCATTCATAAGCAACTCACTCTCCCCACTCTCATATTTGTGATCAAAAATAATAAAATAAATCTTAAAAGCAGGCAGAATATTTGAAATTATTTTCAGTGAGTGCAACTGAAAATAGACTATAGTCTACCTTCAGTGAATGTGTAGGGGGTCTAGGACCAGTCTATTCATGCTCGTATGTTGGTGGTTCAGTCTCTGTGGGTCACCACGGTCCCAGAATAGTTGACCCTGTAGCTCTTCTTGTGGTGCTCTTGACTCTTCTGGCTCCCTCTATCCTTCCCTAACTCTTTAACAAGACTCCCGAGTTCTGCCTAGTGTTTGTGACTCTCTGCATCTGTTTCTATCAGCTGTTGGATGAAGCCTCTCAGAAGACAATTATACTAGGCTCCTTTCTGCAAGTGTAGCAAAGTATCAATTATAGTGACAGATGTTGGCTCTTTTCCACAGCATGGTTCTTAAGTTGGGCCAGTCATTGGTTTGTCATTTCCTCAATCTCTGTTCCATCTTTATCCTGTACACTTCTTGTAGGCAGGAAAGATTTTGGTTCAAATGTATTATGGGTTGGGGTGTCCATACCCAGGTCAAAGATATAACTTCTGGGATTCTGCAAATAACTAGATTGTGTTGTCTTTTCGAGGAATATGAGAGATTTTTGGGGACTTTAGACTAGAAAAGCAGTTGAGTGCTATAAGCAGAGTTTAATAGACTTTTGTCTTAGAAGCCTGGAAGACAGTATTGAGGAGAATAATTCAGACTGTGAAAGTTTGCCAAAGAGCTTTCAGAGTATTAGGAACTGGGATAGAAGTCACTCATGTGATATTTTTCCAGATAATCTGCCCATGTCCAAAGAGCTTTTCTGAAAGTGAATTAAAAGGTAATGAGCTTTTTTTTTTCCTTTTTTTTTTCAGCAGAGGGAATTTCATGAGAATATCAAATGGAATCTGTGGCACTATTACTACTGACTTCTCTTGTGTGGGTATACAATTAAAAGAAAAAAAGTGGGGCAGAATGAATTATAAAATGTACAGTTTGGAGAGAAAAGAAGCACTCGGAAGCTTACTGGTATAGCCAGGGCAGGGGCCAAAAGAGAGAAGGTAGTTGTTAAGAGGAGTAGTCCCTGAATGGGAAAACCTGCCATGCACTAGAATGATAGGGACAATGCATTTTAGGCAAAACTACTACACTCAGCTATGCTTCAAGCTTGGGAAAGAGTTGTGGGTTTTTTTGTCCTTAGAAAACAATAACAAACAAAAGCTGACCTGAATATGATTCAAGGTGGATAGAGTCTATCCCAAGCTGGCAGACAAATCAGGCAGTATCATCCACATGATCCTGTCTTTTCATCACATGAAAGAGGCAAGGTGGGAAGGTCTTGGATTCTTCACAGCTTCAGAGAGATACTGTGTCCAGGCAGTGTGTGGCCAGGGGCTATCTGTGAATACCTTCAAAGGGTACTAAGCTCAGAGAGTCTAACGCATGAAGTCGTGAAAGCAAAACTGAGTTGTGATGGAGATCTCAAGATGTTGGGGGGGTTACTAAAGCTACAAGATATTATGTAAGGAGACATGCATACATGGAAAATAACTAGCCCAAAGCAGAGAAGTATATCATAGACAGCAAAAGAAGAAGAGTGGACCCATGAAAGCCCTTTGCTACTGAAGCTCAGATACTAGATGCAGAGAGTTATTCGGATTTGCTGTTTGACCTGATTGCTTTTGGTCTCGTGTTGATCCAGTATGTCCTCATTTTGCCCACTCCTCCACATTCTTCCTTTTTGAAATGGTAATGTATGTTCTACGACAATGTATGCTAGATTATATGTAATTTACTTTTGTTAATTTTACAGAGTGTTAGAGTTAAGAGATTACCATAAATCTCAGTCAACAGTGTTGGGACTGTAAAATCCTATGGGCACTTTTAAGATTGTACTAAATGAAGGTTGCATTTATGATGGCCATGAGTCTTTGGGAGCCAGGAAATGGAATGTGATAGTTTGAGTGAAAAGTATCTTCAATTGGCTCAAGTATTCGAACACTTGGTTTCCAGTTTATAATACTTTTTGAAGCATGTTGATAGACCTTTAGGAGATGTGGACTTGTTGGAAGAAATAAATCACTGAGAATGGCTTTGAGACTTTGATGCTAATTCCACTTCTCTCTCTTTCTGTGCTTTGTGTCTGTGGTTAGAGATGTGATACTGCAGCTTTCTTCTCTGGCATCCTTCTGCGATGCCTCCCAAACATCATGTACTCTTCTCCTTCTGGAACTCTTAGCCAACACAAACCCTTCCTTGTCATGGTGCTTTATCAGCAATAGAAAAGTAACTCATGCCATGACTAATTTCTAAGGCCTTGGGCTTTAAAATGTTAACTGAAGTAGCATTTGTCCTTGAAATGGGGCTGAGAAATTTACCTCTATGATCCAGAGCAACAACGCTTTGTTTTCAAAAACTCACAACACAATTAGTAATTTTAGACATCAGTTTCATTGTGGGTCTGAATATGATTGGAAAGTATAAAGCTGTGCCTTCAAAAATCTCAGCTCTATTCTTATCTGAACAGTGATGTCTTGCAAAAATTATCTCTTTTTTTCTTTTTCTGAAGAGCCCTATTGACTCTTTCAAAAGCCCGGTTTCATCTCTGGACGTAGTGTATTCACACACATTCATTATTGATAGAGTACTTAGCCCTATGGCCTCCAAACACTTTCCCAGGCTGAAACCCATTACTTGGCTTGTTGTGCTCACTTTTCTGATACAAATTAACTTTTCAGGCTGTCAGGAGAAGGCAGTAGTAAATTCAATGTCCTGACAATGCCTTGGAACTTTAATTCCACTTTCCTTCTGAGATATAGAACCAAGTATACAATTTATGAACAACTGTATATATCTTTCTTTGTGAGCTAAAATACTGCAGTGTTCTGTTTGTGAGCCTCTTGTGGCACTCTTCTCTGTATTATAGATAAGTCTTCATTTGGTTTAGCTTTCTAAATAACATTAATGTTTCTATATTTGCATCTCTGTTATACAATCATTTTTCTACTCCATTTTTTGAACACAGATGCACTGTCATAGTTTTAAGGAGCTGTTATCACAGAGGTTGGGAGATGGCTTAACAAAAAACACTTGGTAAGCAAACATGAGGTTCTGAGTCCAGATTCCCAGTCCTCATGTAAAGGATAGGCATGCCAGCATGTATCCGTAACCCTGGCACTGAGGGGACAGAGACGGGCAGAGCTCTGAGGAGTCCTGGACAGCCAATCTAGCCAAAGTGGTGAACTTTAAATTTATTGCAAGAACTTGTCTCAAAAAATAAGATGGAATACATTGAGGAAAACACCCCAGCATTGATCTCCAGCATGTACCTGTGCATGCATAGATGACATAACCACAAAACCAATGTGGGTAAGCAGATGAATGAATAACAAGATGAAGTATTGTGATGTTAAAAACAAAATCTTCGCAAGCCCACTCCACACCTCATATTCCCTTTGAGTGTAAGTTTTATCTCCTTCAGTTTTTCCTGTAGATATCAGAAAGCCTAGCCGTGAAATGAACCACAGATGATCACACACACACACACACACACACACACACACACACACACACATATACACACATGCTTGTTATCAGGTGGCTTACACTAGGTTATATGGATTCTTTTTAAAATTTGGAATGGTGAGGTAGTGACTGGTTATCTGGATGGACGTTTAAAATGCGGCAACGATATGCATATATTTCAGGGACATTACTTAAGGATGAACAGTAAGAAAAACAAAACAGGCAACATATCTCTCCTTGCGGGAATGTTTCCTTTGGTTCTTAAAGACATTATAGTTCCTGATAAATCACCAGGTTTTTTGTTTTGTTTTTTATTCTGATCTGTGCACTTATTCTCTGGCACTTGGGAAATCTCTATGCAGGTCTGCTTCAGTTTAATTCCTTTGTTCATCTTTGTCTTAGCTGGACAGTCACTTTCTTTACATTTTATTAAGCCTTCATTGTCACATTCATTACCTTGGACCATTCTATTTTCATCACGCCATTTAACATAATATGAAGCTTACAGTTTTGGATTTTTACTTATTATTATCAGATTCTCTTACTAGAAACTGTCAAGTAAAAACAGCAACCTCCCCTACTTGGCTCACCACTGTTTTCCCAATGCTGTACAATATCAGGTCTGTGAGAGCTAAATAAAGTAGTATTTGGATGTAATTCTTACAGGTTTGCCTTTATAGGAGACTGAATTGGCCATATCCTGTAGCTAGGCAGGACTTCCAGTACAGGGAGAGAGACACCAACCAACCCACAGAAGCCTCAAACCAAAATTTGTCCTACCTACAAAACATGCAGGGGTAAAAGATGCAACAGATACCGAGGAGATGGCTCACCAAAAACTGGTCAAACTTGAGACTCATCCCATGGAAGAGACTCAACTACTGACACTATTAATTATACTTTGCTATCCTTGCAGACAGGAACCTAGCATAACTGTCACCTGAGAGGCTTCATTCAGAATAATGGAAACAGATACAGAGATCCACAGCCAAACATTAGGCAAAACTCAGGGAGTCTTGTTAAAGAGTTAGCGGAAGGATTGAGGGAGCTGGAGGGGTCAAAGACAGCACAAGAAGACCTACAAAGCCAACTAACCTGGACTCATGGGCTCATGGAGACTGAGACACTACCAAAAGAAAATGCATAACTGGCCCCTACATGCATGAAACTGCTGGGCTTCTTGGTCCTCAAGTGGGTGCCCTAACAACTGGAGCAGGAGCCATCTCTGACTTGGCCTCTGTTGCTGCCCTCTGGATCACGTTCCCCTAGCAGAGCTGACTTCTCTTGCCTCAGTGAAAGAGGAGTCACTTAGTACTGATGCAACTTGATGTGCCATGGTGACTTGGGACCCTGCAGGGGTTGGGTATAGGGGAAGTGGGTGGGACTTGGAGGAGAAGAGGAAGTGGGGCTGCAACTGGGATGTAAAATAAACAAATGAATGGAGAGAAAGTAGCATTTGGACAAAAAGATAGATGAGTATTTCCGCTATTTTCCATAATTTTAAAGAGACTCTAATTTCAATCATAAGAATGATAACATCTAGGTGCAGGTACCTATAGGGGTTATGATGGCTCATAGCATTTCACTCAGTCCTGGGATGTTCCTCTTTCAGATCTTCCCACAGCCTCATAGGTTGCTGCACATGAAGGAAGATCTTACTTCTGTCCCTAACCAGGTCTTACATCTGCTCATCCTTTGTCTTTCAAATCTAACCCTCTGGTAGTCATTCACACCAGTAGGTTATTGCGGAATCATCCCACCTTTCTCTTTATTAATGTGTCCTTTCAATTACGAATCACCTTTAGTACACTTAAAGTGTTTTCAAATGGTAACAGTGAAGGTACTGGTTAATTTTGGTTTAAAATCTCTCTTATGTAATGGTTAGAAATCCAGGTCCATTGGTATAGATATCTTGAAATAAATGTTGAAAGCTTTCCAAGAGAGCCTCAGCAGGTAATACACGTGCCTCCCAGCACATATGCCACCCAGGAAGGGAAGAGATTTCAGTCTTCCAGAATCCCAGAAGTACTCCAAGGTGTGAGGTACAGAAATGCCAACATGTTAATCATGAGGCTCATCTGTGCAGCACATTTGGTCCTCCTGTTGATCTCTTATTGGCAGTAAGAAGCCTGCAGATCTCGGGGAAGAGGAGTGGGAGTGCATTGTTCATTTCTAAGGTACCGAGGGTGCGGGGGCTGGACGTGCTGTGGAGCAGGTTCCAAGTGAGTCATATGCCTGTTAGGAATGTTCCTTTGAATCTGCTGCTGGTGTTTCAGTCTCACATTCTGCCTATGTACCTTTGTAGTAGCTCATATTCATAGAAGGCTCGAGAGATCAATGATCAAAAGTTTGAGTCAAGCCTCCAAAGCTTATATAAGGAAACAGCATAGTGTTCATATTGTCACTTTGTTTAGGAAAAAAGAAGAAAGCATCATCGAGTGGCAGACTGGGCTGAACAACAGTGATAAACTAAAATGGGCTGTAATTAGAATATTAGATTAGACTTCACTAGAGGTGAGATATTGGACAAGAGCCCTCATTTCCCTTTAGGCATTGATGTTCTTTCTGTTAAAACAGTAATGATATTCCATCTTAAATAACATTACTTATAGGCTGTGGGAACAACAGAATAAAAAAAAACAATGCAGAACCTTTTATCATAATACATATCTGACTATCATATGTATACCCATTTACTTGGGTAAAGATCTTTAACAGCAATAGTAATGATAGGTAATAATATCTTATTCTTGAACACTTATTTTACGCAAGTACTGGAATTATTTCTTTACTGTTGGAGCAGATATGGTCAATTGCCTTTCCTATTAACAGACTCATTTTCTACCTGTATTGAAAACTACTTTTCTTAGGTTCTTTTTAAACTAACCACAACATGTGATGCTCTATCTAACGAGTTAGATTCAGAGGTCTGGAAATAAATTCTGGAAAACCTCTTTACTCCTTGGAATTTTTTTGTTTTCTGCTTAAGAGTAAACATGAAACTATAGTGAAACAGCCTTCTGACTTTTATGAGGAAACTGTAAGACTGCACAGCTCTGACAGCTGGCAATGGAGTTGGTGGGCAAAGCCACCGTGGGCATTGTGGAGCATACACATCATCCCTGGGACACTTAACTGCAGACTGACTCCAGGATATAGCTTTTCATGTTTAGTTAAAACTTTATTTTATTTTATTTTTGTAATTGGTTTTTATATGCATGCAGGCATATTCATATCCAAACAACATGTATGTATCATTTCTTATCAAAGTTTGATGTTACTGTTTTCCAGTATTTTTACTGGTACTTTGAAAAGGTTAGGAAACATGTCCATGTCAACATGATGTCATTATGCAGTATATGTAAAGTAAGAATATACTATATACTTTAACTAGAAAAATATAAAATTAGAATGATATTACTAACTACTTCAAAACCTCTTCATATGACTATTCTATTCTACATATTTCTTCTGATTACTTTTTTTGAAGAGGGGTAAAATTTCAATTTTTTATTTTTATTTTCATTTCAATTCATTAATTATATATCCCCATTGAAGACCCCCTCAACCCCTCCCCGTCTCACTCTTCCTTCCTTCCCCTGATCCTTTTTCCCCAGTCCACTGGAAAGGGAAGTTCCTCCTGTGCCATCTGAACATATCTTTTTAAGTCTCGTTATGACTGCCTGGATCCTCTTCCTTTGTGGCCTGGCAAGGCTGCATTGGCAGGGGCAAGTGATCTGACAAAGAGTGCATGACAGAGGCAGCCCCTGCTCCCCTTACTCAGGTACCCATGGAAACCGAGCTGCCAATCAGCTACATCTAAGGGGAGGGCATGTCTAGGTCCTCTCTATGCATGGTCTTTGATTGATGCATCAGTCTCTGCAGGACCACCTGGTGCAGATATTTTAGCTTTGTTGGTCTCCTTGGGGAGCTCCTGTCACCTCCTTGTCCTTCTGTCCCTTCTAATATAAGGCTCCATGCACTCTCACTAAAGTTTGGCTGTGAGTCTCAGCATCTATTGGGTGTGGAGCCTTTCAGAGGACCCTCTAGAGTAGGCTACCATCCTGTTTCCTCTCTTCCACTGCTACTGATATCTGTCCTGTTTGCCCTTCTGAATGAGATTTAAGCAGCCTTCCTAGGGTCCTCCTTAGTGTATAGCTTCTTTAGGTCTGGAGATTTTAGTATGGCTATCCTGTATTATATAGCTAACACCAACCTTAATTCTTTCAAGTTGCAAAATATTTGAGAAATACTTTGAAAAATATTTGAGCTCACACAGGGCTTTTGGCATCAATTACACACATTATCTATATTTAAGGAGTACGGTCACTAAGTGGAGGGAAGGAAGGTGGCAATGATGGGGTGGGCGGTGGGAGCGACTTCGCAGACGTTGAGTGCCCTGAGAAATAGACTTCTCGGGAGACAGCGTCAATGAAAAGGCTTGTTTAATCGGAAGAAACGAAGAGTACTTATATTTCTGGGGTGTGGGTAGTGGGTAAGGTTTTTGTTTTGTTTTGTTTTTCCAGGGTGAGTATGTGTCACTGGCCTGGGGCCAGGGTGCTGGGGATGCTGCATTTGCATGAAGAGGAATTCCAGGAGCTACTGGGCATGACCTTATAAGGGGAGCTGGTTAACCCGGCTACTGGGCTATGTGACCCCCTGTGTGGGGAGGTAGGGGCACAGGGCTACATTCTCCAGGTCTTGCAGGTCTCCGGTAGGGATGGGGAAGGAGTGTTCCTACTACTGCTGATTGCTCTCAGGATGAGAATTCTGGCGTTTGGACATTCCTCTACCCACTCTTACTCAAGGCTGGCTCCCGCCATCCCCACACCTATTCCCTGGCCCCCTGCCATATAACTCTATGAAGATATAGGGGCAATTTAACTAGTTATGTAATCAAGTTGTTGTTCTGTCTTATTCTATGTCAAATATATCACAATCACCAACTACTACTAATAAATTCTGTACACCTTTTTACACATTCACCTTTCATTTAGATTGTTTTCTTATTATTGATCCTACTTTCATCTTATTCAGGACATAGTAGTTTGAAGGACATGATCCAGTTGAGATTAAAAGACTTACTTCCAAAGTTTGAAGATTGCCTTAGTCATGGATGAAGTAAAGAAAGAAAAAGTCCTAAAATGTCATAGTTCAGTTAAAAAAAAAGAAAAAAAAACATAAAGTTTTATATTGCTTGAGAAAATGATATTGACATGAGGATTCGTGGGGAAAAAAATCCAAATAATAAAGAGCAGACAAAGCAATTTTACTTGGGAAAAATGTAAATGCAAGAAAATAGACCAAAAACCTGACATACATTTTATTTGTTTTAGGCATTTTAGAAAGATAAGCAGTGGCTGAAACATTAAAGAGTAATTAAAAAACAAGCAATATATGTAGAATGGTTAAGTAGGTAGAAACACTCTGACTTCAGCACTCTTTCCTGGGGCCATCCTCATCAAGAAACAACTTTAGAGCATTCTCCATAGTGCTGTAATGTTGTCAGGCTTCAAGGTCACCATAAAGTCCTTGTAGCAGATCTAGCATTTGAGATTCCAATGATAAAGGATGGGACTGGACAGAGAAAAATCAATACAGGATGACAGCAACAGTGTGGGCATTAGATCTAGAGGTAAAGTACATTCCAAGGTCTTTATCAAACTAGTGCTCTGACCTCTTAGAGACTCTATTTACCCATGTGGAAAGCTAATCCTATTGATTACAATTTTCACTATACACAGTGACATAGATTCTTATGAAATGACTGCAGGTAGTGTTTGCGAAATAAATATTAATTCCTTTTGCATAGCAATGGATAAGTTTCCTTCTCTAGCTGTGGAGATTTATTGCTGGGACTTCATTTTTATCTTAGAATTCAATTTTCTTGTAAAGAGAATCAGGAAGAAGAGAAGAGTGTGTACTTCTACGATGAAGGCTCACTAAATCACACATTAAAAAAAAAAAGAAACACAGTTTACAAACTGAGTGTACCATATCTTTAATCAAAGTTTGTGCTTATTAAGGACTTTGCAGTTTGACCACAGGGTGTGGATTGGACCAGATATAAGCTACAACACTGTTTTTTTTTTTTCTCCATCCCCCACAGAAAATAGTTACTTCACTACATGTGGAGGAAAAGTAAATTGCCTCATTCCCAATACCATGGGCATTCTAGATTAGGTATCTTGGAGTCAAGGCCACAGATATTTATATCGGTTTTTTTATTTTATTATTTTTTTTCTTATGGCTAACTAGTTCTTAAGATATGTGAGACATAAATTGTTACCACTGCATATAACTTTGGTGCAGTTCTATTTGTGCCAGTCCCTGTTAGAGGACTGATATCTACAAGATGGAAATGAAACTGTTTTCCTTGGAAACAGTGCATTGATGGGACGGTAAGAAGATCTTTTCACATTAGACATACATAAGATGAATTAAGCTAATGCTGTGTCATATAATATGGTGCAGGATAAGAGGAGAGTAGGGAATGGAGGCACCCCTTTTTCAAATTTTTAATTCTTGTGTATGAAGTATGCATGTATGTAGATATATGTGTTTCCGTATGTGTATGCACACATGTAGAGACCTAATGTTGACATCGAGTGTCTTTCTCCATTCTTTTCTATTTTATTTATGGAGGCAGGATCTCTAGCGAAACCTAGAAGTCATCATTTTATCTATTCTTACTGGACAGCTTGGCCCATGGTTCTGTCATCTCTGCTTTTCATGCATTTGGACTGCAGTGAGATGCCACATTCACCTGAAATTTATGTGTGTGTGTTCTAAGGATCTGAACTTTGGTCATCACACTTGAGCGGCAGGTGCCACATTCATCGAGACATCTAGCCAGATAAAGACTGCGATCTTCTTATTTCTGGTCAGTGAAGAGATCCTTCTGAGAAAGTAAACTTATACTCAATATGTTAATCACAGGAAGGAAGGATAAGGAAAAGTAGAATCATTTTGAGGAAATAACAAAGGAAGCTAAATGCGTTAATAAGAAATGCATTTGATTTGTGTAGGAAACTGGAAGAATTCTTACTCATGACCTAGCTAGGATGCTGGCAATGGGCACTGTTACTGACACTCTTAAATAAAATGTGGTTAGTGCAAGATCACTCTAGGTGATTGTAGGAGCCAAGCATCTTCAGATTTACCAATATTTGATGCTACAGTCACTTTAAGGAAAAATATGGTAATAGGGGAGGTATGAATTTCTGGATACACAGTTCTTCCTTAGTAGAGAAACAAAAGGATAGGTAATACTTATATTTCTAGTAGAACCTGAATACATAGGATTATATGCAGTATAATTATATTAGTAAAGATACAGTTCTAGGTTATCTTGATTTCTAAAGACTGATGTTACAAAGTACAAGCACTAGTTGGCCTATTCCGGTGGGCAATTTATCTCTCCCATTTTAAAGAGTAGAAATCCAAGGCTGAAGTTTTGGTGGAGTCCTGTTCTCTATAAAGATTAGCAGTCTTGCAGAGCCTGATAGTGTGCAGGGCAGAGCCTTTCAGAGGTCCTCTGTGTCAGGCTCCTGACTTGTTTTCTCTTTTCTCCTTCTGATGTCTATCCTCTTTGCCTTTCTGGATAGGGATTGAGCATTTTAGCAAGAGTCCACCCTCTTGATTAGTTTCTTTAGGTGTACAGATTTTAGTAGGTTTATCCTATATTATATGTCTATGTGAGTGAGTATTTACCCTGTGCATCTTTCTCCTTCTGGAATAGTTCACTCAGGATGATCTTTTCTAGATCCCACCATTTATCTGCAAATTTCATGATTTCCTTGTTTTTTTAATGCTGAGTAATATTCCATTGTGTAGATGTACCACAATTTCTGTATCCATTCCTCCACTGAGGGGCATCTGGGCTGTTTCCAGCTTCTGGCTATTACAAATAAGGCTACTATAAACACAGTTGAGCAAATGTCCTTATTGTGTACTTGAGCCTCTTTTGGGTATATGCCTAGGTGTGGTATAGCTGGATCTTGAGGAAGCGCTTTTCCTAGTTATTTGAGGAAGTGCAAGATAGCTTTCCAGAGTGGCTGTACAAGTTTACATTCCCACCAGCAATGGAGGAGGGTTCCCCTTTCTCCACAACCTCTCCAGCATGTGTTGTTCCTTGAGTTTTTGATCTTGGCCATTCTGATGGGTGTAAGGTGAAATCTTAGGGTCGTTTTGATTTGCATTTCGCTTATGACTAAGGGTGTTGAACATTACTTTAAGTGTTTCTCTGCCATTTGATATTCCTCTATTAAGAATTCTCTGTTTAGCTCTGTACCCCATTTTTAAATTGAATTACTTGATTTGTTGCTGTTTAACTTCTTGAGTTCTTTATATATATTGGATATTAGTCCTCTGTCAGATATAGGGTTGGTGAAGATCCTTTCCCAATCTGTAGGCAGTCGTTTTGTTCTGATGGCAGTGTCCCTGTGTGCAAACTTTATCTTTTATAGATAGAACATAACTGTGTCATTTCTTATTTCATCAGCATGTAGACTCCATCACTTTGTCTAGGCACCTCTGTTTTTTTTTTTCAAAATAACAATTATAGGATCTTTTTCTTCTCTAATTTTGTAAGTTCCCATTTTAACTTAGTTCTGAACATCTTCTTTCCAAGATGGTTTTATTTTGAGGTTCCATGTCGGCATGAGTTTTGTGAACTATTTAGTTTAGTGTGTACTCAATTGGTATGATGATGTTTCCTTCCTTTAAAACAGACAATTGAAAATTAACACTAATCAAAGGCATGATGGCTATGTAATATTGGCCATTTTAAAGTTTCTTCTACACCAGTGCTTCTCAACCTTCTTAATGTTGCAATATTTAAAAAAATTATTATTAACTATTATTAATTACAATTCATTCACTTTGTATCCCAGCTGTGGTCCCCTTCCCCATCTCCTCCCAGTCCCAGTCTCCCTCCTTCTTCACCCCTGCCTCTCCCCTAGTCCACTGATACGGGAGGTCCTTCTAGCCAATTATTTGACCGTAACCGTAGTTCCTCATGCTGTGGGTGAGCCCCAGCCATAGAATTATTGCATTGCTACTTCATAACTGTACTTTTACTACTGTCATGAACTGTAATGTAAATATCTGATGTGCAGGATATCTGCTTTGTGACCCGTGTGGTAGTCATTAGATCACCAAAAGTGCCACGACCCATAGGTTAAGAACCTTTGTTCTACACTATTGTTTGCTTATTGTTGACAATTATTGTCCAAATCATAGAGATAAATCTGATTTTTTTATTCCAGTGGCAAAATTTAAGAGCAATACCTTGAAACATCTGTAATTGAGGAAAACTAGATTTCCACACATTTCATTAGTCTTTTCACTGTGCATGTCAAGAAGTTGATAGAAACATTACATCAATAATTAAGGCAATTTCACCAAGATTCAAATGTAGAGTTGCTGAAATTGGCCTGTACCATTTTAGTAAGGTTCAAAAGAGCAGTCTGTAAGGTGAAATGTCAAAGTTTAAGATGCAGGATATATGAAGGCAGTAAAAATATTTAAACTTGAGGAGTTTGATAAGCAACTTCATTAAGTATCATTTTTGTCAGCCTTATTTCATTCTTACTTTAATCATGTAAACAAAATTCTTACTGACATTTATTAGATAAATAAACAAATGTTCACTGTTTTAATGATTCTCAAGTTTTCACAAATCATCTTAGACATACAATAGACAGGCATGGTGATTGTGAAAAGGGTTCAGTTAGGAGATCAAACGAAAGTCCTCTGCTCATGGTTCTGTGCTGTCAAAGGCGTTGAGCATTCTGTTTTCATGTCAGAAAAGGCTGTTTCATAACAAAACTATGTAAAGATTGAATATGCTTGCCAAGCAGGATACAAGAATGAGAACTTAAAGTTTTAGAAGATATAGAAGTGGGAAAGAAAATAACAAGAACTCACATGATGTATTAAGTAACTAAACATCTTTTAAAAGGAATCAATCTACAAATAAATTCTTTAATACTGGAAGCAAAGACAGAGAGAGAGAGAGAGAGAGAGAGAGAGAGAGAGAGAGAGAGACCTTTAAACATTTAATAGTACAAATACAAATATGTGTTATTTGAAAAAATATCCAAGTTTTTTTCAGTTGTTTGTTAAAAGTGAGTGTGTTTGTGTGTGTGTGTTGTGAGCCTACACCAGAGTTCTCCTTCTGCCACTTAGGTCAAACAGACTGAGCTCAGATAGCCAGGCTTCGCAGCAAGGGTCTTTAGCTGCTGGTCCATCTTACCATGACAATCTCTTTTTTAAATTTATTTATATTTTATTAATATGTAGCCTCCTCCCTCAACCCTTCCCAATCCCACCCTCCTCCCATTAGAGAATGTTTCCATGGACATTTTGTCCTGGTTTTGGTAAGCCATAACTCTGAGATATGAAGGTTATTAGGATATGATATGAACTTGCTGTTGATGCAGTTTTGTTATTTATATATTTTATTTGGAGGTTTATGTGTTACTATATGAATGTATTAATTCCATCCATTTTTATAAGCTAAGAAATATTTTATATGCAATCTTTTTTTTTTCTCAGTGTGACACACTAATTTATACTAAGTCATACCAGCTATCATCAACACCTTTGCAGGTCACCTCTGCGAGCTTACCATTTTTCATTCTCACTGATATAGTGTCTCTGCCAATAGATCAGAGATCACTATGCTTCAGTGGTCAAATGTGCAGTGTCTGCCTCAAAGGATGCCATCTTTCTGCTGTATTCAGTCACGAAAGGAGTACCTGTTTGAATTTAGCTCCCAAACCTCAAAGCAATCTGTTTGCTGCTTCTGAGAGGTCTGTATCCTTCAGCATGCGCCTCCACAGCAGCTGCAGCTCAGAGGACATAATGCCATTCCTATTCCTCTTTAGCTTCTCATTAAATTGCATTTTAGGTTAAACCAAATTCTTTCCTGTGTTCTGAGAGTGCCAGATGTTAATTTGTCAAGTGAAGGCCTCATATAAACTGATGACTTATTCATGTCAGGAAGATGTCCCTCTCCACCTCAGAGAGACGAGGTTTATACCAAGCAATTACATGCTTTAGGATGTTTAACTGACTCCTCTGAGGCAGACATTTTTGGCTACTAAAATACACCAGATGTTATGGCAAAAGGATGATGGGTGATGCTGCTCTCTGAGTTGCACGTAGAATTTAACTCCATAAGAAAAATATGAGGCAAAACAAAATTAAGAAGAGAGATACCTACCAAAATATTGAAGGGAAATAAGTGTGCAATATCGGACATTTATGATGACCAGAATTATTTTTAATCCTTCAAAATCTAATTTTAGTAAGGGAAAAAATTAAAATAACATTTTCCAGGGGAGGAATGTTCTAAATTATAACTGTTTGGCTGGTGTTATGTAATTATAATACTATTTTCCCCTGGGGATACACACATGTCAAAGAAAACTAAAACATATTTGCATGTGTAAAGCCCCCTGGTGCTCTACTAACTTTCTAGTAAAGCTCATGCTAGCAATTTCCTTCAGATAACACTTTATAGTTTCTCTCTCCTTTCAGCTTATGATATAAATATACATAGGATAATTAGCAATTTATATTTCCATAGGTGTGTACATATAAGGACATAGGGTCTATTTTTAGACTCTCTGTTGAGAAATATCTTTTCTCTGTGGCTTAAATTTGCAAGTAGAAGACTGGACAATATGAATATTTCCCTTATACAAATGAGATAAATGGCTCTTTTAAAGATTTTTCCATATCTTTACCTAATAGTTTTGGGCTATTAGGCTTGAAATATACTTCTACGCTCAAATTAAAACAAAACAAAACATAAAAACAGTTTTCAACTCATGATAACCTCAAAGTCTGACTTAGAGCTGCAGGCAAACTGGCAATCTTCTTCCTCATCCCAGGTAAATGTTCCAAACTTGAGCTTATCCTTATGCTTGGAGAGAAGGGAGCTCTAACCGTTTATTTTAGCTCAGGAAGATTTTGGAATTCAGTTTTTAAACTGTCATTAATCAGCTTCCAAATCGGAGAGCTTCCTCTCACTACCCTCCCTCATTAGCACTTTGGCCACTGAGATTTCTGCATTACATTTAGCTGTAGTATCCATGGCAATAGGGCAATTTGTACAATTCAAGGTCAAAAATAACTCATTCCCCCATTAAAGTAAATATTCATTAAGCACATTCAGGAGATAAATAGTGTCACAATCTAAAATGTATCTCTACCTAGAGCACGCTCTGATTTGGAAATAAGTTTTTACATTCTAAGTAGGAAGCATGAGGAATTAACAGCTACCTACTATATATATATACATGTATATATATATATATATATATATATATATATAGTAGGTAGCTACTATATATATATAATATATATATATACATATATATTATGTATATATATAACATATATACATATATATGTAGCTAATATATATAAAATCTATATTAACTACCTATATATATGTATTAGCTACCTATATATATATATATGTGTATATATATATAAGCTACCTACTATGTATATGTATATATATATAATAAATATACATATATAACATATATACAGAGACAAGAGAAAGCTCTAGTGTGTGTGGGGGAACCGGGTAGAGATTGCAGTGATATAGTCATACATGCCAACTTATTCCAAGCACCCACCAGAAAGTTGAACAAGGAGATTTTCTCTCGAGTCTTCAGAGGTAAACGGACTGTGCCAAAACCTTGAATTTGAATGTCTTGCCACTAGAACAATGAGAAAATGAATTTCTGTTGTTTTAAGCTATTCATCTTGTGGCAATTTGTCATGGCAACCCTAGGGGACTAATATGAATACTCATTATGAGCCAAGCATTTTGTCAGACATCAGATACGCTGCAGCGCACAAAGCTGCCAGTCCATGTTCTCAAGATCACTGCTGTTGGACAGCAGTATACTCATTTGCTTGGAAACACGAAAGCACAATCTAACATAATATTTACCATTTATTGAATGACATTTTTAGGCTTAATAATATCACTTGTATCAGTTTCACTATACGTAATTTTTATAATAGTTATTGGTAGTGAATTACATTCTTCCTATTTTAGGAATGTGAAATCCAAGGTTAATATAATCATATATCAAAAGGGACTTGGGTAGAAAAAAGTCTAGAGTTTAGGTATGAGAACGTTTTATAGATTACCTATGAGGCCCAGATCCCAATATACACAGGAGAGACTAGGAAACCTGACTATCGAGAGGTTGGAGATCTGATGGTGAAAGCAGAGACTGCTGTGATGTGGCCACATTCCACGGGATGCCTACAGAACAAGATGGAGGACACAGGGACATGTTCTCGCACAGGACCTTCAGTATGAACCAGTCCGGTCCCATTGATATTAGCCTGCTGACTCATTCAAAAGTTCTTTCTCCAGAACTCTCAGAGAATCCATTTCGGCTCACTGAAGCGACTGTGGTTGTGCTGGTTTGTCCCAGCTACCACAGAAAACTAACACATCTTCTAAGTGACGCATTCGAAGAGTAGCTGAGCTGGGAATCCATCTGCCTCTACTTTCTGTGTTTATGGAGCACATCTATTCCATCTCAACAAGGGAGTTTGATATAAGTTATTAAAGTTGGTCAAGAGAGGGTGATTTATCGCCATGGATGTTTAGACTATAGCGAGTTACACTATAATTTAAATATAGTCTATCTATAGAGCTAGACATAATTTATATAATTTTAAGAGAGTTGGCTGTATTCCTTTGGCCAGTTCACTGAACTGTTCTGCACTTCATTTCCACAGATATTAAGGATGGTTATATTATTATCCTTCAGTGTGATTTAGGAATAGAGTATTCAAAGTGTCTTGCAAAGTTTCTCTCATCTACTAGACACTCAGCTTAGGTGGATACTATGGTATTGAGACTTATACTTTAAAACCTGTTCTGTATGGAACCTGCTATAGAAATTTCTGGAGCACTTAACTTTTAAATTATGGTACCCTGTTTTCATTGCCACCTATATTGATTAAAATTTCTGAAGAAATGTTTGTCCTGTTTCAGTACAAAAACCATGCCTTCAGGCTCTGGGTGGCTTTATTCAGGTTCCTCTGTATCATACCATTCTTCATCATTTGTTCTCATGTTTCAGTTCTCTCTTCCCCAATCTTCTTCTCTGAATCTAGGAGCTCCAACACATTTGTTGTTGCACAGATTAACATGCCATGTGGCTCACTGGTAAGATTAGCCAAGAGAATCTCTGGATAGAGATAGGACATCAGGTGGTAGTCCTCTTACCTTTCACTCTCTTTCCAGGGGCACTAGTTTCTTGTGTGGTTGCGTACTTTGCCCTTCCTCTGCCCCGATGTCCTGGCTGTGGTATTACCCCTAACTAGATTGTTGGTATTGTCACCCTTAAATGTTATTGGGGAATCTCTGCTATGTATTTATTTTCATGGATATTAATTGTACAAAGTAGACGATATCATTACGGTGTGTATGAATTGATCATATTCACCTTTATATTTCCCATTTTCATTCCTCCCCTTATCAATTTACCATGTTCATGTTCTAGATAAGTTACCCTTTACTTCATGCCTCATCTCCAATCTACAGTCAACATTTGCCTGTATCTGGCCTATTGTACCATCATGATTTCTAGTATCTGTGAATGGAGTAATTTCATTCTATTTCATGACTGAGTAAAACTCCATTGTGTATGCATGCCACACTTTATTTATACGTTTATCAAGTGATGGGCATCTAGACAAATTCTAGATGGTTATTAGGTATAGTGTAGTGATATATTTGTGTGTATGATTTATTCATGTGTGTGTATGTGTTTAAGGGGTTAGAGTTTGATCACATAAAAAGTACTTTCAGTTTTTTGAAGAATTCCCATTATTGTCATAGTGGCTAGACTAATTTATATTCTCTTCCTAGCAGTGAATAAGGAAGAGTTATTTTTCTCCCAGAATCCTAGCCAGCATTTGTTGATGTTTGTTTTCTTGGATACCAGAGTGAAGCAATCTTAGTGTTTCTTGGATTTACATTTCCCTAATGAACTCATGTCTTTGGTGTTTTGGTTTTTTTTTTATTTTATTTTTATCAGTTACATTTTATTAATTCTGTATCCCAGCCATGCCCCGAACCCTCATTCCCTCCCAGTCCCTCCCTCCCTCACTCATCACCACTGTGCCCCTTTCCAAGTCCACTGATAGGGGGGACCTCCCCCATTCATCTGATCCTGTTTTATCAGGTATCTTCATTGAGTTCCTGTTAGAAATAGTCCTTGTTCCCCTCACTTTGGGAAACCAATTGGTTACTGAGCTACCACAGGCTACATCTGAGCAGAGGTTCTAGGTTATATCCATACATGGTCCTTGGTTGAATGTCAGTCTCAGAAAAGACCCTGTGCCCAGATATATTTGGTCTTTGTGGAGCTCCTCTCCTTTCCCCATCAGACTAACTCCCCTTCTTTCTTATGAGTCCCTGTACTCTGCCAAAGGTTTGGTCATGAGTCTTTGCTTTGAAAACACTGCTAGTTAGAGGCTTTTAGATGTGCTCAGTAGACCCCTGTCATGCGCCTAAAAAAGATAATCAAGAGAGCGGACATGGGGTAAGAGGATCAATCCTCGTTTAGAAAGACAGATGGGATGTGCATTGAACGCATGACAGGGGTGGTTTTTTTTTTTAATTTTTTTCTTCACAGTTTATTCAGTATATATCCTGATTCACACCCCCTCCCTCAACTCTCCCAACCCCACCCTTCCCTTCTCTTTCCCTCATCCCCTTCCCCTAGTCTACTGAAAGGGAGAGTTCTCCATTATTGCCATCTGCCCATAGTTTGATAAGTCTCATCAGGACTGCTTGGATTCTCTTCCTCCATGTCCTGGGAAGGCTGCATCATCAGGGGTGAATGATCAAAGATCATTCAACTGAGTTCATGATAGAGGCAGCCCCTGCTCCTCCACTCAGAGATCCACATGAAGACTGAGCTGCCAAATTTGATATTCTAATGTTTATTTTACCTCAATATTATTCGGTTTTCATGTTAATTCCTATGCTTCTATTTTGTGGTACTAAAGAGTCCCTTCTGATCTAGCAGTATCATTATGCTGTTTTTATCTTAATGAGCAACCCTTCCCCTCTTAGGCCCACCTCGAGGTCAAAGTCAAACCATGTTTTCATCCTCACAGACTTAGCATGGCAAATACCCAGGATGTTGCCTTTGCTTGCGCCTTCCTTTCACACCCTGCATCTATGATCAGGGAGACTTCAGCCTTGTATTTCTTACTCATTATGTTAGAAACTGTTAACTTTTCTACCTAGCCTTCTCTGTTGCTTTTATCTCCCTGTACCTATTACTCTCCGATAAGAGGTCTCTGAGGACCTCTTTCCATCCTACATTTCTGATGACTGAATAATAAGGAATAAATCTTTCAAACACCTATGGATGTTTTGAACCCCATTGTCTGCTTGGCAATGGAACTCCACAGTAAGTACTATATACTTTGCTCTGTCCATGCCATAACATCTCATGCTCATTTGTGACTTTCCTCCTTTACTAGACAATAAACAATGAGAGGCTAGAGCTTTCCTTCCAGGTCTCTGTGTATAGGGAAGTGGCCGAGACCAGAGGTACAATGTGTCCTAAGTAAATTAATACAGTGTAAAGATGAGTGATGATATGTTGAGAGGGCCCAAGGGCAGACTTAATTACTACTTTAAATTTTCGTTGGAAAATGCTGAGTTTAGTAAAATCTGAGAGCTAGGGAAAATATGAAGGAACTACTGACTATCTGATTGCTTATATTCTTCTGAATAAAAGTCATCATATGAGAGACAGTCCTTGTTTCCCTTACTAGGGTACCCACTTGGATATTGAACTGCCATGGGCTACAGCTGAGCAGGGGTTCTAGGTTATAACCATACATGGTTCTTGGTTGGAGAATCAGTCTTGGAAAAGACCCTTGTGCCCAGATATATTTGGTCCTTGTGGAGTTCTTGTCCTCTCCAGGTCTTACTAACTCCCCCTTCTTTCCTATGATTCCCTGTATCTGCCCAAGGTTTGGTTATGAGTCTCAGAATCTAGTTTAATTAATATAAAAAACAAAAATTTAATTAAAAATCATCATAAAGTGGGGCATTCCTGCAAGTGTATGTCCTCATTTAAATTTACATTTATTATACAGTGTGTATGTTTTACTCTCATGTATGTTGTTCACCACTTGCATGCTTGATGTCTACGGAAAATAGGTGAAGACACTGGATCCACTGGAACTGGAGTTACAGTCAGTAGTGAACTGTTCTGTGGGTATCGGTAAGTAAATCTTGGTCCTAGGGAAGAAAATGCAGTGTTTGTAACTGTAAAGCCATCTCTCCAACCACTTAGCAGTGGTTTTAAATTGGCATATTGAGGCCTATTCTGACTATCAGAATGAAAACAGCCCAGATATCTGATAGATTGCTTGCCTTGTAATGTTGGTCATTTGCATAAAATAATATTTATTTTCCTATCATATGTGCTTTGTATGTTTACACCTTAGGAGACTATAACAAGTCCTGCTAGTCTGTCACTGTTCCTCTGGCTTCAAGTTATGTAGATAGTCTAAGCTTGGTGGTGCAGGATGGAGTAAACAAAACAATCTGATTAATCTTATAATTTATAAACACTTAAGGTGAAAATATCTAAAATTTGAATTGAAATGTGTTCAAAGGACAGCTATTAAGAATAAAATTAGGAGACAGGAAAGGTGCACAGTTGCCTAATCAGTAAATAAAATTTTCAATATTTACATACAGTTCAATTTTACCTACTTTGGTTAGAAACAGTCTCTCCCTGTTTTTCTGTCTCTCTCTCACCTCTCCAGGCTCCAGACGGAAACATAACATTTTCTGTCTTATTCTAGCTCCTTTCTCCTGTTGCTCTGGAAAGCATTTATAACTGAGGCCATTCATGTGTCCAGTGCTTTGATCCTGCTATCTGCCTAGCCACGTGTCAGAGGCATGGGGTATCTCCATCTGTCGTATCCCTGCAAGAAATGGTGCCTGAAGCAGCTCAACCAGCTGCCTGGATTCAGCACTTCAGTCATGTTCCCAAATGAGAGGTTGGTGTTTAATGAAAGGCTCGTTCCAGAGTCAGCTAGAACGGCACTCCACGAGACAGAAGAAAAGCTGAGATGTAGTAGGACAGAAAGAAAGGCAGTCAAGAGAGATGCAGCCCTTTGTGCAGAGATGTGGGGGTCTCCTACATAGGTGTCAAAACTGGTCTTCTCAGGTCACGATAGTTTTGTGGCCTTGCTCAACTACACAATGAGAAAAGAGGTGGAAATGAGATGTCTTTTATAAAGATAGAAATGAAATTTATGTTGCTCCTTGTCAGTAGAAATGCTCTTTACTAGCTTTTCCTCATCTACTTCTGAATGTCTCTTGGTGTCATCCTCATTCAGCTCACATTTGAGCAGTCACTTTGGTGAGACTTCATGGGTGTAGCATCTGGCATTACTAGGAGACACAACCTCACAGCAAAGTCCTCGATCCTCTGGCTCTTACAATCTTTTCTCCCCCTGTTCTGTAATGTTTCCTGCACCTCAGGTAAGAGAATGCTTTGTAGATGTACGCTGGGCTCTGTAACTCTGCATTTTTATTTGTACAGAAAGGCTGGCAAGATGGCGTGGTGAGTAGAGGTGCATGCTGCCAGGACTAATGATCTGAGTGTGAGCTTCAGGACCCATGTGGTGGGAGGAGAGAATCAACTCCTCAGACTTATCTTATTACCTCTAATGTGCATTATGACATGCATGCATACGGGCATGCTCAAATTAATTAAAATTAATTAATAAAAATAGTGTGGAGCTATTTCCTTAGTACAGTGGTTATGGATATATCTATCTGAAAGGAAATGAGAGGACAGAAGCACATTCTAGTAATAATATTCAGACCTCCTTCTTTGTTCTTCAGTTTTAGGGTCTTTTATTCTTTAATTTTATTTACATGTGTGTGTGCTTGTATATTTGTGTGTGTATGCACTGTGTTTGTATGTTTGTAAGTGTATATGTGTTCCCATGTGTGTGTGTTTGTATGCGTTTCTGTGGTATATGTGTGTGTGCTGTTTGTGTGTGTGTGTGTGTGTGCGTGTGTGTGTGTATGTGTGTGTGTATGTGTTTCTACAGTTATAACTGGTGCATAAATGAAAGAAATCCCCAAGATTTGGTCTCATTCTCTGGGTTGCAAATGTATGATGTCTAGACCTGTATATGGTTGTCTTTGTTTGGGGTTTTATATTAGGACACACACACACACACACACACACACACATATGTCATATATATTTATAAAATGGATATATAGATGTGTGTATGCTCATTTTTGTTGAAAGTCAGTATGGATTAGGTGTACTCAAGAGGGAAGCAAATAGAAAGCTTTCTTAACTGGGGATAGCAATGCAGTTTAAATGAAAAATGACTGCCAATTGTGAGAACTTGAAAAAGTGAGAAATTTTTTTTTTTTTCATTTTCGATTTTCTCCTGTGTAGTCTTGGTTACTATGGGCTGACTTCTACAATCCAGAAAACGTGGCTGTACATATGTTAAAAGCTACAGTGCTCCATTTTTAAGGAAGAAAATAAATGTACTATCTCTAATCTCAAGCCAAAGAGTCTTTGGGGAAAATTCTGATTGTTTACATTTGAAGCACGTGTGTACCTCTGGACTAATATTTCTTTTGAGATAATTGATACTCTGATATGTCCATCAAGGTGCAGGCACTGACTGGGAACGGAGAGTTTGGGTCTCCAAGATTATAGAAACTCTCACTGAAACTCTCACTGAGACAGAAGATTGGTAGGCTTTGATCAGTAACATAGTAAGATGACAATAATGGGTGCCCACTTCACATGTCCCGGATATAATTTTTTAGTCTTGTATTCTGAATGGTATTTATTAAAATATTTACTTTGTGTATATTAATTCTTGCCTTCCACATGAATGCACACCATGTGCATGTTTGGTACATGCATAGGCCAGGCAAGGCCTCAGATACCCTAGAACTGGAGTTATAGATAGTTGTGAACCAATATGTGAATTCCAGGAATCAAAACTAGGCCCCGTGAAAGAACAAGTACTCTTAACTTCTGAAGCATATCTCCAGCCTCTATGTTTTCGTATTCTTCTAAGAAAATAAACTCACACAAATAAATCATAAAGAGTGTTTCACAGATAATTAAACTATTAATACAACCAAAACGACTCTTCCAGGCAGGAAAGTTCAGGAGACACCAAATTACTAAGACTGGCTAGTAAGCATGGAATTAAAGTAAGGGAAATGAGCTCAAGACTGCCTTTTGAAACAGCTTCTGCCTAAAGAAGCCCCTGTTTCTCATAAGCATGCCAGAGAGGATCTTCCAGGAAGAATGGTTGCTCTTTGCTGGGCTGTGCTACCTTGTTTGTGTCTGCCTCTGTGTCCATTGTCTGTTCTTCACTTTTGAATACCCATACTGTGTGGTTTTAAACCACATTAATCCTTAATTAGATATGTTATTTAATGATACACAGTCTCTTTTTCATTAGTTAAAGGGGATCAAAATACATATTTTCCATATGGTTTTGTTAGAATTAAATACAACAATAATACAAACCGTTTGCAGACTATGTAACCTACAGTAGTCCTTTATTTGAAATTTATTAATTTGCTTGAAATATGATTATTATTGTCATTGTCCTTTTACAGTTGAGAGTGAGTTCTGCGTAAGGTGTCTGCATAGCTCTCCTTTTATTCATTTGTGTGTGTGTGTGTGTGTGTGTTTGGTGTGTGTATCATTCCAACAGCTTTCTCTCAAATAGCAACTATATTCTCCTTCTTTTTTATTTCTTTAGGAGATACAAAACTGTTGTCCTATAAAGTGATTACATTTTATAGACTTACATAAGTCAGACAGACACTGCAATTCTGTCCTCTAAAATTATGGGATACTTTTGTCAGCAGTGCACTTGGAAAGATTCTTTTCCCGAAGAAATAAAGCACAACATCTTGAGTCTGGAGTACCCAGGCTAGATGAGAATGGAGTATCACAGGGTAATTTTGGAACTATTCTTATCTTTCCGAGGGTAGCAAGGACAGATTTTTTTACACCAAAATTTTTGGCATTTCTCCTCCAAGAGAAACAACAACAACAAACAAACAAACAAACAAAAAACAACAAATCTGAAATGTCCACTCACTCACTCAAAGCAACCACCCAACCAGTAACACTCAGGGATAGCCCTAGTTAGAGCTGGAATGCTTTAATTAGTGATTAAGTAGAATTTCTATAAAGCAGACAGGTATTGAGCTATAGATACCTAGATAGACAAGGACACCATGGTGGTTGATGGAAAATACATGCTGTGACCTATTGTCAAAGCAAGGAGGAAACTGAAGCAGTGCATCTTTTTTTTATCAAGAAAACCAATTATGGAAAACTCCAGGTATTTCTTTCAAAGAGGAGTTATTATCATTCTAGTGTTTGCTCAGTCCCCAGTTTCATGTGAACTGAAAAATGGAAAACAGATGTGAATTAGTCAGGATGAAAAGATTTTCTGCAAATAATGACATGGGTTGGCTGAAGCAAGGCAACAGAATGAAACGTTGAGAAGATGAGAGCATGAAAATGCCCAGTTTGAGAAACGACAATTTAGTGACTTTTGTGATAAATAATAAAATACTTTTTATTTCCACTTTGGAAAGACAATATGTTTACTCACTGTGCCTTGTAGAACAGACTTTTATTTTGAAGATACTCTCTCATTTTTTATTTCACCCCTGTCTTCTGAGATAGAAGTTTGATATCCCAGATAGACAGACTTCCTTGGCAAAGTATGATAGACTCTTCCTCGCATCTCTGCAGACCTAACCACCATTGCCCTCTGTACTGCTCTGTACCAGAGGCTGGCACTCACAGGCTGCAGCCATGAGCTTCTCATTTGCTAGTACTCATTTGGATTCAACTGGAAACTACTGGGCTTGAAACAGAAAAGAAGAAAGTTGGAAAAAATTCCTCATAGTATATTACCTGCCAGCTGAGGCATAATTCCTGGGGCACCTGGCTACATCTCTGTGGAGCATACTCTCCTTTAGACAGAATCCAGATGTACACGCAAGAGCAGATTCAGAGCTTCCTCTTTGGATTTGTCTTCCAAAATTCATACATTTGAAGTTAATACAAACTTGCTACTGGGAGTTGGAACTCAGCGAGAATCGATAAGCTAATAAGGATGGTCCTTGTGAATGCATCGATGTCCTGATCAGGGAACTGGGTTAGTTATTATGATAGTGGATTTGTTCTAAGTTGTTTTCTTGCCTGGTGTATATACTTGACTGCACTAACACCACATTATAACACAGCCCAGAGGTGCTATGCCATGGTCTTTAACTTCTAAAACTGTGTGAAATAGACTTCTTTTCCTGATAAATTTGTCCACTATATAGTATTCTCTCTAGCAACAGAAGACAGACTGAAATACTTTCTTATACACAGAGTTTAAAAGGTAAAACACTGCACCATAGGGGTAGAGGGCGGTACCAGAGTTAAACCTCACAGATATCCAAGGTTGTATCCCAGATTCCAAATGTGATGTTAAGAAATTCATAACTGGCACAAAGGTATGGCTCTGGAATCAGCCCTGTGGATTCAAATATCAAAGGCTAGACTATTTTACTTCTACAAGTAGAGACAAGGTTTGACATATCATGGCTTCCACTGCTCTAGGACACCATAACTTTGCTGTGTTTGGAAGATACTGTAACATTCTGTTGAGTATTGGTACCAGATAGTTTGGATTCACTCTTCTTTTATTAGTTATGTGGGACTTGAAGTAAAATAAGTTTTTGTCCCTTAATAATTTTCCCTCTGTAAAAAAAAAATGGACAAAAATAGTATTTACTTTATATTATCATTATATGAAAAAAAAAAGGCAGACCTTATTAGGCTGAATGTTTGTATGCCCTATAATTAACTTGTTATGACTGTATCAACAGGCTGGTAATTTGGAAGGCAAATATGCTAGGAAGGTGAAGTGTTATGAAAGGGAATGAGCACCCGTAGAAAAGGGATGTGATAGGGCTCTCTTGCAGTCTTTCTGCCATATAGGGATTCCAGTCTGAAAGCTGAATATGCTGTTACCTTGGTCTTCAACTCCAACCTCTGGAACTATGAGAAATAGTGTTTGTTGTTTAAGGTACTCAGTCAGTGGTACACTGTATATATTGTATAGCATAATTTTGGTATGTAGAGCAGTGCATAAAAAGTAGGTATACATACTTACCTTATCATCATCATCATCATCATCATCACCAGTGTTAATTAATTTTTAGGTTTGGGTGGTATTGAAAAGGTTGTGGGAAATGATCTTTTTCACGATAAGTGATAATCAGAAAGTATGAAGGAAACATGAAAGCCAATTATCACTCTAACGTCTTTCTTGAGAAGATTTATAAGAAAGACGTCATAAAACAGTAAAGAGCATTTCTTTCAGTAAAAATTCTTTAACATAAAAGAAATAGTTTGACCAAACCTTCGGCAGAATACAGGGAATCATATGAAAGAAGGGGAGTTAGTATGATGGGGAAGGGATAGGAGCTCCACAAGGACAAAATATATCAGGACAAGGGGTCTTTTCTGAGACTGACATTCAACCATGGACCATGTATGGATATAACCTAGAACCTCTGCTCAGATGTAGCCTGTGGTAGCTCAGTAACCAATTGGTTTCCCATAGTGAGGGGAACAAGGACTATTTCTAACAGGAACTCAATGACTGGCTCTTTGACCTCCCCACCGTCCTGTTAGACCACAGAGGAGGGCTTTGCAGCCAGTCCTGAAGATACCTGATAAAACAGGATCGGATGAATGAGGAGGAGGTCACCCCCTATCAGTGGACTTCGAAAGGGGTACAGTAGAGATGAGGGAGGGAGGGTGGGATTGGGAGGGAATGAGGGAGTGGGATACGGCTGGGATACAGAGTTAATAAAATGTAACTGATAAGAAAAAAATAAAATTAAAAAAAGAAATAGTTTATTTTCTTTATCTAGATGGTAATATTTACACATAGATGGTTCAGACCAGTAGCTTACCTAAAACCATACAGCCTATCAAAGGTAGATTTAAAACTCTAAGCCAAGACTGTTTGACTTCACTTTCTGCACTTGGGGCAGAGTGGGAGATTCCCCCGTCTCTAGTTTTATTCAGAGATCAAGTGGCATAGCCTAGAAGAGCAGCTAGAAATAAAATGAGAATGATGTACAGTGAGTTGAGATGTAGGGGCACTATAATTAGTTTGTGCATTAAAACAGAAATCAAGCATCAAGCGGCACCCTCTGTGGTGGTTCTGCTGCTCTGAAATCTTAACCTTCCAGAAGTGGAGAGCATACTGATGGGATCACGATGACGGTGTGCTGCAGAACATGCAGGAGTAAATATGGAAGAGGCCTCTAATAACACAGCATCCATGAGATGTCCAAGGCAGTCAATTAATGTCACCACTAGCCTAGAAATTAAAGCCAAATGAAAGCCAAAACAATCCCTAAATGTGGGTGATACCATTTTTTTTAGCATCTACATGTTTATTCCTTTGGCACAAACACTTCCAGTATGACAGGGCACGCTAATAAAGAAATAGCAGAATCTCAAACATTAAATGTTGATGTGTTCAGATCGACACATTTGTCTCAATCACTTAGCAAGAATTTAAAAAAAAAATTCAGTGCCACTGTGAAAAAGAAAACAACAGGTTCATTAGTTCATTAATTCTTCTCTTTACCCATGAGCCCCACAATATTTATCAGATATCTGACATATATCAGATGCTTCTGGGTGCTGAATGTCTTAATATATTTCTAATATTGCAGCTGCTTCTGAATGAATTCCCAGGACCAGAAATGCCAGTAATTGCTATGAAGTTTGCTATGGTACAATGATGACAAGACACAGGAAGAGAGTAATTATGTTGGTGGATCAGGGAGAAATTACAGAAGAAAGAGAAGAATATTTTGGGTCTTAGAAATAGGTTGAAATTCCGTTTACTCTGTCCAAAGTTTGGTACAAATCTCAGACTCTTCTTCAATACCTTGATCAGTAGAGTCTTTTCGAGGCCCTCTGTGGAAGGCTCCTGTCCTGTTCCCTGTCTACTCCTGCTTCCAAAGTCTATCCTATTTGTACTTCTGAATGAAGATAGAGCATCTTCTCTAGCTTCCTTATTTAGCTTCTTTGGGAGTATAGATTTTAGTATGTTTATTCTATATTATGTGGCTAATATCCACTTATGAGGGAGTATATACCATGTGTGTCTTTCTGCTTCTGGGTTACCTCACTCAAGATTATCTTTTCTAGTTCCCACCATTTGCCTGCAAATTTCATTATTTCCTTGTTTTTAATAGATGAGTAGTATTCCATTGTGTAAATGTACCACAATTTCTGTATACATTCCTCCACGGAGGAATATCTAGGTTTTCCAAAAGGAGACAAACAGAACTCCAAAAGGAGACCAACAGAGACATAAAAACTGAGCCTCAACCTAGGAGAATGCAGGGAAAAGACTTAAAACCACAGCTCAGATGTAGCCCATAGACTCAGTCTCCCAATGGAGTCCCTAGTAAGGAGAGGAGGGACTTTCTCTGGCATGAACTCAGAGACAGGATCTCTGATCATCTCACCCTGGGGGTGCAGCTTTGCTAGTCCACTGAGAAAGACAATACAACCAGTCTTGATGAGACCTGATAGGCTAAGGTCAAATAGAAGGGAGGAGGACCTCCCCTATCAGTGGACTAGGGGAGAGGCATAGGGAGAGAATAGGGAGAGTGAGAGTGAATGGAATTGGGAGGAGATGAGAAAGGGACCACAGCTGGGATACAAATTGAATAAATTGTAATAAATGATATTAATAAAAAAAGACTCAAACAGACAAACACAGAAACAAACAAAAAGAGACTGGTTGAAATGGACCCTGTGGGTAATGTGCCAGTGGGGAATATGCATGGCAAACACTCGGTGTAAACCAAGCAAAGAGGCTAAACATCTTGAGAAAATGGGTGAGTTATAGAAATGACAACATGACTGTTTTAGATAGATGGCAGGAAAAAAGACATTATATATCCTACCTCCATATTCTGATTTTTGCCTTTAAATGGTAAACAGAAGAGATATTTAAATAATTGGGGAGGGAGCCAGAACAAATGAACAGTTAAGGGATTTTTGATCCAGTAACATGTGAATGCAGATGCTCCCTCAAAATTATCAGTACTTTTATACCAAATACATATGACTTTCCTACTGTCATAAAGTAAACTTTTGTCAGTTTAACCATTAAAAATGGAGACATCTATAGCCAGTTTATATTAAGTCCTTTTGTACAAAGTGTTCTCAGATCTCAGTGTCTTCCAAAATTGGTAATACTAATGGCCCATGGCTCTGCTCTTTCCCTTTTTATATAAGGATCAAGGGAGCAGCCATGCCTGAACTCAGAGGACTGGCATTGATTGACAACGGAATGGTTGAAGCAACAGCCATAATTTCCTCTTTTGTGTTTACTCCCCAAACCAAATCACATGGCCAGGCCTGATGTCAATAGGAGAGGGATCTATGGCGTAACATAAAGAGAGGGAGAATAAATGAGGAGAATAAATAAGTAAAATAAGTCCTGCAATTTATGACAGCATACAATTTGCAACCAAATAATTCCTTCTGATTTCCACTGAGAAGACTGCCATGCACACACACGTGTGTTGGTATGCATGTTGCCATCCTATCTTGTGTTACTGGTGGAGTTCCTGAGATTATCTTAAACTCATTCCTTCCCTTTAACAGTGATGTATTTATTATTTATTTTTTTAAATTTTAATTTTTTAAATTTTTTTTATTTATTAAAATTTTTTAAATTTTTATTTATATATTACTTATTACATTTTTTTTCATTTTGTATCCCCACTGTACCCCCTCCCTCATCTCCTCTCATTCCCACCCACCCTCCCTCTTCTCCCCCTTTGCCTTCTCTCTAGTCCCCAATAGGGGAGGACCTCCTCCCCTTCTATCTGAACCTAGCCTATCAGGTCTCATCAAGGCTATATAATCTTTCTCTGTGCCCTGGCAAGGCTTCAGTGCCCAAAGGGAGGTAATCAAAGAACCAGCCACTGAATTCATACCAGAGACAGACTCTGTACCTCTTACTAGGGAACCCACATGGAAACTGAGCAGCCTATGGGTTTCCTCTGAACAGGGGTTCTAGTTCTTCTCCAAGCAAGGTCCTTGGTCTCTGTAGGCCCCCTGGGCTGAGTCTTTTTGGCTGTTTTTCTCCTTATAGAGTTCCTGTCTCCTTCATGTCTTTCTGTCTCCCTCTTCATCCATAAGGTTCCCAGCACTCTGCCCAAAATTTGGCTATGAATCTCAGTATCTCCTTTGATACCCTGGTGGGTAGAGTCTTTCAGAAGTCCTCTGAGGTAGGCTCCTGTCTTGTTACTTGTTTTCTCCTACTTCCCATATCCATCCCATTTGTCTTTCGAAGTGAGGATTGATCATCTTACTCTGGTCCTCTTTCTTGTTTATCTTCTTTAGGTACACATATTTTAGTATGTTTATCCTATCTTATAGGTCTATATAAGTGAGTATACACCATGTGTGTCTTTCTGCTCCTGGGATACCTCACTCAGGATGATATTTTCTAGATACCACCATTTGCCTGCAAATTTCATAATTTCCTTGTTTTTAATTTCTGAGTAGTATTCAATTGTATAAAAGTACCGCAATTTCTGTATCCCTTCCTCTGTTGATGGACCTCTGGGTTGTTTCCAGTTTCTGTTGATTACAAATAAAGCTGCTACAAACATGGTTGAGCAAATGTCCTTGTTGTGCTTCTTTTGGGTATATGCCTAGGAGTGGTATAGCTGGATCTTGAGGAAGCACTATTCCTAATTGTCTGAGAAAGTGCCAGATTATTTCCAAAGCGGTTGTACAAGTTTAGATTCCCACCAGCAATGGAGGAGGGTTTCCAATTCTCCACAACCTCTCCAGCATGTGTTGTCTCTTGAGTTTTTAACCTTTGCCATTCTGATGGGTGTAAGGTGAAATCTCACGGTCATTTTAGTTTGATGTATTTCTATTCAGTCAACTTAATGAGAAAAGTGAGGATTGCTTGATTTACTGTTATTCGATGCAAGTTAAAATTACAATAAATTAAAATGGCTTCTCCACAATGTGCTTTTATGACCAATTCATTTTTTCTTTCATCTTAGCTTGACTTCTCACCACAAGCAGCTGAACTGCTTGAACAACAAAGAGGTGGCAAGCCTCACTCTAGAAGGTGAGCAGAGGTTTCCCACAAGCACTAGCCCAGCAGTGATCTAAAGTTCTGACAATACACAGTGTACTCCATGCTTCTCTTTTGTGCTCAATTATGCAGTATTTTACTCAAGAATTTGGAACTGGAGCGAAGGAGAACAGTACAGGATAGAGAAAAATAAGGTATTTTCTGCTTGAGAGTATCATGAGCCTGTGGACTGGGAATTCTCCCGAGGGAAGTCAGAGGCTGGTGCTTGCTAAGATGGAACCCAGTCTCTATTTTAGAAAAGAGAGATACAGAATGAGGATATCAGTCTTTTTCTTATAGCTGCATTGCTCCAAAGATCTTAAAGATATGGCTGCTACTCCAACAAAATAAATTAGCATGGTTCTTTGAAAAGAGCGAAGAACTTGTTTTCCATCAGCCTCATAGTTGTTTTCTGTTGGGGAGGGGTTCATCCCAGAGGCCATTCATAACTCTATTCCATTGTAATTTCAGTCACTTTTGCTCAATGTAGTTTTGTGTTATATTCTCAATCTCACTTAGAATTGAATGATTTTATATATGTGTGTGTGTGTGTGTGTGTGTGTGTGTGTGTGTGTATGACATTAATTTCAGGCTTTCCTAGCCTTCTTTCTATTTGAAACATATAACATCAGTGCATATTAGTAACTGCTATCATTCATTCACGCTTTTGAGTGCTCGCTTTATCACAGGACAGCCCCAAGCAAATAGATTTTGCTGGTGAAATGTTGGTGTTCTTTTGAAATGTATACAATTTATCCTTGTTCATTCAAATGCTGATTTTTCTACCCCACTTTCTGGTTTCAATCTGGACATTGCATTGTGATGTTTATTTTAAGCATCACCTGTCACAAATTTGTGTAAACATGCCACCATTTGTTCTCTCTATTTTCACTAAAACAACCAGCCAATGCTGAGCAATAGAGAGAATATGATGGGGCATCCTGGTCCAGAAAGGAGGAAAAGGAAAAGAATGGGAGGAGTCAGAGAGGAGATATCAGCAGGACAGGATTTGGGACCATAAGGAGAGATGAACTGGACCTAAGATATATGTCTAAACACAAATATAATGTGGGAAATCTGAATGGGAGGAAACTGTGCAGTCTTGGAGTTTTAGGATGGAGTAACTATTGTGCAGCATTGTGCTCCAGGTTAATTAAATAAATCCTAGTCTCTGTGTTGTCATTTGGGTATACAGCTGGTTTAGGAATAACCACTGTTTAACTAAAAGGTAAATCAATGAATTAATTATCAATAACAAATGACATCCAATGTATTACAGAATTTACAGTAATCTAGCAAGAACTTACATAGAAAGCAAAACTATAGAGCACTTTTTTTAATTCTGTCCTTAAAAACAAAGCAAGCCAGTTCTTAAAGTAGGAGCTCACAAATTCCTGATTAGACAGACCCCCTGCAGAGCAGCAAGGCCTCCAGCAGGCTGCAGAAAAACAAAAATTGATATATACAATCTTCAGAGAGGCAGTTTCTTTATGTAGAGAAAAAAAAGTGGTTCTTTAACAAGAAAGCTTCTCAAAGACAGACTTAGCCAAGGCGGAAAGCAAAATAGTCTTGAGAATTGGTTCTTGCCTGTCTGAGGAGATCCAGTGAGGGGAGTAATAAAAATACCTCTCCCTGGAAGCAGGAACCAGAGCCAGAGTGTCCAGTCCAGAGGGAGTTCAACGGGTTCCTAAGGAGGGGGAAAAAGAATGGGGGTAACAAGAGACACAAAGAATGAGAGCAAGTCTGTAGTCTAATCTTGCTCTCGTTTATTTGAAAAATTTCACACACCTTTATAGGGAGAAGGCAGGAAGGGAAAATGTGTCAGCAATATAGTTTACAAAACATAACAGGGTGATTAATGATGAGGCAGAACACCACAAGAATGTTTACTAAAAGGGATACTACAAGAATGTCAGCTAAGATATCTCAAAATGTCTAGCCTGACACACAGATATCTCATAGGTTCCGGAAACGTAAATCTCTCACCTACAACCTTGTTGGAGCTGTCTGTAACTTTCCACTAGCTGGCCTTGGCTCCTGGCCCCAGAGAGAGAAGCCTCAAGCATCTGAACTGGTAAGGTCTGAAGGAAAAGCTGGGTCTAAGAAAATAAAGTCCTTTGGAAAAGGATTTGAGATTAGAAAAGATAAAATCCTATGTTGAAAATGGAGGAAGACACAAGGACACAGTTCTTCTGAGTACCTTTTGAATTTGTTTATTTTAGCTTTCAAATAATTTTTTTCACTGATATTTTCAGTTCTGTATATCCTCTTTGGGAAAGATCAGGATAAGACAGGCTTGGAAAAAGAAGAGACTGAGCAAATAGATGCTAAATTAAAGACCATAGAACAGAGGTTGGAGGAATCTTTGAATCAGAATAAAGAGCCTTCAGAGTAATCCAATCTGAAATTTACCACAACACAAAAAGAGGTAGTTGCAGATAAAAAAAAGTCCACAGAGGCTTGAAGATATTGCAAAATGGCAGCTCATCATGATCTTCAGCTAGAGGCCAGCTTGGTCAGACTGGGTATCGTGTGTGTGTGTTGTTAAGGTTCAATCACTGGATGAAGGTCTATATGCTAAAGTAGAAATGCAGATTCTGTTTAGTGTTGTCTTGGAACAAGTCATACAGTGGCTGATATGCTCCATTTTATGGAGTCAGGAGAACTGAAATACATGTATCGTGCTATAGATTCATATTCAGAATTCCAATTGGGCTTTTGCATTAAATTCTGGAGAGCATGATCCTAAAGTTACACATTTGTTAGAGATGGTGAATGTTTTGGAGTTGCCCTTGCACATAGGGACTGATGGTGTTTCAGCATGTGTATCTATTGGAATTCAACAATATTTTAGACATTATGACATGAACACCTGTTACAGATATAACTTATAATCCTATAGGTCAAACAATTATGAAAATATCTACCAGCAATTTTAAAAAGACGGTCATAAAACAGAAGGGGAATGTAATATCTTCCCAAAATATATTAAATAATGATTTATCAATTTTAAAATGTTTAAATGATATAAGTAGCACAACTGCTAAGACACAATGGAATTTAGAAAGGATGGCTGAATTAGAGCAGAGTATAAAGGTCCTAATTCCAAAATGGAGAACAGAGAATATGTTATGCTGGGGAAGACGCTTTGCATATGTTCATACAGGGGAAGAGAAATTATGGGTTCCATAAAAACTAATAAAAATCAGAAATGACAGACGAAGACCACCAGAAGCTCTTGGCCACACACAAGAAGAGTGAAATCAAGAAGACTAAACAGAACAGGTAACATAAAGTTCTGATTTCTTTACCTGGGAACAACTCTGAAACTGACTGAAACAAAAAAAAGAAATCTTCAGCCAGAACTTCAACAATACAGGGCCAATATCTTCAAAATTTGTTATGCCATTCTTTTAAGTGGCATAAATAAAATTGGTTTGCAGTTTAGTTTTCATCCTGCAATCTGATACATTTATAGTTTTAGGACTGTATGGACTGTATAATGCTTGTGAGAAATTATTATATATTTGCTGAACAAAAGAACTGGACATCAGTGACACTGGACTAAACCTGACAGAATTCATCCTTCCAGCATGTTGAGACATTGACACATCTCTTCTAGCATCTTGTGTCTTCTAGCATTCTGGTTTTTCCTGCCTCAACTGCTTCAATTGCTGTTTCTCATCAAAGCCTGCTCCCACGAGAGCTCTGAAGAAAGCTACTAATCTCAATTGGTCCAGCATTTTAGACTGTTCCAAACAGGACTTCTATTAAGCCTGAAATTTCTCAACATTCAAAGACTGGACCACAAATGTTGATGCTTGCTTAATTAACCATTTTTTTTTAATTTCCTTTGGGTCCCCTAACAGGATTTCTGTGTGTCCAAAAAGTCAGCTAGAAAAAATTCATGAGAATGATGTTCTATTTCCTTTATGAGGTCTTGGATAGGTTTTTGGTTTTTTTCTGTGGCTATGAATGTTTTTTGTCATTGCGAGATGATTATAAGTTGTTCATGATCTTATTCAGAGAGAAAATAAGGTTAGGATATTAATTAATGCAACTTAGTTGTTAGTTAATTAAAATGTAGTTTTATGTTATATTCTCAATCTCACTTAGAATTGAATGATTATATATATGTATGTATAATAAAAATATATATGAGACATTAATTTCAGGCTTTCCCAGCCTTCTTCCTATTTACAGAGCTTAATAGGTGGAACATTTAACATCAATGCATATTAGTAAATGAAATCAGTCATTTGGGCTTTTGAGTGCTTGCTTTATCACAGGACACCACCAAGCAAATAGATTTTGCTGGTAAAGAAAGAGGACTATTTGTGTTTGTGGTACATATGTTCTGATGTTTATTAATTCACTTAACTCATTCAATAATATTTATCATCTAACATATGCTGCATCTTGCGCTAGTTGAGGAGAAGGATGGAGTTCTTGCTCCCAAAAAGCCTACATACAGTTTATGGAGGAGGACAATGTAAAAAAAATTAACACTGTCAGGAAAAACAAATCAAGATTTCTTTTACCCAACACATTTTCTTCTACGTGTGGTGAAGACTGAAATACAAAGACTCGAATGTGATCCTTAAAATTTGTGATACTTTTAGTTCTGTTAAATGTGTCAAAATATTTTGAAGAGACAATATATGTTCCACAAGAGAATTAATAATTGTGTTGATAACAGTAGTAATAACAGGAGGAACTGAGATTCATTTAGTTCCTATTGTTTTCTGGAGGCCCTAAGAAGAGGCTTTTTGAGTTTAGACATCTTGTGTGCTTAATGGGCAAGGTAGACATTACCATCTGTATCGTATATTTAAAACAACTGAGGACATCAGGACAGGGTACGTGTTTTGCTAAAGTCACCTGACTACTGGGTATATGAATCAGATTTTCAAATCTCATGCTAATGCTGAAAGGTTAGGATGCTAAATATCCCAAGAATAAATGCAAATACTATTTCAATTACACAAATGTAGAAATAGAGATTGTGTTTTTTTTTTTTTTTTTAGGAAAAAAAGGAAGAATATATTGTTTGTTGGAGCAGAAAATTTAATAAGCTCTTTCAGACCGAGGTAATAGTATTTGGAGGGGATGGGAGGGTGGGCTTTGAGAAGAGATTTAAGATGTCGGTCCTGCCTCCAAATGATGACATCAGATGAATTCCAAGGTGAACTTCAAAGCATTTTCTTGTCTTAGGTGGCATTTACAAGTCCTTCATACCTAGCTTCGTGAGTAGGAAGGTCTAATTAAATCTGGTGAATGCCTTGCAGGAACATCTGAGAGTGAGATCTGAATCGGCCTACCTTCCAGAAGGTTTGCTGTTAGGAGCCTCAGAGTGTGAAGTGATTCGAAGGGAGAAGGGAGACATGGTTCCAGCTTTGCCACATACAGACTTTCATGAACTGCTGAGCCTGAAACAAACCTTAGCACCTCCCAGGCCTGTCATTCCTCGCTGTTGGTGTCGCTTGCCTTGCAGTCTCCTGTCCTTCTTTCACCTCTGCTTTTTTATTTCTCATTCTCCCCTCACTCTACCTTTTCTCTCCCTAATCAAAATGCTTCTCAAATAGTAAATTATGCATAAAACAAAATAAACTCGTAACCATATGTAATTTAGAATGGGTAACAAGCTGATTCCTGCATGTGGTATTTCTAGAAATGAACATACCTTTTAACTACAATTAGAATAAAGATGCATTTTCAAGGAATTCATAACATTTTCTCTAAAGATTGTATTCATGCTGTATTTAGTTTGAACTATGTTTAGCTGTAGGCCACTACCAGCTTTCAGCTAAAGTTCACTTAATGTCATCCATTTCTTTGAAAGTACCAGAGACTAAAAATAACGCCTGAGTTTTGGTGCAGTTGCATGATTATGCCACACAGCATTTCCTTCTGATTACACAGCATGAAGCTTGGTATTTATGCCATACTATTGTAAGAAGGCTGTTTTTATCCCTTGGACTGCAGTGTGTTCAACCTGTCTTGGAGCGAAGCTGAGATAGGAACGTATGAGTTCTGAGTACATATCAAATACAAAGTTTAAACCTGCTGTGATGTAATTCTACTGTGAAATAATTTATGCAACGAAGTACTCGTGATATGGTTCAGTTTCCTCGATGTTTTACATACACATTTTGGTATCCCACCTATCACATAAAATGTAAAACGTAAAGCAGAGTTACACTTCAATTTTTTTTTTTCAATTAGTTCTGTGGTCTTCCAAGATTAGGGACCAAAAATAAATAAGTTAATGAGAGCATTATGAACCTTTGTATTTTAAATCGGATATTTCGTGGCTAAGGATGAAGTTTGCATACGCAGAAAAGTTTAATCAGAACAATAGATGGAAATATTCTAATTGTTATATAGATTTCTGTTTTATCAATTCCAGGAAAGTGGGGGAGGGACTGACTCTTAAAATGATAGGTACTTCACAAACCAATAATTAACTTTGAGAATTAAAGTTGAAGTAATTTTCTTAGCTGTGGAGATACGGTCTCAGGATTTAATCTTTCTAATTATAATTAGCTGGAAGCACCCGTCAGTACATTTGGAGAAGTTAAGTGATATGGTGGTGGTGCTGAGAGAATAATAGATAACTGCTGTATTTTAATGGCAGCGCTGAGACACAATCCATTTTTAAAAATTGAGTGAAATTTATAACTCTTTTGCTGGTTAGTTTTTTTTTTTTTTTTTTTTTTTTTTGTCAACTTGACATTAGATAGGATTACAATCTAGCTTCCACCGTTCCTGAAGATACCATGCAAGTTGCCAAGTGAGGGAAACAATTAAAAAGTCCTACCTACGTGTGATACCTATGAACGAGTAATTACCACTACGGCAAGATACGCACACGTAGAGCTGCAGTAAGTGGTGGACACATTGGCGATGGCAAACAATGGCTGTCTAATTGGACTTAAGGACTACTAAATAGGAGAAAAGCTATGCCTCATCCCAAAAACGTAGTCAGTTTCTCATTGTCACTGAGGCTGAGAACCTTGGAGAAGAATCTACGATCGCCACTTCACTACAACATTCCTTACTGCACTCTACATCTTATTCTGATACCTACATAAGAGTGTAGATACAACCGCTCATTTAAGAAACAACAACAATGAAAAGTTGCTCTTTACAGCAAATGGACTTATTACTGAAAAACACCACTGGACACAAGGCAGACATCAAGAGTTCATAAAGATCCATACCTCAGTGAGTACATTTATACCGTAGATCCTTTATCTGTGGCTTAGGGAACATAGTGGAAAGGGGGTTAAAAAGATAGTAAAAGTTATAATACCAGAAATTCTGCTGTGATGGCTACATAAGAAGGGCTGAGAAATGTCAGCATCAACAGGCATGCGGACATGTTAAGGACATTTTTCAGGGTCCCATCTGAAGACAAAGAACTACAGGAAACTCATGCCTCCTGGGAGAAAGTAATCAGTCTCTTGTAGGCATGAGCCCCTTACTGATTGCCAAGTGTTTAAACTTTTAAAATACTGTGACATTTTAAAGATATACTATGTTTTATGTTGTGATATTAACATGCGATCATGGAGATAAACAAAGAAAACGTTATGGTTTAACAGTGATGTATTTGTCAAGTTGAAAAGAGGCTAATAGCACTAGTTAGGTTTTGTTTTTATTTATTTTTAGTTTTAGTTTTTTTGCAAGAATCTATGGCTAATTTGGAAGTCGGGACCTTGTGCCACCACTGGGCAGGTGGACCTGGGATGAATAAAAAAGCATGTTAAACAAGCCATAAAAATAAACCATTAAGCAGTTGGGTGCAGTGACACACTCCTGTAATCACAGCACCCAGGAAGCAGAGGCAGGTAGATCTCTGTGAGTTTGAAACCAAGCTGGTCTACAAAACAAATCCAGGGCAGCCAAAGTTACACAGAGAAACCCTGTCTTGAAAAACAAGACAATCAAACAAAATTCAAGAATAAAACATCAAGCAACATTTCTCTGCGGTTTCTATGTCACTGTCAACCTTCCAGTTACTGCACTGCTGGATTTCCTGCCTTGACTTCCTGTGTTTATGGACTGTGATAGGGCTGTGTGGGCCAAATAAACTCTTACCTCCCCATGTTTCATTTGGTCATGGTGCTTGTCACAGCAGTAAGGCCTAAAGTAGAACACTAGTCAAAAGCATGACAGCACACCTACTGGGAACAAAAAGGCAAATGTCTGCCTTTCTAAGTTTTTGAATTTAAATATTTTATTTTGAGAAGTTTTATATAAAGTTCCTGTATTTCTATTATTTCACCTGAGCTTCTGCTCACCTTAATTTCCTCCATGCTCTTCTCAAACACATGACTTATTCTTTAATTATTACACATGTGCACTATTAATTCCACTGTTTCTCATATGTATATACGTATGTTTAGGGCTGACCATTTGGGATGAGAAAACATATCAAGGAGCTCCTCCCTTGAGGAAACCTATTCTGCCTCTAAGCAGACATTGACACCCTATAGCTCGTGTTCTAGGGATGGGAATTTGTGAACTGTCCCTCATTCACATTCACATTGCCATGACAGATGATGCTGTCATCATTCCTGTCATTTTAATCATCCCTTTTGTTGATAATTCATTGGTGTAATTTCCCTTGTTCAGATACCACCTAGCACAAGGTTTTCTGTTCCTCTGGCTCTTACTATCTTTATATCCCATGAGTTTTCCTGAGCCTTAGTTGTAGGGGTTACATTGCCATTTTATCACTTTGAGCGAGGCATCCCAAAGTGACTTAAATTCTGAATTTTAAACACTTAGGGCTTTCTGTAATGGTCTTAATTTGTTGCAAAATGAATCTTCTTTGAAGATAGCTACTCTTATCCTTGAGTATAAGCATTTAGAATACACTTAGAAATTACCTTGGTTTAGAAAAATGGCTGTAATAAGCTTTCCTTTAGGGTTGATGATATACCCAGCCATGGTTATTTGGCTATCTTTACAGTGCCAGGCATGGATTACCTTCCATTGAGTTGTCCTTAAGCATATTTAGATAGCTGTTAGTTACCCCTAAAAGTGCCACCATTGTACCTTTGAGGATATTGCCATGACTGTCATTGCTGCAGTTTGTAGGCTTGACAGTTGCATGGGACTATTGATCGCTTTTCTCTATTGGCAGCTTACATAGCATGCACACACACAAATATAATATGTATGATATATTTTACAGTATAATATTACTGTAGCAGAAAGCCACTGGTGGTGATTTTCTTGTTTAAAATTCTACCAACCTGCCCCCAACCTTAAGTAGGAGAGAGAAAAGGTTAGAGGAGAGAGGGATCACGCTCCTTTCCTTCTCCCATCTAGTGAGGGTCAACGGGATCTTTGAGGGTTCTATACCAATCTCAGTCAATGGAGGACACAACCGTCAGTCTCCTCCGTGCCGTTGTGACTCGAAGCGTTTCTCTGCGACCCTCTGCTCCAAACTGCCATACCATCTCTGCTCTCTGGTCTCTAGAAACTGCTCCATGTCAAACGCCAACATCAAACTCCATACTGAACTCCCTTGAACACCTCCGAACATCTTACAGTCTCTTTCTCAGCCTCATATTTATACCCTCAGAGTGCTAGACCATGCCCCTCTCTGTGCAGCATGTGGAAGGCCATTGTTACCAGTTGGCAAGTGACAGTTAAGAGGTGTGGACAGACTATAGCCAACTAAAATCCCACACTTACAATTAAAACAACATATTTTCATAACATACAAAGAAACCAAAACTTTGTGTGTGCGTGTGTGTGTGTGTGTGTGTGTGTGTGTGTTTAAAAATAAGAAATTTCCCTATGGCCTTTTCAACCATCTCCTTCTTTATTATCCTTCACCCTCCCCAATTAAAGTGCACCTGGGATTTTTCCCATTTCCAACTTAAAAGCTTCTGTGCCCTACTATGTCCCTCTTGGGTTTTGTTTTAATTCTTCCTTTAACTATATGCAAACATCTCTATGTGAGTATTTGTTGTATGAGTTTGTTGAGTAGTCAAATAACATTTATTACAGGAAATGCATGTGTCATTTCTTTACAATTACTCTTTCTCAAAGTGTACAGTTCTTTGGCCCTTGTCATATCATTTTTTTTTCATGATCCCCAAAGTGGGGAATTTCCTGGGATACATGGTAAAATTTTGATATAAAATTTAGAAAAAATAAAAATGGTACCTCTACAGAGAGTAACATATAGGTGATCTTGAGATACACTTGACTCAAAAAAAAAAAGATAAATATTCATTGTTAATTAATAATATAAAACTTTTTTGGTAATCAGATTCAAGTTAAAATCCTATACTTTTAATTGGATGATGGTATTCCTGAAGTTTAACTGACTTAAATGTCCTGGGTCTGGTGTAACCTCCCAGCAGCAGGTTGAGACCCAATGAATCAAAGCAGAGAAATGCTTACCCTAGTGAGTGACGTTTAGAAAGCTCTTTCCTATTATTCTTTTTATTTGATTGTGTCACTTCTGCTCTCACGCAATCCAGTTCTTTATTTAGAAAACCCTTAAGCAGAAAACATTTTGATACCTTTTGGAGAGTGGAAAACGGGATTGTGCGGCCTTGTGGGCCTGTTCTTTACAATGCTGAGAAGAGCTGGTGTAACTTTGCTGCTTCCTCAGAGTTGCTAAAACAATTGCTCTGGATTCTGTGTCTTGAAGTACTTCACATTTATTTAATCACAGTTTGAAGGCCTGAAATGTAAATGAAGGCACTTATAACACTCTGCTAGCACAACTATGAAAACAAGTCCAGGTCTTTTTCTAGTTGCTTGGTGGCTTTGGCAGTCCGGGGGTTTCCTAACATGCTTCTGTCTTTGATTCCATGAGGGTTTCTCTGTGGGTCTTTGTGTGCTTTTCTTTTTAGTATGGAAACAGTTTATGTCCTGTTGAGAAGACTAAAAAGCCTGGAGTTTGATGTAAATATCTGCAAACATGGTAGATCTTGTTAAATTTTGGAGCCTGAGAGGCAGCTCTAGGGATCCCTGGGAAAACCTTGCCAGCTATAGTAGGTTAACTGTCAAACTCCAGGTTAAGTGAGAAGTCGTGCATTCATCAGAAAATAGAAAGATGTCAAGGAAGACCTCAAAGATCAACACGTGGTATCCACGTGGGTGTTCTCTGTGCGATCCCACAAACACTTAGAAACTCATATAAACAGGCAAGCACATTACACACACGTGTGTGAACTGAAAGCAGTTATAGATGTAGACTGTGCTCTAATTCGGTCTGACCAACAATTCTGTTTTCTTTTTTTATTGTTATTATTTTTTTTACACTTCATTCACTTTGTATCCCCCCATAAGCCTCTCCCTCCTCCCCTCCCGATTCCACCCTCTCTCCCCCTTCTTCATGCATGCCCCTCCCCAAGTCCACTGATAGGGGAGGTCCTCCTCTCCTTCCTTCTGATATTAGTCTATCAGATCACATCTGGAGTGGTTGCATTGTCATCTTCTGTGGCCTGGTATGACTGTGTTCCCCTCAGGGGCAGGTGATCAAAGAGCAGGCCAATCAGTTCATGTCAGAGACAGTCCCTCGTCCCATTACTACGTAACCCATATAGACACTAAACTGCCATGGATTACATCTGCGCAGGGGTTCTAGGTTATCTCCATGCCTGGTACTTGGTTGGAGTATGGGTCTCTGGGAGGACCCTTGTGTTCAAATCTTCTAGTTCTGTTGTTCTCCTTGTGGGGTTCCAGTCCTCTCCATAACCTACTATTTCCCACTTCTTACTTAAGATTCCATGCACTCTGCCCAGCAGTTGGCCATAAAGTCTCATTGTCTGCTTGATAGTCTGCAGGGCAGAGGTTTTCAGGCCCTCTGTGTCAAGTTCCTAGGTTGTTTCTTCTTCTTCTGATATCCATCCTCTTTGCCTTTCAGGATGGGGATTGAGCGTTTTAGTCAGTCTTCTCTCTTGATTAGTTTCTTTAGATGGACAGATATTGGTTTATCCTATAAGTCTATATGAGTGAGTATATACCGTGTGTGTCTTTCTGCTTCTGGGACTGCTCACTCAGGAAGATCCTTTCCAGGTCCCACCATTTACCTGCAAATTGCATGATTTCCTCATTTTTCATTGCTGAGTAATACTCCATTGTGTAGATGTACCACAATTTCTGCATCCACTCTTCAGATGAGGGGCATCTGGGCTGTTTCCAGCTTCTGGCTATTACAAATAAGGCTGATACAAACATGGTTGAGCAATTGTCCTTATTGTGTATTTGAGCCTCTTTTGGATATATGCCTAGGAGTGGTATGGCTGGATCTTGAGGAAGCACTATTCCTAGTTGTCTGAGAAAGGGCCAAATTGATTTCCAGAGTGGTTGTACAAGTTTACATTCCCACCAACAGTGGAGGATGATTCCCCTTTCTCCACAGCCTCTACAACATGTATTGTCACTTGAGTTTTTCATCTTGGCCATTCTGATGGGTGTAAGGTGAAATCTCAGGGTTGTTTTGATTTGCATTTCCCTAATGGCTAGAAACCCAGAATTGCTAAAACAATCCTCTACAATAAAAAATCTTCTGAAGGTAACTCCATCCCTGATCTTAAGCTGTACTATAGAGCAACAGTTATAAAAACTGCATGGTACTGGCATAGAAACAGAATGGTGGATCAATGGAACCGAACAGAAGACAGAAAAATAAACCCACACACTTATGGACACCTGATTTTTGACAAAGATGCCAAAACCATACAGTGGAAAAAAGATAGCATCTTCAATAAATGGTGCTGGTCCAACTGGATGTCTACATGTAGAAAAATGAAAATAGATCCATCTTATCACCCTGCACAAAACTGAAGTCCAAGTGGATCAAAGACCTCAACATAAAACCAGATACATTAAATCAGACAGAAAAAAAAGTGGGGAATACCCTAGAATTCATTGGCACAGGGGACAACTTCCTGAACAGAACACCAATAGCACAGTTTCTAAGAGCAACAATCAATAAATGGGACCTCATGAAACTGAAAAGCTTCTGTAAATCAAAGGACACTGTCATCAAAACAAAACAATTGCCTACAGATTGGGAAAGAATCTTCACTAACCCTTTATCTGACAGAGGGCTAATATCCAGCATATATAAAGAACTAAAGAAGCTGAAAAGCAGCAAACCAAGTAATCCAATTAAAAAATGGGGAACAGAGCTAAACAGAGAATTCTCTGTAGAGGACTATGGAATGGCAGAGAAACACTTGAAGAAATGCTCAACAATTCTGTTTTCAAACCTGGTCAAAAGTGTGGATTCCGTATCTTATGAGGTAAATACGTATTTGGGGAAGAATGTTTCAACACACTTCAACAAAGTGCTCTGCAAATGTCATAAACCTTATGGAATGTGCTGTAAACACAGTAGTTGTTTCTCATAGTCTCAGGAGAAGAGATGGGGCATCGATAAGAATTAAACTTGCAGGTAGTTGGTAGATGCTTTCTGTAGATTTTATAAAATGCAGACATCTCTAAGCATAATTATATATATCTAAACATAATTATATATGTATATAACATATATATATATACATATATTTGTGTGTGTATATATATATATATTCCGAAGCATCCTAAGGTATGAAACAGAAAATATAGGGAACTATATCAAGAGTTTCTACTCTTGAACATTGATTTCTGGGCCTGGATAAGATGACTTAGTCAGTTCACAGTACTTACTGCTCTTGTAGAAGAACCAGATTCAGTTTCTAACATCAGTACCAGGTGGTTCACAACTACCTATAAGTGAGGGATCAGACATTCTCCGGCCTTCGCAACAATCTGCATACACATGACCCATATAAACTTGTGAGACAGAGGTAAATGATATAAATAAATCCTTTAAAGTTGTTGATTTCAAATAGCAACATCTCATTATCTCATTTATGCGTTTATAAACTATTTTTCATAAAAGGAGTATATCCTGACTTCAAAAGAGTGATATTTAATTGGAAAATAACACAAATCATTATATAATGAAATATAATGATTTTAATGATATGTGTGAAATATGAATGATCTATATGATACAAACCGGTTCTTCTACTATACACAAAGCCTGGGACAAAAGTACATGGAGGCATTCTGTGGACCGTTCTCTTCTTCTCCACAAAGTCTCATTCATATTGATGTAGACACCACTTTTGTCCAAGAACTGTCCATTTTCCCAAGAAAATGACTCCTCACTTCACTGTAAGCTTAGAGCAGAAATAGAAAATGTGAAGCATGAACACCTAAAAGTGAGTGTGTGGTGTTTTATGCACAGACCTCAGGGTCCCCCCTACCTAGCATAAGGTCCAGAAAGTGAGGGATGGCTTAAACCTTAAGAGCAAAGAACATATGCGGTGGTTTAGACATGAAACCTTGTTAAAAGTTGATCTCCAGCTATTGTAACTACTAAAAAGTGATGGGATTCTGGGACCATTAATGGATTCGTCCATTTATGAAATTAAAATTTAGTTGTTATTGGACAGAGAAGATCTGGACTGAAATCATCAAGTGTTCAAGGCCTAGAAATAAAAGCTCCGTTGAACATTTGTAAGGCAGGATGTTCCATAGCCACCTGTGCTACAAACAAGGAGATGTGCTTCACTGACAAATTTTGTCTGAAAGACAGAGCCCCTCATCATTTTGATAGCACTCTTATTCTATTCCATCTTGAATACATCTATAGTTTGGGTTGGTTTAGGTTCTACTTTAAACAATCAAAAATAGTACCTTTCATCTTTAGCATATTTGCCATTTTCAGTATTTGTTGTTGTCTTTTGAAAGGTGTTATTGATTAATTAGCAAATCTTAATTCAAAGAGGGAGCCCCAGAGTGAGGACTCTGAACGCTGTACCAAAGGTTAATTCATTGTTATTTTCCTGGGACATGATTAAACGAAACATCGTTTTAAGAATTTCTAATACAACAATAAGAAACCAGTGAAGAGGAAGACTTGAAATATTCTATTATTATACATGAAAAATTACTCCATTAATTTATCCCTTAAGTATAATCCTGGTTATTCTAGGCTTTGGGGAAATAAAAAAAAATTCATAGTGAGTGTCAAAGAATCAAACTTTTTTACTTATTTATTTTACTTAAATTTTTATTTTTTATAATAATTTCAGTTTATTCACTTTGTATCCCAGCTGTAGCCATCTCCCTCATTCCCTCCCAATCCCGTCCTCCCTTCTTCATCTCCTCCCATACCCCTCTCCAAGTCCACTGATAGTGGAGGTCCTACTCCCCTTCCAACTGACCCTAGCCATTCAGGTCTCATGGGTCTTGGCTGCATTGTTTTCCTCTGTGGCTTTGCAAGGTTGCTCCCTCCTTAGAGGGAGGTGATCAAAGCACCAGCCACTGTTCCCCTTACTAGGAAACCCACCTGGAGGCTAAGCTGCAATGGGTTATATCTGAGCAGGGGTTCTAGGTTATATCCATGAATGGTCCTTGGCTGGAGTTTGAATCTCAGAAAAGACCCCTGTGCCCAGAAGCAGCTTTATTTGTAATAGCCAGAGTCTGGAAACAACCCAGATATCCTTCAAGGGAGGAATGGATCCAGAAATTGTGGCATGTTTACACAATGAAATACTACTCAGAATTAACAAGGAAATCATGAAATCTGCAGGCAAATGGTGGAATCTAGAAAAGATTATCCTGAGTGAGGTATCCCAGAAGCAGAAAGAGGAACATGGCATATATTCACTTATAAATGGATATTAAACATATAATTTAGGATAAACATACCAAAATCTGTACACCTAAAGAGGCTAAGCAAGAAGGAGGACCCTGGAAAAGATGATCAATCCTCACTCAGAAAGACAAATGGGATGGACATTAGAAGAAGAAGAAAACAGGAAGCAGGACAGGAGCCTACCACAGAAAGCCTGTGAAAGACTCTACACAGTAGTCTATCAAAGCAGTTGCTGAGACTGATAACCAAACTTTGGACAGAGTACAGAGAATCTTATGAAAGAAGTGGGAGATTAGCAAGACCTGGAGAGGACAGGAGCTCCAGAAGGAAAGCAACAGAACCGAAATTTATTTATTTTAATAAGTTACAGTTTATTCACTTTGTATCCCAGCTATAGCCCCCTCCCTCATCCCGTCCCAATCTCACCCTCCCTCCCTGATCTCCTCCCATGCTCCTCCCCAAGTCCACTGATGGGGAAGGTCCTCCTCCCCTTCCATCTGACCCTAGCCTATCAGTTCTCATCAGGACTGGCTGCAAGGTCTTCCTCTGTGGCCTGGTAAACTTGTACTTGCATATTTTTGGACATCCTAGGAAATCTGCCATTATTATGGGTTGCATGCAATATTAATTCTGTAGTTACATAAATTTTTTTGTTCACAATTATATACATGATTATTTTTAATTATTCAAACTGAAAACAAATATTTAGGCAATTAGCACTATAGTAATCTAATCAAGAGATCATTAGATATCAGAATTCATATTTATTCATAGAACATCAGCATTAATAATGAAATGTCATGACTGTATTAGATAATAAAGAAGGGTATTTAGGACAGAATGTATCATACATTTAAAATTTCAGAATGGAGAATTCTTTTTTAATTTTATTTTGTTAATTACAGTTTATTCATTTTGTATCTCCCCTGTTGCTCCCTCCCTCCCCCCTCCCAATCCCACCCTCCCTTTCTCTTCCCTACCTGTGCCCCTTCCTTGGTCCACTGATAAGATAGGTCCTCCTCCCCTTCCCTCTGATCATAGTCTATCAGGCCTCATCAGGAGTGGCTGCATTGTCTTCCTCTGTGGCGCGGTAAGGCTGCTTCCCCATCACGAGGGGGTGATCAAAGAGCAGGCCAATCATTTCCTGTCAGAGACAGTCCCTGTGCCCGTTACTTTGAACTCACTTGGACACTGAACTTTCATGGGCTACCTCTGTGCAGGGGTTCCAGGCCATCTCCATGAGAGGTCCTTGGCTGAACTATCAGTTTCAGAAAAGACCTCTGTGCTCAAACTTTTTGGATCTGTTTCTCTCCTGGTGGAACTCCTGTCCTCTATACAGAAATTCTGATACATCTACACAATGGAATATTACTCAGCAATAAAAAACAAGGAAATCATGAAATTTGCAAGTAAATGGCGGGAAGTGGAAAAGATCATCCTGAGTGAGGTATCCCAGAAGCAGAAAGACACACAGGGTATATATTCACTCACAAGTGGATATTAGACATATAATATAGAATAAACACTACACCAATAAAATCACCAAATAAAATCTACACCAAAGGAAGCTAATCAGGAAGGAGAACTCTGGTTAAGACGCTTAATCTCCATTCAGAAAAGCAAAGAGGATGGGTATCAGAGGCGGGAGAAACAGGGAACAGGACAGGAGCTTACCACAGAGGGCATCTGGAAGACTCTACCCTGCAGGGTGTTGAGGCAGATGCTGAGACAGACTAATAGCTAAACTTTGGGCAAAGTGCAGGGAATCTTATGAAAGACCTGGGAAATAGTAAGACCTGGAGAATTCTTTGTGAGGTCTCCTGTGAAAAAGTTAAGTTATGTATCCCAAAGTATTGACAGTGTTTATGTATAAAGTGTAGTGTTACTTTTTACTATTAGAACATTTTTAAATTCTGTATATTTTCTTTGAAAGATAGCAAAATGTTTTAGTAAGGACAGGTAAGAATGGTGAGTACTTGAGACATGAACTGCTATAAAGGCAAAAGGATGTCATGTGTGAGCAATGAAATAGTTTTCATTTCTGCTTCTAATGTCTGTTGGTGTTGAGGCACTACTCTTGTGTCTGAAGAGAACATTGCATTTTTCTGGAAAGGTGATATGTCTTTCTGGGATGAAGTCCTTGACAAACACTGATAGATGCACATATTCACATTCCATTCAGCAATTTCTAAATCTCTTCACAGTTAGTTTTGAAAGAAATATTATACCCAGGAAAATATTTCTTCAGCAAAGACTTCATGTATTATATGAGACCATGCTAACCATTGGTATGAAATTAATAATTGACTAAGATAGAAAATATTGTGAAAATTAGAGATTTGAAAATCTACTCTTCTATGTACATGTTCAAACTATCTTTTAAAAGTTGAAGAGATCCTGCAGAGGTATATGGTAATGCCAATCCCAGGATCCACAAAGGATGGAAGGGGTATCTCAGTGATAGATGTGGGATACAGCTGTTGACATACCCCTTGTTTTACCATCAAGAAATAGATGGTAATAGCCCATGGGTAAAGCTATTATAGCATAACGAAAATTACCTAAAACTAAATTACCCTAGTTCCCTGCTGGCTAGAATGCATGTGATATTAAGTGATATGTAGACTGCTCCAGGAGAAAAGTCATCTAAATAGTCCTGTGTAGCTGATATCTTTGCTAGTTATAATGCCAATGTATTAGCTAGAGTTCTCTAGAGTAATAGAACTTATAGAGTGAATCTCTCTCCATAGATATAGATATAGATATAGATATAGATATAGATATAGATATAGATATAGATATAGATATAGATATAGATATAGATATATAGATATAAACATAAAAGGGAATGTATTGGAATGACTTGGAGGCTGCAGTCTAGATAATGTAACTATGGCTGGCTGTGAAGAGAAAGTTCAAGAATCCAGTAAGTGTCCAGTCCACTTTGCTGGATATCTCAGATGGTCTTCGGTTTATGCTTGGTTCCCAAAGAAATAGGCTCCAATGCCAGCAAAGGAATGAATGTGCTAACAAGGCAAGGTTAAGGAGGCAAAGAGCAATAGGTTCCTTCTTCCATGTCCTTACAAAGACTTCTAGTAGAAGGTATAGCCCAGATCAAAGTTATGTCTTCTTCCACCTCAAAGGCATGTGTTGGCCCAACTCAAGATCTGTATCAAAGGTATGTGTCTTCCTACCTCAAAGATCAGAACTATAAGTGGATCACCCAAGCAAAATAATCTGTAACATATATGCCCTTACTGGATTTTAGTTCATTACAGAAGAGATTAGCCATTGCATCCAACCTTCTTTATAAGACGTATTCACCTATGCAATAATGGCAGGACTACTATGGAGTAGTAGCCAACTACTTTCTAATTGCATTTGCGAACCAGTTTACAAGTGGCCATCATGTCTGGTTCTACAAATGTGATGAACATCCATTGCTGTGGAAGTTATAGACACTAAGGGGAAGGTTAGTGCTGCTGTTTTTCTGTTTTGATATTGCATAAATCTTCATTCTACAAATTTGTGTTTACATACATAAACAAATGCTTTATCAAAGGCACTTCCCTTTTAAATAAACAGTAATGAATATAAAGTTTCAAGGGGCTGCGAATAAGTCCATATTCAATGCTAAGTCTTAAGTAAACCTGGCACTTACAGCATTACATCTGAGGCCTTCGAGTGTACACAAAGAACAAACAAAATTAATATGGACAGATAACCTATCATATTATCTCATGCATTATGTCTTCAGGAAAGAGGAGGGAGTTAGTATTATTATAGAGTAAGATAGGGTATGGGATCCAAAAGAAGCATTAGAGAGGCACATTGCTAACTACTTCTTAATTTAATTACAGGGAATGTCGATACACAAAAAGTTCTTAGCTGCTCATCCAATTACTTGTAACTTATGGTTATTTGGAAAATATGAAACTCATAAATGAAGATGTAGAGAGCCGAGATTCAGACGCCATTACAAGATGGCACTGGCATCCAGTCTCTGTACTGGTAACAGCCTCTAAGAGCACATGTGCAGGTTGCAAAAGCGCGCCAAGCCACTGCCCCACCCCGGGCGTCAGATGGGTACGAGTAAGCAGTCAATCAGGGTATGACACGTCACTCCACGTCACATAAGTGCGGTCGGGGCTTATTTAAGCAGCGCCATCTTGGGGCCTGGGGTCTTCCTCCTTTCATTGCGGAATAATAAAGCCTGCTGCAGAAGGATCCTGTTGTCCGTGTGCCTTCTTGCTGGCGAGACGGTTACGCGGGTCGTTACATCTGGTGCCGGAAACCCGGGAACGCCGGGAGCCTGCCATTCGCTAGGTGCCGAGGAGACTGCCCGTTTGCAGGGAGGATTCAGAACTGCAGCATTTGGGTGAGTTCTGAGAAGCATGCTTGGCCTTGATCTATCCCATCTTTCACCCCAGCCAGCTGGAGCGCTTATTGCCTTCCCTGCTGCAATTGTAGCCTTTGTCCTTTTTCTTTTGCTTATTAAGACTGGCCGGCGAGTATGGGAAGAGGTACAGGACAGCATGTCAGAAACAGAACGTGATAAAAGATTAGGGGCCCCAATGGGCAAAAATAGAGACGTCTCTAAGAAAAAAGGCCCTTCTGTGGGCGTTAAAGCCGCAGAAGCGAAAGATAAGGGAAAGAACGCCCTGGGAGAGGAATGCAGAGGAGAAAAGGAAAAATTTAAAAAGGAGCCCCTCCATCCGATAAAAAAACTAGAGGCTTTAAAAATTTTTCAGACTTTTCCAGTATTTGAAGATGCGGGGGGAGGCCGTGTCCACGTGCCTATAGATTACCCTCTAGCCAAGAAACTGGCAGAGTCAGTTAATAAGTACAGGGTGGATGCTAATTTTACAATTATGCAGCTGTTAAAGGCTAGGCTCACAACCAAAAATATAAGGAGGGCTGGAGAGATGGCTCAGTGGTTTAGAGCTCTGACTGCTCTTCTAGAGGTCCTGAGTTCAATTCCCAGCAACCACATGATGGCTCACTTCGGGATGGACTGGTAGTCTATACAGATGGATCAAAAACAGGAGTGGAAGCTTATGTGGTTAATGATAAAGTCATTTCTAAGCAATATCATGAGACCTCGCCTCAAATCGTAGAATGTTTGGTAGTGCTGGAAGTTTTAGAAAAATTTCCAGGTCCCTTAAATACTGTTTCTGATTCTAGTTATGTGGTAAATGCAACCAAAATCTTAGAGGCTGCTGGACTGATTAAAGCATCTAGCAAGCTAGCAAAAATTTTTCAAAGGATTCAGTTTGCCTTAATTACTAGAAGATCCCCTGTTTTTATTACGCATATTAGGGCTCATTCCGGTCTGCCTGGGCCTATGTCCCATGGAAATGACCTGGCAGATCGAGCCACAAAGATGATTGCATTTGCCCTCCTTTCAAATTTAGAATTGGCTAAGGAATTTCATAAGAAATTTCATGTTACAGCTGAGACATTGCGTCATCGATTTAACATAACTAGAAAGGAAGCTAGAGATATTGTTACTCAATGTCAAAATTGTCAGTTTTTACCTGTGCCTCATGTTGGGATTAATCCCAGAGGAATCCGTCCGCTACAGATGTGGCAAATGGATGTTACTCATATTTCATCTTTTGGCAAACTGCAATATTTACATGTTTCCATTGATACTTGTTCTGGAGTTAAAGTCCTATTTATTAAAACAAAAAGGGGGAGTCGAGGAGGCTCTGCCCTCAGTGCCACGAGTGACTGTTTCCTTGGCACTCTTTACTCTCAATTTTTTAAATTTGGACAGTCAGGGCCACTCGGCGGCTGATCGCCACTTAGAGCCCAATAGGCTTAAAGAAATGGTCAAATGGAAGGATGTCTTGACTGGTCAATGGAAAGGCCCGGATCCTATTTTAATAAGATCCAGGGGAGCTGTTTGTGTTTTTCCACAGAAAGAAAACAATCCATTCTGGGTACCGGAGCACCTCATGCGAAAGCTTGCAACAGCTGCAGACGATCTTCCAACGAATACACCTGCAGCTAATTCCAGTTCTCGCCTGGATCCTCCTAAATCGGGTCCCTAGTCTGCATTCCTGAAGATCCCTCACAGATGGCTTATTATCCTGGGTTTCTTCTGCCTTTTCTTATTTTAAAGATTGGGTGGGCGTGGGAATGTTTGGTGCAGTATTATGTCGTGGCTTAGTGTTTTTACTCTGGTTGTTCTGCAAACTCATAACCCAACAGAAACGTGACAAGGTGGCGATTGCACAGGCACTGGCAGCTCTGGAGCAAGGCTCATCTCCCCAGGTTTGGCTTTACATGTTAAAAGAATGATAAACAGCAATGTTGCCTCCGCCTTTGCAGTTGCAGAGCCAAAGTATATAGGCTTACAGCCCTTGCACTCCCTGGGATTTATTTCCATTGCACGGGGAATGGGTGTAAACCTAATTTTCATATGTAAACCAAATAGTCTGGAAAGTCAGTGACTGAAGAGTGCAAATGAGTCTCCGCCCACCTAAGACAGGACAGCCTCACAATGAGGAGGCTGCTCCAATGATGGGTAACGGCCGAGCATTGCCTTCCACCAGGCTCAGACATTGGTAATATTTAGGTTGCCATTGCACTAACTTGGCTAAGAGGACTTGCTGTTTATTAAAACAAAAAGGGGGAGATGTAGAGAGCCGAGGTTCAGACGCCATTACAAGATGGCGCCGGCATCCAGTCTCTGTACTGGTAACAGCCTCTAAGAGCACATGTGCAGGTTGCAAAAGCGCGCCAAGCCACTGCCCCACCCCGGGCCGTCAGATGGGTACGAGTAAGCAGTCAATCAGGGTATGACACGTCACTCCAAGTCACATAAGTGCGGTCGGGGCTTATTTAAGCAGCGCCATCTTGGGGCCTGGGGTCTTCCTCCTTTCATTGCGGAATAATAAAGCCTGCTGCAGGAGGATCCTGTCGTCCGTGTGCCTTCTTGCTGGTGAGATGGTTACGTGGGTCATTACATGAAGAGATGTCTAAGTGGACTGCATGCATATGGAACAAAAATGAATGTTTTCTAGTGGTGATTTATTAAGAACTTGGAAAATATTTTCAGCTTAAAATGATAATGAATTATGTAGAAGAGATTAGAGAATTTAAAATTCAACTTGGTACCCATTTGAATTGACCTTAGGTCCAGAGTCTTAATGTTGACTTAAATATTTGATTTTTATTTTATTTTTCTAATTGTTGTCTGTATTTTCTGAATGCCTTTGGAACTTTGATCTTTGTCACAAAGTTGGAATTATTCTCTCTTCCTTAATTTATTTATTTAGGAAAAAACTACAACTATGTGTAATAGTATTTATGTTCTCCAAAATACTTTCAATACTACTGAATAACAATGAGGTTGATATTCAAAACACACATGCACCCATACGTATATTTTAAAAAATACGACAATACTGTTTTCATATATGCTTACCATTTTCTAGTCAATAAAATGAAATTTCACATTCATTTTCTATTTAATTTTGAGAAACAGAATTTAAGTCACACAGTCTAAAAGAAAAAGAAATATTAATTGTGGATTAGATAGTCTAAATAGGACCATATTCTGAAAATATATAGTTAGTAAAACCAACCTTATTCTGTCAGATTTTGAAGACTTCTTTTCTTTTAACAATGGTCCTATATTTATCACATGAGATATAATATATCAAAGTCATCTGATGATAAAGCAATCAGTGTTAATTTTTAAAGACATTTCTTATTTCAGAATCTGTTTATTTTTTTTAAGTAATTGATCCTCTTAATTTTACAGACATCTATCTACACCTCTGACACCTCTCTTCTCTCTAATGTAGTTTTCATATCTGCGTTTCTTCAGAGGAAATTATCTGTAAAAGAAAATTAGGTTTTTCTAAGATTAAAAACAATTCTATCAGGTTCTTGCAATTAAATATTAATTGAATGTAACTTTAATAGTAAGACCATAAATACAGTGATTTATACAGCTAATGTCATCAACACTGTCAAAAGACCTGTTTCTATTATCTACTGTAGACCTCACCTGCAACCAAGAAGCTAGACTTGGTGAAAGCTTCATGTTTAAGAAAGTGCTTTAATTACCTAAATGTTCTTTTTCAGTGAAACCATGAAATCACTCCAAAGAATTCATTTAAGACATTCCTTATGTTTATGTGTTTTGATTGACAATATGTGTGGCATGCTTTATTTATATAAATAAATAAAGGCATAAACTGGCACAAAGTAATGAATCATGACTTGTTCCAATTGTGCTTGGAAGAGGATTCCAAAAAACATTCATTCATCTGCAGCATTAAAAGGCCTGCAAAGAAATAGATTAGAGAAACATATCCTAGTTCTCCTTTTTGAATGCTTCTGGGGGAATTTTTCTAGAAAAGGATCCCAGCTGGCCAGACACGACTGGAGAAGAAAGCAATGGCATTTAATTTATAGATTTACAAAAAAATTCTGCATAGGAATGAGGAGTGATGCCTCAAGGAAATGTTTGTAACAAGAGGGAACGAAGTGCCAAGGGAGCAGAGAGAGAGAGAGAGAGAGAGAGAGAGAGAGAGAGAGAGAGAGAGAACTGTTCAAAATGAGGAATACAAATTACAATAAAGGCTGGTGCGAATGTGGGGAATGCAGATCTCTCATTCAGTGCTGGTGGGAGTGTAAACTAGTGAAGCCATTATGGAAATCAGTCCAGAGATTTCTTTAAAATACTAGAAATTGCTCTACCATGTGACCCAGCTATATGACTTCTGGACATTTACCCAAAGGACTTTATATTAAATTATAGAGGTACTTACATATTTCTGTGCATTGCCACTCAATTCACACTACCTAGAAAGCGGAAGAAGCTAAAATGTTCATCACCTAATAAATGGAAAAGAATAAAAAAGGCGATGCATATATACTATGAAATACCAGTAATCTGAAAAAAGATAGCATTTACAAGTGGATTGACACTGAAAACAATAGGTTAGATAAATGATAGAGAGATAGTCTATGGATAGATAGACAGATGATAGATAGATACATAGATGATGAATGACAGATAGATAACCATGATATTGAATGAGGTCACCTACACATGGAAAGATAAATACAGCATGTTTTCTCCTTTTTGAGGGTGAAATGAGGTGATAGAAGGCTTAACCAAAACTGAAATGCATTTGAAACACTATATGGAAACCTATAGATTTTTTATCCAAGGGGGGAAAAACTGTAGGGTTCCTTATAGCTTTTCACTTTTTTTGAGGAACATTGCTGCTAGTAGTTCATGATCCAGGGTGTGGCCCTACATACATGCACATCCGTAAAGCAATCATTGGGTGCTGGAGGTTACTGTTAAAAATTAAAAGGAGACCCAAAATCTAGGACCAACAGAGTGAGGACACTGGGTGTAATTGAAGAGAGGTAGTGATAGATGAGTATGGTCAATATATGTTTTATAAAGGTCTGAAATTTCAAAAACATTTGTTGAAAAGAGAAAAAGAGAGCACATCTTTACCATGTTGTGTATGATGAAGCTGATGAAAATGAAAATATGTGACGTTCAAAAAGCCTTATCCTAAACTTCTACAGTTTTCTTGGAATTAGGGCTCCATGAGGGCAAGAGATTGGCTCTATTCACTGTAACAAAAAAAATGAATAAAATATCAGTTTTCGTTAATCCAGCTAGTTCCCAAATACTTGACACAGAGAAACTATGATTTATTTAATTGGCTTAAATGCACAATGACTGGGCATTCTATCCTATTCTAATCCTCTAAATAATCTAGCTACCTCCCAACCAAAATCTCCATAATACTGTTTTATGGCCTTCTATGCTCCAGCTGGAATTTCAAGGTGTCCTTTCCTCTTTCTTCCTCCTGGTCAAATTCCTCTCTCCTATTTGTCTCCTCCCTTTGCCCACCCTCTTCTCTTCATTGCCCAGTTACTGACTAGTCAACTTTTATTGACAAGACAGAGAATAAATGGTCAACAATGTTTACACAAACTTAAGACAGGAGGTTCTTACAATATGGATTACAGTGCTATATCCAGAGTGAAACCCAATAGTGGAACAGAGAAATCAGCATTTGAATAATATAAGGTTTATTTTATGCAGTGTAAAATTATGACAATTCACGATGACACCTGAAATACCTAAAATAGTAACTTGAAAGTTTGTACTCAGTAATTTTTGAGTGTTGACATATCATGGATCTCTGTCTCTCTCTCTCTCTTTTAACACGTTCCTGACACTTATTAGTTAGGTGATAGCTTCTGGATAAAGATCTTTCTAATAAGTATCAATTAACAGTATGTGCAAACTGAACTACATGGGTGCACCTCTGTCATGTCACACATTCTTTATATTTTCAGTCATCCACTGAGGCCAGAGGAAACCACCTGCTGAGCATTAGGCCATGGTAGCATTTCTGTCACCACTTTAAGTGGTAAACTCGTAGCCCACTTCAATCTGAGTATGTGGCTCTGTGAGTCAGGATTCTTCTGTGCTGTCATCTTTGTTTGGCACACCATTGTCACTGATTTTAAATATCACTTTCTTGGACATTTTGCATGACTCTGTAGTGGTGATATGTTTATTTTCCTGACCAGATCATGGGACTCGGTGTCTTTGAAAGATTCAGAATTTGAAGTCTGGTGTTGCTGGTGAAATATAAGATGTGGCTTAAGAAAGACAGCACCACTTACAAACTCAACATTTGCTATTTTGCAGATAGTTTCGTATCTGCAGTAATGATGACAGACAGGAAAAAGGCATGTGTCTAAAAGGAATATCTTGGCATGCCCAAAATTATATCAGGATAATCTTAACTTACATTGTTCAAACTGCAGACACTAATTTATTAAGCATGCATGTTTAAATTATACATATAGTGTTCATTGATATGGTGGTATAGAGGGACTGACAGTATAGAAAATAGGTTCAGGCTTAAATATATAAGTAATGTAGGTTTAAAACTAATTTCTACCATTACAAGTTGTATGAATTTGAGTAAATTATTTCAGTCTCCATTTTTAAAAATCAGATTATGTATCAGACTGTGTTACAGAGCAAATGAATCACAACTATAATTCATTCAGATATTTTGACTTGAAGGATATAGAGACCTATGCTACTCAGAGAACTATTTGTCCATATGTGAAATAACATATGCATAGCACCCATAATTATTTAAGCAACACCGTATAGTTTGAATCAAGCCACTTGAAAGAAGTAGCTGTGAGTTTAGAGGTATAATAGTCTCAAACATTGCATATATAAAACAGGAATAATAATCAGTATTGTGTCTTACTTTCAGGGATGTCTTAAGGACCACATGAAAAATGCAATGATGTGGATAGTGAGTCATCAAGAATACCACTGTTCGATTGAGTTTCCACTTAATTTTGTACTTATTTTGTGATAGACTCAGTATTAAAACCTAAATATATGTTGCCTTACTGCTTTTAAGAGCTTTGGTAATTATATTATGATATTTCCCTACTAGAAACTGGAGTTGGGATAATTTATAGATATTTTCAATTTTCTAGGGCTGCTATGGAAGATTACCACAAATTGGATACCTTAAAGCAATGGAAATGGAATCGTATTTCCTGAGGCAAGAATTCCAGTGTGACAGTAATGACAGAGACATGATTCCTCTGAAAACTCTGAGTCCTTGCTTTACCGAGTCAGAGTTACTTGTAGTGGCAAATCTGTGCTTGCTGTTCCCTGACTTACAGGTGCATCATTCTCATCTCTGCACCCTCAGTGACTAATGACATAAATAATGTTAGATCAGAGCACATGGCATGATGTAACTTGGCTGTGCATCCCATGACACTGTCCCAAAATCCAGTTATAGTCACAGATATTTAGAGTTAAGCCTCAATGTCATTTTCTAGGGGACACTTTTCAAACTATACCAATCGCAGTGTGCAACATTAAAACGCTATAACTGAGGTTTGATCTTCAGCACACCGTTTCTTGAAAACGAATTCTTAAGAAGTAAGACTTATAAGAGCCTCATCATTGCCAGGTCACTGGCTTTTGTGTTGTCCCTAGCTGCATCTCAGAAAAAACAATGATCAAGACAGAAAAAATATATATTTATTATAAATGGTTTTCTCTTGTATTTGGGAACATGTTTTCTAAAGAAGGTAACAAAGACATAACAGGCCCATTTAGTACTCATTGAGACTAGACCAATTTTCAATTCTTAATTGTTCATATTTTTACATAGAGTTGTCCTAACCCAAGTCTTGTTCTGAGAGTGGGTCATGACCACTAAAAAATTCTATCCCCGTGGTTGAGGGATGGCTTGAATGGTAGGTTAAAACAAAATAGAAAACAAACAAGCAAAACAAAACAAAACAACACAAAACAAAACCACATCGGTGATATTTAAGTATTGAGCTTAAATTAAAAAAATGTACAAAAGGAATTGCTAATGCATTGTTACTTCCAACTCTGTGAGGGCTCAGAAACTATGAAGAGGTAATCTTGAGGCAAGGATGGATGACAGGCCACTAGAGAGGAGTATATTACTGAGACACAGTAAACCAGTAATCAAATGCTGCTGATTCCTAGAACTTTAGTTATGTGATATAGTAATTGTTGATTTTTTTCTCCCTAAGAAAGCCTAAATTCTGGTTCTGTTGCTCTCCTTGTGGGGTTCCTGTCCTCTCCAGATCTTACAATTTCCCACTTCTTACTTAAGATTCCATGCACTTTGCCCATCAGTTGGTCTTAAGTCTCAGTGTCTGCTTTGATAGTCTGCAGGGCAGAGCCTTTCAGAGACCCTCTGTGGCAGGTTCCTAGGTTGTTTCCTGTTTTCTTCTTCTTCTGATGTCTATCCTCTTTTCCTTTCGGGATGGGGATTGAGTGTTTTAGTCAGGGTCAGCTCTCTTGATTAGTTTCTTTAGATGTTCAGGGTTTTAGTAGGTTTATCCTATGTTATATGTCTATATAAGTGAGTATATACCGTGTGTATCTTTCTGCTTCTGGGACAACTCACTCAGGATGATCCTTTCCAAGTCCCACCATTTACCTGCAAATTTCATGATTTCCTTATTTTTCATTGCAGAGTAATCCAATAATTCTATGCAACTGAGTATGTCTGGGAGGAAAGAAGTGGTCCTCCCCAGGGAAGACCACACCAACTGGTATTTAAGTGCTGAGTGGTCCCCTCTGAAAGCATACAAGCAGCAAAATTATACGCAATCAGTAAGTTACATTTAGGGAAAAGCATCTATAAAATACATGCATGCATCAATAACAAGGAAGAAAGAGGCCATGGACCTAAAGAAATGCAGGAGGAGTTTGTGGGATGGTTTGAAAGGAGGAAAGGGAAGGGTGAAATGTTGCAATTAAATTACAACCTCAAAAACAAAAACATGTGTTTCATCTGAAAAGTAGGAATAGCTAAAGTATGTAAGTTTTTAAAGGTAACTTTGAAAATGCATGTTTCCGATTAAATTTTATGTAAGCAATTAAATTCCCCTCTGAACCAAAAAAAAAGAAAAAAAAAAAAAGCCTAAGTTCCTACCGTTTCTGAGTCAATCTGACTAGTACAATTGTCTGCTGGAATTTGAGGGATTTTTCCACCTTACAGGTCATCATCCAGAGCAGTACTTTCCTTGAGATTGATTCCCTCTAGGAGAAAACTAAGGAATAAGTTTTTATTTTAAAAATGTCTGATCCTGACATAATAAAAGCAATATAAAGTGTTCTCTCCATTCTTCCTCCCTTCCCTCCTTCTCTCCCCGCCCCCATATCAGATGTCAATCAATAGTTTGAAGAGTATTGGTATTAGTTCTTCTTTGAATGTCTGGCAGAATTCTGTGCTAAACCATCAGGCCCAGGGCCCTTTTTGGTTGGGAGGCTTTTGATGACTGCTTCCTATTTCCTTAGTAGTTATAGGTTTATTTAAATTGCTAACCTGAGTCGGATGAAAGAGGAGGAGGTCCTCCCCTATCAGTGGACTTGGAAAGGGGCAGGGAGGGGATGAAGGAGGGAGGGTTGGATTGGGAGAGAATGAGGAAGCATGATACAGCAGGGATACAAAGTTAACAAACTGTAACTAATATTAAAAAATAATAATAAACTTTTTTAAAAATTGTTAACCTGATCTTGATTTAACTTTGGTTAGTGGTATCTATCAAGAAAAATCATCCATTTCATTTAGATTTTTCAACTTTGTGGTGTACAGCCTTATGAAGTATGATCTAATGATTCTTTGGATTTTCTTGGTGTCTGTTGTTATATCCTCCTTTTAATATCTGATTTTATTAATTTGTATGTGTTCCCTCTGCCTTTTAGTTAGTTTGGCTAAACGTTTGTCTATCTTGTTGATTTTCTCAAAACAAACAAACAACAACAACCAAAAACTAGCACTTGGTTTGTTCTCTTTGTTTCTAGTTTATTGATTTCATCCCTGAGTTTATTTCCTGTTGTTGACTCTTTTTTTTTTTTTTTTTCTTTCTTTCTTTCTTTCTTTCTTTCTTTCTTTCTTTTTTTGTGTTTGCTTCTTATTGTTCTGGCGCTTTGACGTTAGCTGTTAAGTTTCTAGTATGAGCTCTGTCTACTTTCTTCATAAATGCACATAGTGTTATGAACTTTCCTCTTAGCACTGCTTTCATTGTGTCCCATCAGTTTGGGTAACTTTTTCCTTAATTTTCATTGAACTCTAGAAAATCTTTAATTTCTGTCTTTATTCCCCCTGATGCAGTGGTTATTACATAGAGAGTTTCTCAGTCTTCATGAGTTTGTAAGCATTCTATTGTTTCTGTTGTTGAAGTCTAGCTTTAATCCTTGGTGTTCTGATAGAATAAAGGTGTTATTTCTATTTTCTTGCATTTGTCGAGGCTTGCTTTCTTTCTGAGTATGTGATCAATTTTGGAGACAGTTCCATGAAGTGCTAAGAAGAAGGTATATTGTTTTGTATTTGGATGGAATGTTCTGTAGATATCTGTTAGGTCCAATTGACTCATAACATTGACTAGTTTCATTACTTTTCTGTTTAGTTTTTATCTAAATGATCTGTCCATTGGTAAAAAGGTATACTGAAGTCTCCTGCTATTAACTTGTGGGGTTTGATATATGATTTAAGCTTTAGCAATGCTTTTTTTTTTTTTTTAATTTGGGTGTCCTTGCATTTCGGGCATCTATGCTCAGAATTGAGACATCATCTTGGTGAATTTTTCCTTTGATGAGTATGAAGTGCCCTTCCCCATCTCTTTTGATTAGTTTTGGTTGAAAGTCTACTTTATTAGATATTAGATTTTTTTTCTTGTGTCTATGTGTTTGGAAAACTTTTTCCCTGACCTTTACTCGGAGGTAATGTTTATCATTATTGCTAAGGTGTCTCTCTTGTATGCAACAGAATGAAGGGTACTGTTTACGTATCCCTTCTGTTAGTCTGTGTCTTTCTATTGGGGAGTTGAGGCCATTGATGTTGAGGGATGTTAATGACCAGTGCTTGTTAATTCCTGTTTTTGTTTTTTCAAAATGCATGACTTTATTTATGTTTCTTTTTCTTACTACTATTATTATTTTAAAATTTACTCACTTTGTATCCTGGTTGTAGCTCCCTCCCTTATCTACCTCCTCCCCGGTCCCACCCTTCCTCCCTCCTTCTCCCCTATCCCTTTCCCCTAGTCCACTGAGAGGGAATTAATGCCTATTATTTTGATGCTGGTAGTGGAAGAGTGTTTTTGCATGTTTCCTTTGTTTTGATTTTGTGACTGTGGGGTTGTTACCTGGGTTTTCTGGGGTGTAGTTAGCCTTCTAGTATCTTCTGTAGGGCTGGGTTTGTGGCTAGGTACTGTTTAAACTTGGCCTTGTCATTAAATATCTTGTTTTTTCCATCTATGCTGATTGAAATTTTGGCTGGGTATAGTAGTCTCAGTTGACATCTGTGCTTTCTTAGTGTCTATATGACATCTGCCCAAGCCCTTCTGGCTTTCTTAGTTTTAGTTTTAAGTCAAGTGTAATCTGATACGTTTGCCTTTCTATGTGATTTGGCCTCTTTCCTGTGCAGTTTTTTTTTTTTACATCCTTTCTTTGTTCTATTTTTTTTTTTTTTTTCAGATTTTGTGGTTTTTTTTTTTCACATATTTTTTTAATATTAATTAAAATTTATTATCCCTGTTATTCTTAGGTTTGGTCCTTTAATATTGTCCTAGATTTATTGGATGTTTTATGTTCAATAAATTTTCTTTGAGTGATGTATTAATTTCTTCAATTATATTTTCTACCCTTGAGATTCTCTCTTCTACCTCTTGTATTCTTTTATTGATGCTTGCGTGTATAGTTCCTGTTCTCATCCCTAAGTTTTTCATCTCCAGGATGAAATTGCCTTGGAATGTATTTTCTTTATTGCTTCTATTTCAATTTTTATAGGTCAGGAACACTTTTATTCATTTCCTTCTCCCATTTGGTTGTATTTTCTTGTATTTCTTTAAGGCAGTTACTCAGTTCCTTCACTTGTTTGACTGTATTTTCTTGTATTTCTTCAGGGAATTTATTAAATTCCTTCATCTGTTGTATTTTTTTCTGCAGTTCTTTAAGGGTTTTATTTTCTTCTTTGATGGTCTCTATTATTCTCACAATCTCAGATTTAAGATCATTTTCTTGCATTTCCAGTGTGATAGTATACTCAGGACTTGCTATAGTAGGATAGCAGGGGATTGGTGGAGTCATATGGCCCTGGGTTTTGTTGCTAGTGTTCTTTCACTGACCTCTAGCCATTTGGTTGATAGTGTTTTTAGCAGGCCTGGTGATCTCTGGGGTTGTAGGCAGAGCTCATCTTCCCGGATAGCCTTGGTCTGCTGGTATTTCTGTTGCTCCCTGATTCCTGCTGATCTCAGGGGCTGCAGATCTGGGTGAATCTCAGGAAATGGGACAGGCAGGGAAGCTGGGATATGGGGCAGGCAGAGAAAGTGGAACACTGAAGGTTCAGGGCAGACGTGGCCGCTGTTGTTGGGAGGCTTGGCAGGCCTGTAGATGGGGTACGGGCACTTTCCTTCTGCTACCTGATCTATGCTGGTCTCTGAGGTTACAGTTAGGGGTGAGTCTGGGGAACCGAGGTGTGGGGCACAAGGAAAGGCAGCACAGAGGGCCTTGGACAGACTTGGCCACTGTTGCAGCAGGCAGGATGTGGCAGGCCAGGAGATGGGGGTGGGGCTCTTATCTCCTTCTCCCAGATGCGTGCCATTCTCTAATGGTGCAGATCTGGATGGGTCCAGGGAAATGGCTCAGGCCTGGGAACTGGGATGTGGGGAGCACAGGAGAAGTGGAGCACTGAAGGCCCTGGGCAGACCTGATCATTATTGCTGGCATGCTTTTTTATATTCATTCTCCACTTATTTCCTGCAAGTGTATGAAGCAACGTGCCTTCAAAATTGTATGAGCTATGTTATGGTATAAAACAGAGTAAATATGATCAGTGAATATATACATGCTGCTTATTAACTCACACCCATTGCTGGTGATATAATCAGAAGCGTTTTCTCAATTACCAACCTAACTGTGAAACTACAAATGGTAAAATCCAGGAAGTATGAAGAGTCTTCTGGGAGACACTCACATCTATTCAACAGATGTGCACTTCATAGTTTTAATTAGTTTGTAAGAGTTTCAATACTGTTTGTAACAGGAACAATGGATGGGGAAATAAAGACTAGGCTAAAATAAAACCCAGTCTTTCTTTAGATCAGATAAAAAAAAAAACTAAAGTAAGCTAAATCACTAGATGAATATACATTTGAAACAGGTTTTATTCAGTAAGAACTCTGCTGTCTTGAAAATGTGAGTTTCTCAAGGATATGTTATTCTGTCTAGCCAGGTAGTGTCATTTGGGAAACTCATATCAAGATTCATTGACCTCGAGAAATTTCTGTTTTAAGAATAATCAACGATGTAGGCTCTAGACATAAATGAATTTCCATCCACTAAATATTTCAGTTGTGAGCTATATATGTTTGTACAAGTTATAGAATCCCTTTGTCAATTATAACTCTGTTGTAAAACAGAGGAATTCTAGTAACTACTTCATAAAAGTTTTATCATTTTGAATGAAATGAGATTATGGCTTAAATGTTGCATAGTAATTTTCATATAAATATTAGAAAGTATTAATATGAAAATTATGATATTAAATAGTCAAATAATAATTGTCATGAAGCTTTTAATCTAACCAGAATTAAGTCTTCTTGTCTTGTCCGTGCTACTTGGAGGATATAGCACACATACATATGCACACAACCATGCATATATATGTATATTTATCTATATTATCAAACGTATTTCATACATACACACACATATACATGTGTATGTATATACATATATGTGTACATATTCAGAACAATTCATTTAATAGTTCCCCCCTTTAGACAGTATCAGCTCTAGGAGAGCAGATTCTAAACCTATGTTGTGCAGTGGTATATCTCTAATGCCTGACATAGCACATGACATGCAAAAGGAATTTATTAGGAATTTTAAAAATGAAAGAACCCCATGTTTATAGTCAATTACTTTTGAGGGTGCTTCAGTTTGGAATACTATTAAATGGTGATCTACATGTGCTGGAATCTGACTTTTTCTTTCTTTTTTTTTTTTTTTTTTTTTTTTTTTTTTTTTTTTTTTTTTTTTTTTTTTTTTTTTTCATTATTTTCTTTTCCCACTCCCAGGATAGCCTTATGTCTGCTTGGATCTCTGTTCTTTTATTCAAACGCCACTTTCAGTCTTTGGTTCCAAAAATAGACATTTCTTCCTGTTTTGATTCTTGCCACAAAGGCCCAGTGTCTTGGCTTTCTAGACTTTAGCTCTTAAAAACATCAGAATATGAACACTAAAGACAGTTTATTCAGGTGGATGCCTTTGTTTCATAATTTCACAATTATCGGAATTTGGCAAAGACAGAGGTCTAGTCAGTTAGGTGGAAGATCTTCATGTTGACTTGACAGAAACCGAGAAGAGATGTGGGTATGGATAGAGAAAGATTTTACAAGGGCAAAATCTAAAGCAGACAGCATGAATTCATCCAATTCTATAAGTTAACAATTAAAATTTTCAAGTTATCCAAGAGAAGCAATAATTTGTGCCATAATTACTTATCTCTTGAAGGGCAAACAGGTTGCATTCTTAAGACAGAAAACAAGCTCTGCTACACTTCAGAATAGCTTTCTTTAGTGTGAGCATTCACGATTACGTTGCTGGCGATATTTTACAACAGATATTTTAATAGAATAATGTGCACGTGTGTATGTATATATGTATCTGAGCATTGAAACAGGAATGCAAATTTTGTATAACCAAAAATTCACAAGTAATAATTTTCACTGGAAATCCCTAGAAACGAATTGATTCTTGAAGCATACTTTTGTTCACTTTGTTAAACTCTTCTATCTGTAGTCAATCTTTGGTCTGCATTTCAGCAGTGATCTGACTAAATCAGTCTATAATGAATGCTAGGTTGCTTTTTGATTTGACAAGAGAGCCATTTGCGCTGTGGATAAATGACTGTAGACACAATGTGAGTTCTGATTTATATTTTCATTTACTTTAATGAGTGTGAGAGAATGAAGCAACGGAGACATTTGTTATAACTCTATTCTGCCATCACACAGTCAATTTCTTTGTTGAACTGAATAATAGTTTTTGAATACCAAGAGGATACCTCCTATTTTAATTGCAAACAGCTAGAGACATGACCCATTTTTACATTTAATTTTTATTATTAACATTTTCCATTATTTTAAATAAAAAACAGTAAATCAGTCCTGACTTCGCAGTGTATTCTGGATTTCAGAGTGCAAATGCACCATGGCTATTTCAAACCACCAACTTATTGAGCACAGAATTGAAAAGTGACACCCAGAATGTATTTTCTGATTTTTAACACGCAAAAGACAATGTGGACATTGTCTAGAACATAGCCAATATTAGAATTTTAGCATTTTAATCATTATCATTTCAACAATTATTTTTATGTAATCTTAAAATGTAAGTTCATGTAGATTTCCTTTTTAAGTAATATGCTTAACAACTAGTTTACCAGTTTCATTAAGATTAAATTTGACTTATGGCAGATAGCACTAGCAGCTCCAGTTCAGTACACAGATGAGTTTTTTTGGTGAGTATCTGAAACAAATTACCTATATCGAGCAGAAATTAGCTTTGATCTTGAATGCTGCTGCCTATATTCCTTTATAAAGAATAAACTGATTATTCCTCCCACATTATTCTATGCTTTTAGATTATTTTCTTGAAATGAAAATAATAGAGAGACTTTCTTTATTCTTTTCAGCCCTAGTAGGAAAAATAACTATTTCTGTAAAAGTATATTTTTCAAAATTATTATCCTTTTTGCAAGCTTAGTAGTTTACGACAGAGTACAAAAGACTTCTGCAGAGAACATCATTAAGCTGGCTTTCTCTATTCTTTTTCTCTCTCTCTTTTTTTTTGCCTTAATATTTAGTACTTTTTTTTTCTAAGTACGTAAATTGCCATCACAAGTTCTGCTTTGAATACAGTTTTTTTTGTTTGTTTTTTTGTTTTTTGTTTGTTTCCCATCATTTAATTTCCCTAAAACCACCTAGCAAAAATGCCCCACTCTTGGGGTGGTGACTCATGCCTTGTAATCCCAGCACCTGGGTAATAGAGAGGAGAATCTGGAGTTAAAGGAAAATCTCAATTAAATAATGAGGTTTTCTTTTTCTTTTTTATTATTAATTTTAATTTTATATTAATCACAGGTTATTTACTTTGTATCCAGCCATAGCCCCCTCCCTTATTCCCTCCCAACCCCATCTTCCCTCCCTCATCTCCTCCCTGTCCCTTTCCAAGTCCACTGATAGAGGAGGTCCTCCTCCCTTTCCATCTGACCCTGTTATATCAGGTATCTTCAGGACTGGCTGCCATGCCCTCCTCTGTGGCATAGCAAGGCTGCTCCTCCCTCGGGAGGTGGGGGGAAGGAGCCAGAATAGTGAGATAGTGAGTTTGAAGTCAACTAGGCGATATGAGAGAGGATATCAAAACAGACACCAACAAAGCTAAAAATTCACAGGAAAACCAAACCAACCATCAATGTGTATCATTCACTCATCGATTATGTTTCCATTTATTTATTTATTTATTTATTTATTTATTTATTTATTTACTTACAATCATAGATTGGTAGATTTAATATTGTCAAAATGACCTCCTACAAAAAGCAATTTACAGATTCAGCACAACTGAAATCTCAATCAAAGTATCCACAACATTCTTTACAGATATAGAAAAATCAATCTTTGTGGAGCTCCTATCCTTTCCCCATCAGACTAACTCCCCTTCTTTCTTATGATTCCCTGTACTCTGCCAAAGGTTTGGTCATGAGTCTTTGCTTTGGATAGGAGCTCCACAAAGACCAAATATATCTGGGCACAGGGTCTTTTCTGAAACTGACATTCAACCAAGGACCATGTATGGATATAACCTAGAACCTCCGCTCAGATGTAGCCTGTGGTAGCTCAGTAACCAATTGGTTTCCCAAAGTGAGGGGAACAAGGACTATTTCTAACAGGAACTCAATGAAGATACCTGATAAAACAGGATCAGATGAATGGGGGGAGGTCCCCCCCTATCAGTGGACTTGGAAAGGGGCACAGTGGTGATGAGGGAGGGAGGGAGGGACTGGGAGGGAATGAGGGTTCGGGCCACGGCTGGGATACAGAATTAATAAAATGTAACTGATAAAAATAAAAATTAAAATTAAAAAAAAGAAAAATCAATCTTTTTTAAAATTCTTTATTAGTTACACTTTATTCACTTTGTATCCCCCCTGTGGTTCCCTCCCCCCTCCGGTCCCAACCCCTCCCTTCCTCCACCCTCTGCATGCATGCCACTCCCAAGTCCACTGATAGGGGAGGTCTTCTTTTCCTTCCTTCTGATCCTAGTCAGTTAGTTCTCATCAGGAGTGGCTGCATTGTATTCTGTGGTCAGGTAACGCTGCTTCCCCCTCAGGGGGAGGTAATTAAAGAGCAGGCTAGTGACAACACATGCTGGAGAGGTTGTGGAGAAAGGGGAACCCTCCTCCAATGCTGATGGGAAAGTAAACTTGTACAACCACTCTGGAAATCAATCTGGCGCTTTCTCAGACAACTCGGGAATAGCGCTCCCTCAAGATCCAGCTATACCATTCCTGGGAATATATCCAAAAGATTCTCAAGTACACAATAAGGACATTTCCTCAACCATGTTTGTAGCAGCCTTATTTGTAATAGTGTTTCCATTCATTATCTCCGCTTTTTAAATGAAAGTTCCATAAGACCTGACAGATTTATGTGAAATTCTTAAAGCATCACCTTCCTTCACTTTTTATCTATATTTACATTCTTCTGTCCATTTAAAATATAAACTTGACTTTTTTCTAATATATTGCTATAACAATTTTTTTCATTTCAATGCCTTATTATTTCAGTTAGAAAATGTCACATATTTCTATTGAATTAAATATGAGTTTTATTTGATGAATGGGTTCACAGTACAAACAATAATAACCAGTAATACTATGCATATATTCCAATTATCTCATCTGTGGCAGATGAAGTGAATGTTTATCTCATGCAGTAAGAAGATTCCCTGCACTCTGCCTAAAGTTTACCTATGAGTCTCAGCATCTGCTTTGATAACTTGGTGGGTAGAGTCTTTCAGCGGCCCCCGGTGGAAGGCTCCTGTCCTGTTCCTTGTCTTCTCCTACTTCTGATGTCTATCCTGTTTGCCCTTTTGAATGAAGATTAAGCCTCTTCCCTAGGGTCCTACTTGTTGTTTAGCTTCTTGAGGACAAATTTCAGAGAACTTTTAATTTTCAACTAGAATGGGCATATCAAATTTTAAAGATATTATTGCTCAAATGCCTAGAGGTTTTGTTACTTTTAGCTTTCAGTGTTTTTCCACAATTCAGCTTTGGAATATTTTTAATCTAAGTTTGTTATTCATGTGACCCAAGACATAAACTTTTGAGAAATAATGATACACATGCAAAATAATGAATAACACAATTTTTAATCATGCAGTTTTGATTGTTCATGAAAAATATAAACAGATGACCTTTTGCAGGCTGATCAAAACATGACAATTTTCTTTGATATACTTAGTGTGCACAAAAGGATATTTTGTTTACAACTTATGAATAAATATCATATGGAGAAATTGAAAAATTGGAGAGCAACTTGTTTTTCATAAGACCTATATATGACTTTCCCAAATGACTCCTCATTTGCAGTCATTACCCTGGGTCCTTTGAATGCAAAATATATTTTAGATGAATGTTAACGATAAATAGCATTGAAATTCTGCTTGAAATAATAAGACAGGCATTGGTTGGAGGGCAAAATGTATTTTAACAACTTCAGTAAGACAGGATGTTTTTATTTTATTATTATATAATTAATCGGAACTATAATATAGTTATTGTGTTATTCTACTTCTATGAAAATTATGTTGTAGAAAAGACCATCTATTAACTGTAGCAAATTTGCAATCCAAATTAACAAAGAATACTTTCCTGGGTTCACCAGGATTTTGTATACATTTTATAGGCTTATTGTTCGTTATTTATGTGTTTGTGTCTCTGTGACTACATGCCACATGTATAAAGTTAGCAGTGGAGGCCAGAAGAGGGTATTTGTTGAAGTGGGAGTTACAGGCAGTGGTGAGCCACCCAACATGGATACTAGCAACCTAACTCAGGTCATTCAGAAGAGCAACAAGCATGCTTAACCAGGGAGTCCTGTGTCTATCATTATAATGTCCACGTACAAGCCATTCTCACATACAAATCAATGCTCTGTGCATGTGTATACTCATACTAACACACAAACACAGACAGACAGACATATGATAGAAATACTAGTAAGAATGAAGGCACTAACACTTGACAGTTCTAACATTGAAAATAGGTGGACAGATTTTAGCTATGATATTTGTTTATGTGATTATTTTTGCATTACCAAAAGTGGCTTTTTAAATTGGAACCAAACATGGAAACATAAGATTGTTTCATTGTTTTTTGGTTACCTCTTAAGACAACAAACTGAGAAGAAACAAATTTAAAAGAATTTGTTTCAGAAGATAGCAATATATGAATTGGTCAGCTTTGTAGCGCAAGCAGGCCAGGCTTCATTAAAAGGATCCACATGATCTTCTCTATAGTTTTCTTGCAGGCAAGTCAGAGGGAATGGTGAAAACAGGAGAATTTGGCTGCGAGTTCAGTGGTTGATTTTGTTTGATAAATTCTCTCATTAGATGTTCATAGGAGGCTTTGGAGTGCTCAGGATTTCGTGTGCTTTTGTTGTTCAGTCTCTGTTGTTTTGTATTTGCTTATGTGGTCACTCAGAAATAGGCCTAATGAGCTCCCAATTAATTATCTAAGCACTTCTCCATTAAACCAAACATAAAATGTGCTGAAACTTGTTTCGTAAGCGTTTTGATAAACTGACAAAGAATTATTTATAGTTTGACTGGAAAAGTGGTATAGTTTCTTATAATGGAAAAGAAGGAAGCAATTGTGGAAATGCTCAGAAAAATAAACGAAGTCTAGAATTTCAATGGTTATCGAAGAGTTTTTCTGTATCTTAGTAAGTACACAGATTTTGGTCTATTATACCAAAATTTAGGTTAATGATGTTAAACAAAGAGGAATTATTTAAAAATAATGTTTTTAGTAAGATAAATTTGATGTTTTAAAATAAAAATCTAAGGACAATTTACTTACCTAAAATAAGATAATTATTGTCCTCTTAATGCTACCTTCCATCTCCTTTGTATGTAGATTGTGATGTATTTTTATTGGTTCAATGATCACAGGACCCTGTGTGCAGTGTTCAGTAAATTTCAATTGCAGAAAAATAATACTCTCTCACTGCCTTAAATTCAAAGATAGTGTTTTCAGCAGTTCTTGAGAATAATGAAATGACTATGAGAACAAAAGGGAACTAAAATATTGTAGAAACAAAAGAGTCTGGCTTTCTGACATTGTAAAGCTAACTTTCTAATTGCTGACCTGTGAACCTAATTTTCTGGCTTTTTTTTCTCACACATGAGCTTGGGGGGGGAGGGGTTCCCTTCTGCAGGGAGTAGGGAAGGAGTGATGGGTGAACAGGGTAGGACCAGGGGGAAAGGGGAGAGGGGACTATGACTGGGATGTAAAGTGAAGAAATAAAAATTAAAAATTGGCAAAGAAAGTGGCAACATACTTTAGAATTAGTTCAGGTAATCTTTAAAAATACCACCTTGCTGGCTGCACACCCGTTTAATAGAGGAGGAACTGACTGCCGAGAGAGTGGACGTAACTCCTGTATATAAACAGCTTTAAAGATGTTGATCCAATATTAGAAATCATAAAGCAGTATAGGGGAATTCAATATTGTTATCCTTATTATTCATGAATGCTTAGGTTTTTTTTCTTCCTGGAAGTTCTCTGTAGAATGGCCTGGTTTTTAGAGCATAAAAATTGGTAATGAGATGATTGATAGCTGGATGAAAACATTTGGTCAGAATGCTAAGCTACTTGATACTAGTTCAAAGAGGTGAGATGCCATTTTATGGATGAAAAACATATAATTTACTTTAAATACACTATATTAATTTTTGTTATTCTTACCACTGATTTTGTTCTCGTGTTCATTCCTTTTATAAATTATTCCCATTTAATACCTTTTACCACATTATCAACATCTAACTTGAATTTACTGTTTCTGTAGTTTTTCCAAAGTACCCTGGGCTGATGTTATCTCTTTCAATGTGTGGAATTTCTGATAATATTCAATTTTCACTTTTCACATACAGTTTAGAACATCAGTGAATTCCTGCCATGTCTTTTAGTGTGCTGAAATGCTGCTTTATATATTGATCTTTTGTGTGTGTGTTTGTGTGTGTGCTGGAGAAAGAGGAGAGAGAGAGATAGATAGATGATAGAGAAGGAGAGAGAGAGAGAGAGAGAGAGAGAGAGAGAGACTGTCTTTCTGCTTTGGTTCAGGTCTTGCCTAAACCATCTCAGTGTCTGAGAATGGCTGTGTATTTATATAAACTTTCCTTCTCATTCTCCACTCCTCACTCATACAATGCATACGATTGTCCTTTATGCTTTTTTTCTAGTTTCCTCAAGAAATATACACATGCCAGAAGTGTTGCATTTTAGAAATCTTTTTTTTTTTTTGGTTAATACCTTTGTTTTTTTAAATTTTTTATTTAACTTTTATTAATTACACTTTATTC
>REGO01000098.1:2101470-2131101 GCA_010120015.1 Rhombomys opimus
CTGTTAGAAATAGTCCTTGTTCCCCTCACTTGGGGAAACCAATTGGTTACTGAGCTACCACAGGCTACATCTGAGCAGAGGTTCTAGGTTATATCCATACATGGTCCTTGGTTGAATGTCAGCTTCAGAAAAGACCCTGTGCCTAGATATATTTGGTCTTCGTGGAGCTCCAATCCTTTTCCCATCAGACTAACTCCCCTTCTTTCTTATGATTCCCTGTACTCTGCCAAAGGTTTGGTCATGAGTCTTTGCTTTGAAAACACTGCTAGTTAGAGGCTTTCAAATGCGTTTTAAATGAGGTTGAGGGGGCATAAGTTGTGTACAAAAGCAGGCAATTTCTCATGAATCTATGAAGAAACTGCCAAAGAAGTAGCATATGAGATGTTTATGTGGTGAGAATGAACCAATTATATAAAATAATTGGCACATGGATGAGAATAGAAGATGCCTAGAAAAATAGAGGTTCGGTTGTGAAATGAAGAAAATCTTAGGTACCCGAACTTTGAGTACAAAACACAAATGTCTGAAAAAACATTATGGATGTCAAGGAAACCACCACACATTCAGTATTTCAAATGTAAATCTTATAGGAAACTATGCAGAGACATTAAAACTTTATCTTGAAGTACTTTAGGGCCAAATACCCAGCACTAAGCAACAAGGAGGCAAAGAGAGACGACTGCTATAATTGAGGTAGAAAGTGAAAAGAACCAAGTTAAAGGTGTAACACTATGTACAGTCACTAAATACATTCTCAGACAAGATGGTGTGCGATTTCAGAAGACCTATCATTCATTTTGACTACAATGTGTAGTGAGGCAGAGCCAGACATCAAGTGCAGGAAAAAGAACAATTTGGGCAGCATAGTGGCAAATGTTGGTAATCTGTTGCGACGAATTAGTTTTTGGGTAGTCAGGGAAATACAGGAATCAACAGACCATAAAAGCATGTTTTAATCAACTGATTCGTTGTTGTCTAGGAGGCTTCTTGCCTCCATCTGCTAACCTAGCTCCATTCCTGGAAGTTTCTAGATCTGTAAAGTCTAATCTAGACCCAGAATATTTTCAATCCCTGAGATTTAGTGTTGAATAATCTCATTCTTTATAGCTCTTTCTAAACTCTACCTGGCTAGTTCAACTCAGCTGTTCTGGCTCAAACTCCTCTCCAAGCTGACTTATTAAAACTGGCTTATCTCAGCTTTTGTCTGAATTGTCTGCTTGACCTCAAACTAACTCTAGCAATCTGTTCTAATCTTCTGGTCCTTTCTCATTCTCTGGCTCTTTCTGTCTTCACCTGTGTCAATTTTGTTCTCTTCCTACAACCTGTGTTTGTACAACAATCCTGGGAACACTGCCTCCTCCCACTTCCTCTCTCTTGTAAGGTGCCAATCATGTAGGAATGGACTTGAGGCAAGTCAATAAGCTAACTGGAGGTGACTGACCACTGCAATATCTGTGATGGTGTGGCCTAGTAGGCAAAGTTCTTAGGCAGTGCGTTTCTACATTGCTTCTTGCTGCTAATTGCCCTTCTGTGTTTGTATTTCCTGTACCTCTCATATATATGTATGTATATATATATGCATATATACACACAAAATTACATGGCATATAATCATATATGTACATATACATATATATTCTTCATTGCCTATGCTCTTTGCTAGGCAGATTCTTGCAGAATCATCATGAGGATGATTTTACAATTCTTGATAATGACACCTAAATTGATCCAAATGACTTTTTCAGTCCCTCCTGAAGAATAATTATGTCTGCTGGGAACTCTGTGATTTTTCACTTGTCTCACACCCTTCATTTTAATTAATTCAAATGGGAGAGATGTTAGGAGTCATTCTGTTAAAGTCTCTCATTAGGCAGGTGGGCCTCCTGGAAGGGGATCCTGTATTTTACAAGGTCTGTACTATGATGCGCCCCAGAATTGATTGCAAACTCTTAACAACTTTATCATTTGTATACTGCTACATCTCTCTAAAATCTGGCATGATGTGAACCATCACTTTCTGGGTATTTACCCACTCGGACTAAACAAACTGCCTGTGAGATCTTATTGAAGATGTACTGCTGTTCAGATGAATTAATTCCTGATTATGGAATTCCTAACTCTATTCAAACAATTTTATAAGTTAAATTGCTTTGGAGCTTCTAAAACAATTTCAGAAAATAAAATGGAGCTACCAAGAAATGTCTAAATTAAGTACAAATCTCGATGTCATTGAACACAAACTGTTTTGTTGTGATTTCTTATACCTTGTCACCTTATGACATTATATACTGTCATTTTAATTTTACTTTGTTTCTTAGAATGACAGGAGTCTACTGAGCACATCTGAAAGCCTTTAACTAGCAGTGTTTTCAAAGCAAACACTCATGACCAAGCCTTCGGCAGAGTACAGGGACTCATAAGAAAGAAGGGGAGTTAGTCTGATGGGGAAAGGATAGGAGCTCCACAAAGACCAAATATATCTGGGCACAGGGTCTTTTCTGAGACTGACATTCAACCAAGGACCATGTATGGATATAACCTAGAACCTCCACTCAGATGTAGCCTGTGGTAGCTCAGTAACCAACTGGTTTCCCCAAGTGAGGGGAACAAGGACTATTTCTAACAGGAACTCAATGAAGATACCTGATAAAACAGGATCAGATGAATGGGGGGAGGTCCCCCCCATCAGTGGACTTGGAAAGGGGCACAGTGGTGATGAGGGAGGGAGGGAGGGACTGGGAGGGAATGAGGGTTCGGGGCAAGGCTGGGATACAGAATTAATAAAATGTAACTGATAAAAATAAAAACAAAACAAAAAAAAGAATGAAAGACAGATAAAATTATTGTCATAAACTCAGTATAAACTAAGAGATAGCTGGAAAATATGCAGCCAGGTCAGTCCTAATTGAAAGGACATGTATTTTTGTAACATTTAGACCCTGTTAAAACTTCTCAACCCTTGTCACTCTGAGCTCACTACTAACTTACGTAATGGATACATAGATAGGAAATATTTAGTTTAAAACAGGTTAACTGTTGTATTTTAGAATTCATCTGTTTTTGTGATTAAGTGCCATTTTGACTATGAGGTAATTTCTTTGTCTCAGAAATATAAAATTGTAACTAGATAATAAAGGAAGGTTGAGGTCTGGTGACAGAAATCTTTTGGATGGAAGCCTACTGGGTTGAAGCCTACTGGGGAATCTGCTTCATCCATGAGTTATATATATGTAAATCTATCTATCTGTCTGGTTTTGGTACATGTGTTACATAAATTATGTCAGTTGTCTGTATGTAAGGAGATCCTTTTGTGTTGTTCATTGAATGTGTGTATGAATTTGTAAAGGTTTGTTAATTAATGTGTATGTATGGGCTTATACTATGGAACTGGCAGCCTGAACTTGCTACAGTTTCTGCAGAGGAGATGCTAGCTGAAATCAGCAGCATCTCATATGTAAGCTTGTAGGAATTTGTTAAAGTAGAAGTCAGAGGGTTTTTTTTCATACTTTTATTAATTAACTCAATTTACATCTCAGTCATAGACCCTTCTCTCCTCTCCTACCAGTCCCACCCTCCTGCACACACCCTCAGGCACTCACTCTCTCCGAATCCTAGTACTAGGGGATCCTCCCCTACCCAGACACTCCAGCTCATCTATTCACATGAAGACTGAGTTCATTTTCCTCCTCTGTAGCCTGGTAGGGCAGTCCCATCAGGGTGAAGTGATCAAAAAGCAGGTAACATAGTCCATATCAGAGAGATCCCCCACTTCCCCAATTCGTGAAGCCACATGAAGTTTAAGATGCCCATCAGCTACTTATATGCAGAGGACCCATGTTCAGACTATTCATTGTCCTTGGTTAGTGCTTCAGACTCCATAGGCTCCTCTGGGCCCTGGTTGATTGGCTCTGATGATCTTCTTGTGGAAACTTGTCATGTCTAGTTCCATTTATCCTTCACCTCTCTTTTCCAATAGACTCCCTATACTTTGTTCAATGTTTGGGTGTGAGTCTCAGTGTATGTTTTTAACCATTGCTGGGTGGAGCTTCTAAGAGCACATCTCTAGATAGAGCAAATATTGAGGAAATGTCCAACCAGTGCTGGGCCCAACTCTAGGAAGTTAGAGTTTTTAACTTCATCCACCCTGTTCCCTTGAGTGTGTATGCATGAGTGATCATTGCATACTTTCCACTTTTTCCTTTCCTATAGATTCACAAGTAAGTGAGTAGATTTGGCCTTATAAGATCAGCCTTATTATCAGCCTAATTATCGGCCTTATAAGATAAGAAGGCCAAAGTTTACTTTAACCTGTGTAAGCCTCTGCATGGGTCTGCTCCTGAGCAGGAGCTAATCTCTGATCAAAGAGCCCCCTTTTACAACCCCTTACAGTTTTGGCTAGAAGACACTTTTCACTACTTCAGTCGGAGAAAAAAATAAAAAATAAAAGGTGGTTAGTTTGTTTTCCTCCTTACCAGTAGTGTAACCAGTCCCTAGTCCTAGGGAAGGAATCCTGTTCTCCATCTCCTATTTCTTTTTTTTTTTTTTTTTCATTAATCCATCCTGACCAGTTGCCAGAGGCATCAGCTCATTGACCCAAGAGATAAATCAGAAAGGGATTCTGCATTCTGTCCCAAATCCTGAACCCTGGAACCTTGCCAAAAAACAGAGAGAGGCATTGGCAGCAGACTTCGGCACTCTCTCTGTTGCTTGCTCTTAAGTCAACTCTCTATCCTTTATCTTCTTATGAGAGTTGGGCAGATCCTATTCTGTCTAATCTTTCTCAGATTCTTCAATTGATTCTTCCCTTTGTCTGTCTCTCAAATAGGCATCACTTTCAAATATCGCTGCTTACTTCTGCGAACTAAATTTACCTTCATTATTTGGTATTAAAGGTGTGGACTGGGTGCTTGTCTGTATTCCAGTTGAATTTCACAGAGCAGAAGTTCTTTCCATGATCAAAACAGCCATGTTGCTGGCTTAAAAGTCCTCTATAAGAAATGATAAAATTTCTAGTTTAGAAAAATGTAAAAGTCTGAAAAATCATTCTTCCAATGTTTGATAATTGTTGTGGGTACAATATCAGCTACCTTACTGTTTTAGCTTTTATGAATGTATAAACAAGAAATAAATTGAATTTAATTCTGAGTTCCTGAGATAAGAGAAACTAGTTCAGTGACCCTATCTCTGGGCATCATTCAGTTCACTCAGCAATGAAATCAACAATCCCTAAATTTCAGAAGCATGTTATAACCTTTTGAGCCCTTGTTAACAACTGTATACTGGTTTTCTTATAAGTTATTCATACCATGTAATCACTATTATATAAAAAACTTACACAAAAAGTATCTGTGAAGAGATAAGATAGAAAAATGTATTTCTAAAATGCCTTAGGAATGTTTGTATTCTTTGTAGGGCAGCGATCCAATCTCTGAGTCCTGTTCCAATTAGTATGGTGTTCCTACAGTTCTTCCAAGTAACTCTGATGTCTGAAGTGTTGTCTTTCTAACCATATTCTTTTTAGCTGGAAGTAGAATTGTGTGATAAGTAGAATTGTAGGTTCCAGGACAAGTTAAACAGTGTTTTTCATTTTTGTTCAGTCTGGTACTGGAGCTAAAGCATATCAAACAGGCAAAAGAAAAAAAGTAAAAGGCATCCAGATAGAAATGGGGACTTCAGATAGTCACGATGTAAAGGTGACATCATCTGCAGTTTTGAAAATTCTGAAGACTCAACCAACATACTACTACCAGTATCAAATTCGGCAAAGCTGTACATTACAAAATTGGCATTGAAAGATTGTGAGCCCCACTGTACATCAATAGAGAAGGATTTGGAAAGAAAATAAGAAAGCCATCCTATTCACTGTACTCATGCAGAAAGGCAAATGGGATGGACAACGGAAGAGGGAGAAAACAGGCAACAGGACAGGAGAGCACCACAGAGACCCTCCAAAGGCTCTACCCTTCAGGGTATCAAAGGAGATGCTGAGTCTCAAAGGCAAACTTTGGGCAGAGTGAAGGAAATCTTATGAAAGAAGGGGGAGATAGGAAGACCTGGAGGCGACAGGAGCTCCACAAGGAGAGCAACAGATCAAAAAATTCTGGACACAGGGGTCTTTTCTGAGACTGGTACTCTAACCAAGGACCATGAATGGAGATAACCTAGAACCCCTATACAGATGTAGCTCATGGCAGCTCGGTGTCCAAGTGGGTTCCTTAGTAATGGGAACAGGAATTGTCTCTGATATGAAATCTTGGCTGTCTCTTTGATCACTTCCTCCTGATGGGGAATAGCCTTACCAGACCACAGAGCAAAACAATGCAACCAGTCCTGATGAGACTTGGTAGGCTGGGGTTGGAACGGAAAGAGGACCTCCCCTATCAGTGGACTTGGGAAGGGGCATGGGAGGAGATGAGGGAGGAAGGATGGGATTGGGAGGGGATGAGAGAGAGAGGGTTACAACTGGGATACAAAGTGAATAAACTGTAATTTATAAAACTATAAATAAAATTTAAAAAGTGAAATAAAGTGTTTAGGGATAAATTTAATCAAAAGGTGAAGGGTCTCTCCAATGAATTCCAAAAACACCAATGAAAGGTATTAGAGTGAATGCTCATAATGCAATATTTTTCAAAAATGCTACTGTCATCTCTCATATAATTAAAAGAACACTTACATTTATATAAGACACAAAATTGCTGAACAGAAAAAGAAAACAAAAAGAAGCATGAAGTATTATACCTTTTGACTTCAAAGTATCCTACAAGGCTACAGCAGTCAAGACAATGGTAACGACAAAGAAACTGACACAAATTGGATGGACTAGAATAGAGAATTAATGATTAACCTAACACATCTATAGCCAACTGTCTTCCGTAAAGATGTCAAGAATATGCATTAGATATTGTGTAGTCTCTTTAATAAATGGTGTTGTAAAAAGAGAATATTCATATGCAGAGCATAACACTAAACCTCTTTCTTTTTTTCTGAGTATGATGGTTTTTACTTAACATAATGATTTCGAGTCACATAAATTTTTTCTACATACGCATAATTTCATTTTTCTTTACAACTGCATGAGATTTCATTATGTACATGTACCTTATTTTCTTTATCATTTTATCTAGTAATAGAGATCTAGGCTGTTTTGAGTATAGCAATATTAAGCATAGATACATACTTATTGTTATGTTATGTTGGCTCTAGGGTCTCTCTGCAATGTCCCAAGACACATGGGCGTTAGTATGGAGGTTCTTCCCTAACTAAAATAAAGCTCATGTTTGATCTAGCTATAATTCTTGGTAAATTGTAAACATCTTTCTTAACCAAAACAAAATTCCTTTCAAAATGGACTAAGGCAAAGTTCAATGAAAATATGGGAAGAAAACATTTGTTTTCTAACGCACCACATTTGTGCTGGTTAGTTTCTATGTCACACAGTACAGAGGTGAAGAATTGGAGAAGAGAGAATGTCAATCTGGTTTCTTAGCACACATGCAGTTATTATAAAATAGATTACCCGAATGGAACAGAGATTCTGGTAGGACTCTGAAAGAACCGTAATTGTGTATCTCATAGTGTTATTAACAGAGGAGTAGATGCTGGAATATGAGTTTGTGTGAATGGAGTAAGACCAAGGTGAGAAGAACAAACAGCTGTGAAGTTCAGATCAGAGTTAATTTGTCATCTGTTTCATGTCACAAAGAAGATGGGAGATTGAAAGGGATATGAATGACTTGGGTCATTGCTTCCAGCTTGTTTCACTCACATCTCTCCATCTCAGCAACAACAAAACTATTTTGAATGCAATCTGCTTATTTGAAATTGAAGAAATGTGGCAAAGGGAAGGCTAGTAACAATTAACTTCATATTATGGTTAAGATAATTGGAGTTGTCCCTAGAGAAAGACATGCCTGTTGCAAGAAGCTGTTGAATTTAATTTTGCTCCTCCTGTTCATATCATCTATGGAATACTTTCTATTTCTCTGAAAGGATGATGTATCATAAGTAGGCAATGATTTGGCAGTATGCCGTTTTTGAAGTTGGGATAGCTGCATTTGCTATTAGACTGTTTCTACCTTCCCAGCCAGAACGAATGAAAGCTTTTATCTTGAAGCATTTTTAAATTTGTCGTGAAATGACAGAGCAAAGGGTATTAATACAAAGAATGGGGGGTTTTCTGAAGCCTATGATTCTGGGGTAAAGGAAATTTTTATTTCGAAATTGAAGTTAGATATCATCTTGAGTTTTCTGGTGTTACATAGGCATATACATTGTACTGATTTTTTCATTGTAACATCTTATTTAAGTGAATGAATAACAATAGACTTGGAAATTTGAGTTCTGAATGGTACTAAATATCACTTAGGCCAGTAATGAGTAGATTTCTTTTTCAATCTTTGTTAAAAACAAACAAACCAGCAAATAAACATGTGATTCTTGAGATTAACTGATAACAATGGGTTGTGGGTCTGAGGTCCCAACTAAAAATAAAAAGTTGCTGGTTTCAGCCCATGCCCTTTAAGCTTCTCTATGCTCAGTATTTTTTGTTGAGCCATGGAAACCCGAACATTCCCTCCCTAACTCACTGCGATAATGTAAGCAATAATAACAGTGGCAATAAAAAAGCTTTATAGATATCATTAACATTAATTAAGCAATTAAATATGCACCAACGTACATACTTTACCAAAATAAAAATAAAGTTGCCCAAGTCCGTAGCTCATAAAATTGTTAAAAGGGAGCAAAATGGTTTTGTTCTTGTTTTTGTTTGGGGGAAGGCATTGTTTTTCTATTTGGGCTCAAATACTTTATCCCCAGCTAAATCTCTGCAGATAATTTACTTGTTATTTATTGCTTTCAGATTGTCACTGAGCATTTATTAGACCCAAAGCATGGTTTTAAGCATTGCCTAGGTACTTAAAGTTGGTTCAAGTTCAGCTGCTGTCAGTGAGTTAAAGTCAGTGAGGGATAATGACAGAAGAGCAGAAATTATTGTGGACTCTGGAGTTAGAACATCTACATTTAAAGACTAGTTATGTAATCTTTTAGAAACTCATCCTTTGAAGGGCATCATTATTTTCATAATTACTATCACTTTAACTTCTTCCTGGGTAAAATGGTGCAGTGATAGTTTCCAACTCTCTGAGCTGCTATGAGAGGTATATTAAGCTATCCAATTCAAGCATTTAGAGGTGTTCACCACAGGATAAATGTTTGGTTGCTATAAATGTTAGTACTGCTACAGGAAGAAAGTTTATGTTAAATTATGATATCGCTAGATAGAATAGGCTATATGCTCAGTGAAATGCAAGTGACGCTCATGAAACAGATTTCATTCCTACTGGACAGAATCAGGAACTAGGACTATTGAGGATACTTGTACATAGGCTGAATCATGTTGAGTAGTGTGTTTTAGCGACATAAAGATCATAGTGGTTTTGTTTAATGCAGTGACTACTTGAATTTAAAGCACAGAGTCAGAATGATATTTTCCTTTCCTATTAGCATCATGATTACGAAACAGAAATTTACCATTTGTGGCTGTCACACGGCGTGATGGACATGCAACTGTGAGTTTCCAAGCTGAAAGCGAATGTGAGGCAACCACCTGAAACTCCTTGAATTGAGTCCGTTTAATTAGGTTGTATTTTGGTTGGTACATAATGGGAAGTTGTGGATGTGCGGTCCTGTACAACAAAGCTTTGGACTTACTATGACCTGTGTATGGGACAAATTGCAGAATGTTTTTCCCACAAGATGACAATCCATAACTAATTGCATAAACTATGACAAGTGGATGTACATGAAAGTCAGGATATGAAGGAATACTTGGCATGTCCTCATTATCTCTGTGGAAAAGGCAAAGGGGTTGGAGACATATTCTTGGCTCTTTTCATACTAGCAAAGATTATAAGACATAGCAGCAAGTGTAAGTGTATTCCCTAATTGTATTTGTATCTGCTTAAGCTAACTATAAACATAACCTCACATTTTGCTTGCTTTAATAATAAAAATGAGAATTACTTTGCACTATTCTTTAGATCAGAATCCCAGAGTTTCCTATTATTCCTACTAAAATCTTTGGAATATATCCTCCAGACTTAGTCTCATTGGCTATGAGGTGGAAAACAATGGAAGCTTTACAAGTATCAAAATGATGTTCTTTCTTTAGGAATGCCTTAATCGAGATATGTAAGCTAAAGTCATACAAATGTACTTGCTGATAGAGAGCATGCTCAATGGTGTTAACAGAAAGAAGTTTTCGAGTGAGTCTAGGGAGAAAAAAGTGGAGGTGACTTAATCCTATTCACTTTTTTTTTTTTACATAAGTATGTACTTACTTACTTGTTATATCTCCAGATCAAAAGAGGGCTTTATAATTGCTTACAGTGTGGCAAGTAATATGTAAATTTGGTTTCACACTCACACACACATACCCAACAGATACTAAAAGGCTGAAAAACATAAAAGTGAAAGCAAGAGGCAAGATAGATCTCAAGAGAATGTTAATTAAAGAAGTTATATCCATTACATTCCCAAATAGTTGACAAAATGAGTCAAAAATTGGCTTCAAAGTTTGTGGCTGCTAGAGTCAAAGGGAAAACCAATCAGTTCCAGCTATAATGGGTTTTATAACTTTTAGTGATTCAGAAATATCAGAGAGATTTCCTTCATGACAGCCCTTGTTTAGGAAGGAAATAGAAATAAAGTCAGATATTAATAGAGATTTAAAAAGAGAAAATGAAATGCTATGCTTGCAATTATATATTAAGCTAGATTTGTATTTTCAGAATTTTAGTTTATATAAGAAAAGTTTTGTGTGCTGGAAAAAAATCACTTTCTTACTACCCATGTTTTCCTGGACATTTCCCAGGGGGTATAGTAAGGTTTATTTTTCTTAAGTGTTCTTAGTAGTGCCCATGCAAGTAGCTACTGATATTCTTGGGGATAAAGATGCTGTATTGGTGGTTTGTGGTTAGAGCATGTAACAGGAATTTTGGTATTTGTCGTTTCAGTAAATCTTTGAAAATAAATGACTAATTAGGTCAATATTATCTCTCATTTCTTATTTAAAAAAGTATTTTTTCAGGTCCCTGAGCCTGTTTTTACAAATAGGAACAATGGAAGAAAGTATATATACAAAGTTTAAAATATAGTTTGTCACTAGGGCCTCATTTGTTGTCAGGAACAGGCATCAAACATGATCCAACTTTGGCAAACTTTTTCATTTTTTAATTGTATAGGGTCCACTTTCTCTGAAAGACTAACTAAACTGCAGGAAAATTAGACATCCTGTCAAGAAATTCTATTAACAACCTATTAAGGTTAATTAGCCAGGCAGTAGTACTTTTGGTCTTCCAGAAGTTGATTTTTTTTTTATTTCTTTGGTTAGTTTTATTCTTTGGGTATAGTAAGAAAACAAAGCCACATGTAGACAGACTCCATCATCTTCATAAATTACAATGTCAGAGAGAAACTAGTACTGATTACAATCAAAAAAAAATCATGAAGAATGACTTTTCTGGCTTCACAGGAAATATTACATGAAAGTGTTTTGATGCCATGTAAGGACTTTGGATTACATCTAAGGAAGATAATCAAGGAGGAGGACCCTGGGTAAGATGTTCAATCTTCATTCAGAAAGGCAAACAGGACGCACATCAGAAGAGGGAGAAAACAGGGAACAAGACAGGAGCCTACCACAGAGGGCTTCTGAAAGACTCTACCCAGGAGGGTATCAAAACATATGCTGAGACTCATAGACAAACTTTGGAAGAGTGCAGAGAATCTTAAGAAAGAAGGGGGAGATCGAAAGATTTGCAGGGGGACAGAGATCCACAAGGAGAGCAACAGAAACAAAAAATCTGGGCCCAGGGGTCTTTTGTGAGATGATACTGCAACTAAGGACCATGCATGGAGATAACCTAGGACCCTTGCACAGATGTAGCCCATGGCAGCTCAGTGTCTAAGAGGGTTCCCCAATAATAGGAAAAGGGACTGTCTCTGACTTGAACTCGTTGGCTGGTTCTCTGATCACCTCCGCCTGAGGGGGGAACAGCCTTACCAGTCCACAGAGGAAGACAATGAAGCCAATCCTGATGAGACCTAATAAACCAGAGGCAGATGGAAGGGGAGGAGGACCCCACTATCATTGGACTGGAGGAGGGGCATTGGAGATGAAGAGTGACAGAGGGTGGGATTGGGAGGATATGGGGGAGAGGTTAGAGCTGGGATAACAAAGTGAATAAACTGTAATTAATAAAAATAAAATAAAAATAAAAAAATGTTATATTCATTCCTTTGATAGTCTTGTGAATCCGTTGAAGACCTTTTCAGAACAACATTTTAAAATTATATACAAAAAGACTACTAAGCTTCTAAAAGAAGACATTTGAACCGAACTCAAATATGCTTGAAAATATATATTATAGTATTTGGAGATATTTGCACTGTAGAGAGATATAAAAATATATGTGGCTTCCATTGTGATAAAGTTAGAGGTACTGCTCATATGCCGCAGTGTTTCATCTGCATTCCTAGTTGAAGCATATGTTAAAGTGCATGAAAGTTTGAGTGTGTCTTTTTTGTCTACCAATGTTCATAAAAACCAAGAATTTTCTTCCACACTACCTGTAATATAATGAGTAATATTGCTACAAAAATGTGGAAAGTCAGAAGATCAGAACTGGTGTGATGCTAGAGACATTCCATTCGCGTACTTAAGGCATAAAAGTTGGCATCAGGAAGATGGAGAATGGAACGCAAGTGCAGTAACTGTCCAGTATTTGAGAATGGGACCCGGGTTTTCACTTCTGTGATACTGTCTTTTCATTAATTGAATGATTTTGACGAATTAGTTAGAACTAGGAAGAATAATGCATGTGCAGTGATTAGTGAGGCCTTGCCAAGACAAATTAAAGGTAAAAATCATCCTTAAGAGGCACTGCTACTCTTTCATGCCTCTTTCTTCTTTTGCATATTAAAATGCTTTATAAATACGTATGTATGTAATGCATGTATGTATATTTGTACAAGAAAATTCTTTGTTACCCTCTTAGAAAGAGTGCTAGACTATTGCACAGTAAACCTTTCTTGGAAGAAGATGGAGAGAATGGTATTTCCTTTTCCTGTTAGCTTGGGGTTATAGGCATAAATGCTGTGACACCTTGGAAAGAGTGACTTCTCATCAGGATGGCAGATGGGACTGTCATGTTTCTTAAAATACCAGCAGCACAAGCAGGAAAGGCTCTATTCTAAGTTTGGGATGTAAGCTCAATCTTTTGGATACGGCAAGCTGTGCCTTCCAGCCTTCTGAAATGATTCCTGCTAGCTAAAATAACACTGAAGTTGCTAAAATTTTAGTTGATTTTGCATCCAACACCTGGCTTCTAGTGGAATTGTTTATACTCATGGGCTTAATTTTAGATTAAAGCTTCATATTTTTCCTACTACTCTATATATTTTTGATTTTTCTAGTTGAATTTAAAATGTTTATGATTTACTAGTAGGTTTTTTGAGCTTTGAAACTAGTATAAATATAAATACAAATTTTGATTATAAATATACAAATGCTATCAGCCTGTTAGGATCTTGTACTCTGTGTCTCGTGCTGATACACATTTTAAAATCTTTCCCCATTCATTTTTTATTTAACTATTTATTGTTTCACTTTTATTTAACTACTTACTCTTCTTATAGAGAAACAATCAGCGACATGTAGTTGGTTGTTTTTTTTTTTGCTTGGCTGACTTATTATCTATCTATCTATCTATCTATCTATCTATCTATCTATCTATCTATCTATCTATCTATGTGTCTATCCATCTATCTATCATCTGTAGATCATCTATCATCTATTTATCGACTGATTTTTTTTTCTTGCTTTGGAATAGGCTAAAAGATGGTCCAGAGATATATACAGCTCAAGCCCATGTGTTCCCTTGCAAAGTTTCTATAAAACCCTTTATGCTCAGGACTTTTTCTTTGTCTTCTTTTCTTTTCGTTCCTTTTCTCTTGGATCTGTAGAGTTCCTAAGAGGGATGACAAATACTGAAAGAATCTTACATAAACTACATGGTGCTGTTTCACATTGTGCTCTTCATCATTCTTGCAGTTACACTGAAATATAGTATGACTTTATCTCTCATTGTGTCACCATGTGTGAAACTTAGGTGGCTTAGCAAGAAGCCACTAAACTTCTTGAAGAAAGCAACTTCTGTTAGAGGTAAAGCCATCTCTTTCATGGTTTCTTGTATTGATACAGAAATTCAGGGGAAAAAGCCCATTTTGTAGTAAGATGCAAGCTGATTATGGAGCAAAAAAGAATGAAAACAGGCTGGCATTGCATTCTTCACCTCTGTTGTGTGCGACTTCAACATGACTGACACACTATAGTCCTTTTTAGTGAGCAATGGCTAAACTTGCTTCTGTTTTCTAAAACTATATGTGTTTCATTTAAGCAATACTAGCCTTAAATCACACAGTTGATATAAAAACAGGAAAAAAACTTGAAGAAATATGAGATTTGATAAAATATTCTTTAAATACTAAATCCAAGTATGTTTAACATTTGTAATGGTTTGGATGAAAATAGTCCCCATAGGCTCATAAGATCCTTAGAAAAACACTTAAAAACATGCTCAACGTCCTTAGTCATCAGGGAGATGCAACTCAAAACAACCCTAAGATTTCACCTTACACTCATCAGAATGGCTAAGATCAAAAACTCAAGTGACAACACATGCTGGAGAGGTTGTGGGGAAAGGGGAACCCTCCTCCACTGCTGGTGGGAATGTAAACTGGTACAACCACTCTGAAAATCAGTCTGGGGTGTTCTCAGAAAATTAGGAATAGCTTTCTCAATATCCAGCTATACCATTCCTAGGCATAAATCCAAAAGAGGCTCAAGTACACAATAAGGATATTTGCTCAACCATGTTTGTAGCAGCTTTATTTGTAATAGCCAGAACCTGGAAACAACCCAAATCCCCCTCAAGTGAGGAATGGATACAGAAATTGTTGTACATCTACACAATGGAATATTACTGAGCAATAATAAACAAGGAAATCATGTGTTTGCAGGTAAATGGTGGGAACTGGAAAAGATCATCCTGAGTGAGGTATCCCAGAAGCAGAAAGACACAAAGGACATATACTCACTCATGAGTGGATATTAGACATATAATATAGGATAAACATACTAAAATCTGTATACTTAAAGAAACTAATCAAGAAGGAGGACTCTGGCTAAAATGCTCAATCCCCATTCAGAAAGGCAAAGAGGATGGACACCAGAAGAAGGAGAAAATAGGGAACAAGACAAGAGCCTGCCACAGAGGACCTCTGAAAGGCTTTACCCTGCAGGGCATCAAAGCAGATGCTGAGACTTATGGCCAATCTTTGGGCAGAGTGCAGGAAATCTTAAGAAAGAAGTGGGAAATAGTAAGACCTGAAGAGGACAGGAGCTCTGCAAGAAGAGCAGGAGAACCAAAAATCTGGGCCCAGGGGTCTTTTGTGAGACTGATACTCCAAACAAGGTCCATTGATGGAGATAAGCTAGAACCCTTTCATAGATGGAGCCCATGGCAGCTCAGTGTCCAAGTGGGTTCCATAGTAATGGGAACAGGGACTGTCTCTGACATGAAATGATTGGCCTACTCTTTGATCACCTCCCCCTGATGGGGGAGCAGCCTTAGCAGGCCACAGAGGAAGACAATGTAGCCAGTCCTGATGAGAACTGATAGACTAGGATCAGAAGGAAAGAGAGGAAGACCTCCCCTATCAGTGGACTTGGGGAGTGGCATGCGTGGAGAAAGGGGAGAGAGGGGGGACTGTGAAGGAAGAAGGAAGGGGGTTATGGGGCAATACAAAGTGAATAAAGTATAATTAATAAAAAGTAAAATAAAAATATTTTTAAAAAGATGTGTGGCCTTGATGAAGGAAGTGTGTCACTGGAATGTGGGCTTTGAGGTTTCAGGTGTTTGAGCCAGGCTCAGTGGCACACTTGCTCTTCCTAATTGCTTTGGATCTTTGTGTAGAACTCTTGGCTGTCTCTCAGCACCATTTCTGCCTTGATGCTGTCATGTTTCTCACCATGATGACAATGAACCAAATCTCTGAACTGTAAGCCAGCTCTAATTAAATGTTTTTCTCTATAAGAGTTGCATTAGCCATGAGTCATACTGTGCAGACTGCTCAGACCCTAAATAATCTTTTAGCCAATGTAGCTCATGCTTTAGATGTACCAAAAGGAATTAATGCTCAACTAAAAGGAGGCTTGATGGTGTTCAATCAGAGGATTGACCTCGTGCAGGAGCAAATTGATACCCTATGGCAAATCGCTCAACTTGGCTGTCAATGGAAGTATGCTGGACTTTGTGTCACTAGCATACAATATGAGAATTTTTCCTGTGCTGCAAATCTGTCTAAACAATTGTCTAGCTATATTTTAGGTAATTGGACTGGAGAATTCGATACTATGATGGAGCAGCTGAGAGTGGCCATTGTTACGGTAAATTCTACCAGAGTGGACGCAGGACTAGCCACAGGATTATCATCATGGATTGCTGCAGCCATGAATCATCTGAAGGAATGGGCGGGCATGGGAGCATTAGCAGGCCTTCTGGTGTTGGTCTCCTTGGTTTGCCTGTGGTGTATATGCAAGATTAGAGTCTCACAACAGCGTAATGCAGCCATGATCATTCAGGCCTTTACAGCCATTGAAGCAGGACAGTCTCCCCAAGCATGGTTGGCTACCATAAAAAGCTAAAATGTTATCCTCAGGATGCGAGGCTAAGCACTGCACTCAGGGTCAGCCACTTTCAACCCAGAGAAGATCGTGTCTGATTGCATGCGGGTTGATGCCCCAGGTCCCACCTCTGAGAAAAAGGTATCGGACGGGTCTGATGCTCTTTGGGTGGATGACACCTAAATGAACATTGGTACAAAGTCCCAATTTATTTCTAATATCAGAGATCAGACCTCTACTCTTGCCTGATGCGTCTAAAACAAAAAGGGGGAACTGTAGAGAGCTGTGTAATGCCACGCCTTAAAGATGGAGCTGGTTTCTGCCTTCCACCTTCCCGATGGTGAGTGCTCTCTGTCACAAACAACTCCATATTTGGCTAAGGCTGAGGATCTGGCTTGTTTCTGTGTATGTGGACCTATTTGCATTGCCCACGTGGCATGCTGGGGTTGGCTACCCAGAGGCTATTTAAGCTGTGGGCTGGCTTTCCCCAAGGTCAGAAGATTGTTCAAGGTTCCTGAATAAACTGCATTGAGAAGAAAAAAAAAAAAAAAAAAAAAAAAAAAAAGGAGTTGCTGTGGTCATGGTGTCTTTCCACAGCAGTAAAAACCCTAAGTAAGACAATATCAGACGTTACCTTTCAACCTTTCGTAACAAAAGATAGAGATAAAATAGTTTTCTGAAAGCACCATCTGAGATAATGAGATGACTAAATAGCTGTTACTATAGTTCTTATTACATATTTACAAATCAATTGACATGATTCTAGAAGTTTTATTTATGATTTTATATTATCACATATAATTTCTAAGTTAATAAGCTTATTAACCTTAAAATAGGTGGTTATACTCTAAGTAATTGGTCCATATATACCCATTAAATAGACAGAATGAAACTTGTTAATTTTAGAATATCTTTTAGGATGCATTTAAAAATATGGCACATATATGACAGATCTAGTATAAAAATATTTATTAGATGGAGATGGAGAGAGAGGGAAGGGGAAAGAGAGAGAGAAATGGTGGGGGAAGGGCAACCAGAGAGAGGAGAAAGAACAAGAGAGGAGCAAGAGAGCAAGACAGAGGAAGACATTCCACTAAGTACCTGGCCCAGATGATGTTATAGGATACAGGCTGACATAGGACTTTGTCAGGACCCTAGAGTTGAACTGACTGCACAACATGACAATATCTTGAACAGAGAGTCCACTATGAATTGAAAGGACTTCAAAAAGGGTTGCTTGTTTATGTGTCCACCCACTATTTGACAGTATATATTATGACCATATATATTTCATTCATGCTGATGAACACTTAAAATTATAAAAATGAGCATTGTTACAATTACTTTAGTTTATATCTAATATATTCTGGAATTTTCAGTGGAATTCTAAATATAGTATTTCATTGTGTCCTTAGAATATAATTATCTGATTTATTTCTCATTTAAATTATTTTATTAAGTGTTATTTTATTTTTACATATTAAAATAGGTTCTACCTTCATTACTCTGCACATTTGGCTTGCTGAAGTACAGCTAAAACTCATTTGTGTCTTTCTAATTTTTTAATGCCACTATAGAAGAGACCTAAAGTACTTGGAGCACATGGATTGATCACTGAGAAAATATATAAAGTCTTCAGGGCCAGAACACAGAAATATGTATCCAATGTACCAGTTTGGGGAAGGGAGCCTAAGAATAGGAGTCAGTATTCCTTAAGAGAGGTAAGGGATGGGGAAAGGAGAGGTACATCGCCAGGTAATGAGCATTCTCCACCAAGAATACAGAAGAAGAAACAGATTCTTATCGTTTATTCTTATTCGTATCATATTTCCCATGGAAAAATAAAGATGCAGGTAAATAACAATGTAACAAATAACACACCTTGCTTTCATCTCTACCACTCCTATACAGGAGGCATGGGTAGGCCCAGGGAAGCTAAGGGGCTTCATTTCATCTAGTATTATATCTCATCTCTTTCTTTTTATTCTATATTTGAAAGTTTCATACATTTATACACCTTAGTCATATACACCCCTCATATTGCTCCAGCTCTGCCATGATTCCCCACCATATCTCCCAACTTCATGTTCTCTTCTTAAAAGTAATTGCGAATGTCCTTGTTTTGTACTTGAGCATATTTTGGAATTATGCCTAGGAGTGATATAGCTGGATCTTGAGGTAGCACTATTCCCATTTGTCTGAGAGAGCATCAGATCAATTTCCAAAGTGGTTGTGCAGGTTTAAATTCCCACCAGCAATGGAGGAGGGTTCTTCTTTCTCCACATCCTCTCCAGCATGTATTGTCACTTGAGTCTTTGATCTTGGCCATTCTGATGGGTGTAAGGTGAAATCTCAGGGTCGTTTTGATTTGCATTTCTCTGATGACTAAAGACGTTGAACATGTCTTTAAGTGTTTCTCTGTCATTTGATACAGGACATTGCTCAACCATGTTTGTAGCAGCTTTATTCATAATAGCCAGAACCTGGAAACAACCCAGATGCCCCTCAGCTGAGTAATGGATACAAAAATTATGGTACATCTATACAATGAAATACTACTCAGCAATTAAAAACTAGGAAATCATGAAATTTGTGGGCAAATGGTGGGATCTAGAAAACATCATCCTGAGTGAGGCATCCCAGAAGAAGAAAGAGACACACAGTATATACTCACTTATAAGTGGATATTAGACATATAATATAGGATAAACATTAAAATCTGTACACCTAAAGAAGCTAAGCAAGAAGGAGGTCCTTGGGTAAGATGATCAGTCTTCACCCGGAAAGGCAAATGTGGTGGATATTGGAAGAGAAAACAGGGAACAAAACAGGAGCCTACAACAGAAGCCACTGAAAGATTCTACCCAATAGGGTATCAAAGCAGATGCTCAAACTCATAGCCAAACTTTTGGCAGAGTGCAGAGAATCTTATGAAAGAAGGAGGAGATAGAAAGACCTAAAGGGGAAAGGAGCTCCACAAGGAGAGCAACAGAACCAAAAAATCTGGGCCCAGGGGTCTTTCCTGAGACTGATACTCCAACCAAGGACCATGCATGGAGATAACCTAGAACCCCTTCACACATGTAGCCCATAGCAACTCAGTATCCAAGTGGGTGCTCTAGTAAGGATACCAGGGATATTCTCTGACATGTACTCACTGGCTGGCTCTTTGATCACCTTCCCTAGATGGGGGAGTAGCCGTACTAGGGAGGGAGGGCCTACAGCTGAGATACAAAGTGAATAAACTCTAATTAATATAAAAATTAAAATTAAAAAGTATTTGCTTATTTATTTAGTCTACTGAGACTGTTAATATTATTCATGTGTGTGTGGGCACAGATTCATCCACAGGGATACAGGAAATGTGCCAGTGGCCATCCCTCAGGAGAAAAAAAAGAAAGAAGTGGCTCTCCTAGCAGCCATCAATTGCCAAAAGCTCCCCAGCTAGAGGTGGAGGAAAATTACAACTGCTATGGAGTTTATTTCCTTTTCACTTATTGTGGTGATATTCTTGACCCACTGGAGAACTTCACACTTCTCACTTCACTTCTAAGACTCTGAAATCAAAGATGCTGTGTCACTAGGGGGATACAACATTCACTAAAGGATAGAACCATTCTCACTAACTACCTACCAAATCTTTGACAGATCTTACCAAAGAACTATAGAAGTAATGAAAAGTAGGGCTAAAGGTTATAGAAAGCCACAACAATTTCCATGGCAATTTCCATGTCCTGATCAACAGGAGGATATGCAGTTCTTGGTTTTATGCTTCAAAATCACACACACACACACACACACACACACACACACACTCACACCTATGACTCATGAGATTTAATTCATTGTCTTTTAGTATTCACTTGTGCCATTGTAAGTATAAAGCGTAAGTATGAATAAGCGTAAGTGTGAAATTAGTGTACCTTAGCGTGATCTGTGATTACCAGCGACCTCAGTACTTTAGGAATGAGAGTCCAGGCTGCACAAGCTAAACTACCAAAACCTACTGAAATGATAATTGAAAGGAGGGGAGTCTGGGGTGGATAAAAGGGTAATTACTAGAGTTAGCCTGAAATCAAGCAAGTTAGAATTAACTTCTTTCTTCTAAGTTTTCCTTCATAGCAACACCCTAGAGGAAAGACATTAAGACTGCATGAAAGGAATGTTCACAGGCAAGAAATGGGTAGAGGGAACAGAGTTCCGAAGTTCAATAATTGCTTTGGAACGATCCTGTGAGGGTGATAGCAACTGATGGCCTCTGGCACATTGTCATGCACCATCCACACAAGATTTGTCACTCCAGAGCCAAGCACCCAAAAGCTTCTCAGCATTGATAAAAAAAAAAGTCACACAAAAAAAAAACAAATTTTGGACTGGGATGTATGAGAAGGTGTGAGGAGAAAGGAGCAAAAGCAAGAACTCTTGCGGCATTAGCATATGTTAGACAGGCATTGCCCTTGTCAATCAGTGATCAAATGCAGACCCCTAATTTTGTTCACACCAACAAGAACAGCAGAGGGTAAAGTCGTTCATATTAGTGCAAGTACAGAAGTAAATAAAGTTGTACAAAGTCACTTAGTGTGACTGTGCCTCTAGAACTAGAACTCTTTCCTGGAATCTTTCTGAGTATCTTGGTTCAACAGTGGACTGAATTCACATAGATACATAGAAATTATGACTATAGACATTTAACGATGCATTAATTCTGATATGATTCTATGTTTTAAATGCTTACTATAGTATTGAATCATTGATAAACCAAACAGAAATAGTTTCTTAATCACTCACAATATGCAAATTAACTCTAACTCTGGAGTTCTGATAAAGGTGAAATGCTTGAAATATTAAGTAAGGTATAGTGAGGTCAGAGGAGGAAAAAGAGGAAAGAACACCCAAAGTTAATAAATGCATTAACTTAAATTGTTTCTGACTATAAAATTTCAGCTTTTATATTTAGCATTTTAAATGATGACCATTTTTTTTGATGCAAGGATTTATTCATATTTATATGGACAACAAAGTTTTACTTAACCAATTACATTATAGAATAATTGTTGTAAAACATTTAAATTCTATTTATAATTACCTTTTTAATTATTAAATGTTTAAGCGTTTAAACAGGTTTGAAAAATAATGTTTTACTCTTCTTCTAGGCAACCTAGAAGAAAAAGACATGTAAAGTCTTTACATGTCTTTTATATAAGATTTTATACAAGTCTTTTACAAGTATTTAAGTGGAACCAGTTTTCTACTTTGGTAAATCACTTACTTTACTCATGAAGTTTGACATCTCCAATGTTGAAGAGTATAAGCCCTGGCCATTTTGAAGAATGAGAGCTAACTCATAATGCCTTGAGTATTTAAAAAAAATCAGTATTTCATAAATGTCCTAAGTAATCAACAAATTTAAAGGTGTCAAAGATGTTGATCTTGGTTCTTTTAAATATTCAAATGAACACAACAAAGAGCAACAATACAGTTATTGATCAAGAGAGTCCTTATTTATTTGAATTAAAGAAACAAGTTATACTGTATTCTTAATTCTTTATGAACAAGGCATCTTTCCTTGTAGGTTTAATCCAACAAAGCATTCTATTCATGATTATAAGATAAATACATAATGCATTAGTAACAGTAAACAATTTAGGGTAAAATAATTTATAATAAATAATTCTTGTCATAAATCCCTGAGTCGAAGGAATTAAAAAATTCTAGGAGCCATGGCATTGTATGTCATATTTTGAGCAGTTATTAATAAAATGCCTTAATTAAAGTCTTGGCTTAAATTGTGCCTGAAAGACAGATCTTTAATATATGTCTCTGTTTCCCATTTACTGAACCTGTGGCCCTCCATAATCCTCCTTAAATTAAGCTGTGAGTCCTTGTTTTCTTCTTAAGAAAAGCACCTTTTTTCTTTCTTGTACAAACATTACATTTTACCTGCTTAGTTATTAAGTCTTTAAAATCACAGATAATTCTGGTTAGATGCGTATAAATATAAGTCCTATAGACTCTGAAACGTTTCAGGTTATTGACAAAACTCCTCGTTACCCTTTACAACTTGACAGCAATGCCCCATTGCTATAGTGACTGGAGTCATAGAACATGGAGAAATCAAGCTGATCCTCACCGAAAAGAATCCTCCCTAGAGTCTAGCTTTTACAGTTCAGGAAGGTGGTAATGCAAGCTACCAGGGGAAGAAAGTAACCATCAGTCTCACTCTGCTGTGAACCTTGCAAGCTACAAGTATGACTGGCTTGACAAAATATATGCACTGTGCCAACAGTGGAATGACTGTAAGGAAAGTAACCAGACACTTTCTGATTGTACGTAATGGATGCTCCATGAGATGGAACCTGAACTTGACACTGTGAACAGGGCCAAGAGCAAGCCTACGACCAGATTCGCTCCAGAGGAGAACTTAAAAATATTATTTTGCTAAATTGACATAGTATTAAAATGGCTTCTGATGTGGTACTTCTGTGCCCATAGGTCAATGCATATCTCCGCCATGATTACAGAAATGTCTTCTTGCAGTAGATGACAACACAAATACACTTAAATGGTCAGCATGCAGAAAATAAGACTCTGGAACATTTTGCCCTACATGGGATTTATATATTAAACTAATAGCCCCAAGTCTCAGTGATCTTCATGAAAGACGGCCTAGAAAATGAAAAAGCCAGCTTTGGTGAATAACTTCAAGAAAACAATATTTTCTGTCACAATAGGGTAGCTGCCCATATTACAAACCTTAGCGTTTGTGACAGCACAAACAGTACCTGTACAAACTCAAGTTCAGCACTGAGGGTTTGAATATAAAATGCCACCATTATCTGTGGAACTATTTGCGTTTGATAGTTCTGGGAGAGATTTAATAGCATAACTCTTGTTAGGCTGAGAATATACAAGGGTAACTCCCAAACAGTAGTTGAGCAAAACAAACTGGACTAGATGGTATATATAAAAAGACCATTTGAAGTTGGGTGGCTAGAAAGGTGAGGGTAAAGTAGGTAGACATGGGAGGAGTTGGAAAGGGACATTGAATATAATTAAAAAAAACATTCTCAAATACTTACTCAAGCATTATTTTAAAAATTCCTTGTTTAAAACAATAAATGTTCTAAAGGTTGTCATTTTATTCTGTTGAGGGGAAGAGGGAGGGATGGTGGGATGGGGAGGAAATGAGGGAGGTGGCTACAGCTGGGATACAAAGTGAGTAAGTTGTAATTAATAATAATAAAGAAAAAAAAGAGATGAACAAAGAAGGAACAAACAAACAAACAAAAAAGACATTATGAATGCATTTGAGGAAATTTTGTTTGTTTTGTTTTGTTTTATTTATTTATTTATTTATTTGCATATGACTGTTAGTCTCCAAAAGCATCTTTGTAAAAAAGAGATGTTCTGAGAAAACTGATTGTAAATATAGGTAATATTCTGGAAATAAAAAGACAAAATGCACCATTTAGGAAATGAAACCTACAAAATAAACAAATATTGGAAATATGAAAAAAAGAAACAATAAATGTTTAAAAGAATGCAGCATTAGTTTGTGTAGAATCGGTGGAGGAAATTAATATCACGAAAACTTAGTGTTTATACTAGATTTGGTAGAAGACATGGATCCATTAGAAATTTACAGTCTATTTTGAAGGATGCATCATTGAAGATATTTGGTAAGTGTGTACCAGACAGATTTTAAAAAATGGGTTGAATATTAAGGATCCAAATAGAAAAAAAATTGTTATGCCTGAATTGGGCAATAAGGGCTGAATTTCTTTAATATCATTCAGAATGGAGAGAAATTGTGCTAAATTTGTAGAATAAATGGTGCCGAAGAGGTTAAACTGAATAACACCACTGCTTGGTATTTGAGGTGCTGCTGAGAGTGGCAGCGACGTTCATAGAGGAGCTGATAAAGATGAATGAAAGCTCTCATTCCTCTGTTGCACAGCTGAGCTCACGTTGCCAGTGTAATTTCTCAACTGCAGAATGTGATTGATGCTAGAGTGGGGAAATAAAAAACAAGGTGATCATAAGATATTAGGGTGGCATTTGTGGTACAAGGCCATAATGCCATGATGTTTGAGCAAATGATACCATTTCTAGAAAATGACAAGATGAGTGATACCTGTATGCCTCCATCTCATGAGAGAGTCAAGGTATTTATAGAAGATTTTTTCCAGGGTATGTTCTGTGTGAACATACTGAATTTTACCTTTTGTTTTGCTTTGGAAGTACAGTTCTCCTCAATTCTCTGTTAATCTTTTTATTCAGTAGAGAATTCGGGAAATGAAATATTAATAATTAATTTGAAATATTTTATATTATTAATCAAGACACTTGGCTTAAAACCACCCCCAAATACTTTTGATAAAATTATCTCTTCTGGTGAATGGTGGTAAAGCATGCCTTTAATGCCAATACTCTGAAGGCAGAGAAAGTAGGATCTCTGTGTGAGTTCAAGGCCACCATGGTCTACAGGTCAAGTTCCAGGACTGGGAGGGCTACACAGAGAAACCCTGTTTTGAAAAAAAAAAAAATCAACAACAAAATCCCTCTTTACTATTTGCTTTTGAATAAGATGGCTGTGTGACTTTTTTCTTTTGAAAAGGTATATATTATTCTCTTATACAATTCACCCTTACCACAGAAACTCTTCCCTCCACTACTCCTAGCACCCCCTACTTCCTCTCCAGGTCTACTGCTCTTTATATCTCTTCAGAAAAGAGCTCCAGAGGATATCAACTGACATGGCATAGCAAATTACAATAAGACTAGGTACCTCAAATCAACACTAGATGAGGCAAACCGACATGAGGAAAAGGGTCTCAAGAAGAAGCAAAAGAGTCGGAAATAACCACTCCCATTGTTGGGAGTCCCACAAGGACTCCAAGCTACAAAACCATGTCTTATATGCAGAGGGCCTAGTTCAGACCCATGTAGTTTCTGTTGTTGCTGCTTCAGTCTCTGTGAGCCCCTTCTTAGTTGATTCTGCATGCTGTGTTCTCCTGGTGTCCACCCCTATGGCTTCTACAGTCCTTCCTCTCCCTCTTCCACCGGGTTCCTCAAGTGTTACCCAATATTGGGTTGTTGACATCATCTCCCCATTGGCTGCTGGAAGAAGCCTTTCTGATGATGATTTTGTTAGGCACTGATAGGAGAATATCATTAGGAATCATTTCTTTGACTTATTTTTATTTTCAGCCAGTTGTGTTTGATTGTATGCTAGGCTTCTGAGATATTCATCCTCCCTCCTGGCTATCTAGACAGTGCTGAGCATGGCCTCCCCTTCTCGTGGTGTGTGGCTCAAGCTAGACTAGTCAATGGTTGGACAGTCCCACAAATTCTGTGCCACCATTACCGCAGCACATCTTGCAAGTAGGACAAATTTTAAGTTAAAGCCTTTGTGCCTGGGTTCACATCCCAGTCCCACCACTAGAAGCCTTGCCTGGTTCAGAAGAATGATAGTTCAGGTTCGGTTTCCTCACTGGTGTGGTATCCATGCAAGATTCCCATGTGACTAATTTTATCCTATGGAACCTGAGTAGAAAGTTAGGTGTATAAAATTTAGCCAATATAATTAATAATGAATCCTGCAAGCTTTCTCTTTCTTGATAGTAGTAACTGCTTGATATGTGTTTAATCAGACTGATCCTTGAGTCATTTCATAAAGAGAAGCTTCCCTGGAGAATTTTCTTACCCAAACTGAATTATGAATGTGAGGATTCCAGAGGATGGCTTAAATCCTTGTTTAATAGTTCTGCTTGGCTTACTACCCTCACATCTATCCTGATGGGACCCCTACTCATTTTTATTTTAGCCTTTGTGCTTTGTGTTTTAAATTATTTGATGGCTTTCATGAAGGAATGTTTGGGAGTAATACAGCTAGTGGTACTCAGACTCCATTATGGAAGGGTAAATCTGGAGGATACCAAAGGTCATATCTGGATGACCCATGGTTTGGTCTTTAAATGATCATGGGAAAGGGGGAATAAGAGACCAAAGAATTAGAAATTTGTTTTTGGGGGGTATTGATTTAAAGTTTAAAGAACAAGCCTGAACAAAGGCCAGACATTTGAAGACATGTCCAGCCACCTGTGAGGAGGAACCAGCCTTTTTGCGTTCTTTTCCTGCCCACTAGAGATACAGTTGTTAGGAAACCGGTCCAGATATCCCGTAGGACAGCCAAACAAGAGAATCCAGATCATTAATGGTTTGGGGTCATTCCTATAGCCTATCAGTTCAAAATACAACATCCCCTTTTGTGTTTCAACCAATCAAGATTTACCAGGGAGTAAACCTCCTACTTTGGGCCCACTGGGAGGGACTATACCCTTTAAATCACCACCTAACCTGAGCACAAGGCTCTCTGCTATCAACCACTAAGGAGGTGAGGGTGTGAGCCCAAGCTAGCTTGTAATAAAAAGATCCTCATGTGTTTTGTAATAGACTCAACTCCTTGTGGTCTTTTGGGGTCTCGTGAATCTGAATCTGGCACAACAAAAGACATGTTTATATCTCTTTAAGTCATTAATATGTATGGCCTACCTTTTACCACAATGCTGTTCCTGTATCCTGTCTAATAAACTAAGTTGCTGTGTACCTGTCCTCAATGTCTTTTATATTATAGAAGTGATTTGTGATAATTGTACATGACCTACTTAAATATAAAAATTTATTTAAAAAAATTTGAGGAGCTGGATAAAGTAAATAATAATAAAAGTGAAAATGCATAAAATACAATTATTTTACTTCACAACTCTTAACTATTTTAGAACAACAGAGCAATAGTATAAGTATTTTACATCATTATGTCATAGTTTATTAATTCTCTGTAGAGTATATTTTCTTTTTATTTAAGTCACGTATTAGAATCATTTTGATGGGTTTTAGCTAGGGAACTCCATGTTTTTCCCACATCTAACAATGGGAAATAAGCTTCAAAATATTTTTTTTGCCCTCTCCCCATTTATTGTGTTTTCAATACTTACAGAAATAGATTATTAAATTATAAGCAAGAGCTCTATTGTTATGCTGCTGTTCTGACACCCTGGAAGCCTGTCTCCTGGAGATCCTCTGTTATGCTTCATTTCCCAAGGCACTGGGTGCCTAGATTTTCATACTGAGGAGTACAATGTAAGAGTAACAGCATGTGGTAGTTTGGATATGAGATGTCCCTCAAAGGCATATGTGTATGATTTGGCAATTTAGTGTGATTGGATGATGGAGGCAACTTTAAGACCCAGAGGCTGTTGGGAGGTTTTAGGCTTAGATTTTTCACTAAACCTACTTTATTTATGGTTCTTTAGCACCTTTACCTCCCTTTCAACCTCACCCTACAACCTTAGGTAGGAGATTAGTAGGAGAAAGTGCTGTAGACCTCTTTTATCTACTTCCTGATCCTAAGGGTCGATGGGTGTTTAGGGGATTATAAGGTTCACTTGGATACCAGCAATCCAGTTCGGAGGCCAACACTAAGCAGCAACACAAGGTCAGCAAAAGCTGCAGGACTTCTGGATCACCCAACCCATCAGCTGGATTGCCCCGAGAAGCTCTCTGGAACATTTCTCTCTGCAAATCAATTGTCAAAGTATGAATATCAGTGCAGTGATGCCGATCTAAAAAGCAATGTCTCACTGTGAATGGGCCTCTATGTATGTCCTGTCCTCAGGGTACAGCCACAGATGTTCTTGGCTGGCCAAAGTCACAGCCATAACACATGAGAGCTCACAGCAAAACATCACACGACCTCTCACAGGCCAACCTGGGCAAAATATTACACCCCCAGCTTGCAGCAAAACAGCACATGACAAAACCCAGTCTTCAAAGAAACCAGAGACTTTCACTTCAGGAAATCCTTATGTCTTTGGAACTGTGACTTCAAGATCAATAGAACTTCATATCTTTATCCTTCTCTTCACATTCCATCCATGGAGAGAGTGTTGTTTTCTCTGAAAGTCCCACGGTATATTGTTTTCCTCCTGCATGCAAGCAACAATCCACTTGACAACAGTGAATATTTTAAAACCATGATCTAAAATAGTCCTATTTCTCTTTTTAAGTTGATGCCATAAAGAAGAGTCAGTTAATGGGAGACCAAAAATTAGAATTATTAGCACTTTTGTGGCTTTCTCATACTAAACACTAATAAGTATATAGCCCAGAGGCATTCAAATTCTTAAAGTGCTTTTTATTAACCTGATTTAATTTAGCCCTCTTCTTTTACTTCACAGACATATGAGTCACACATATCCAGTGATTCTATAGCATGGAGTATGCCTCACATAAATGACTTGATTAATGATAATCTTACTTCCTGAAAGAAACGTAACACTGTAATACAGAGCATCTTAATTTGTTTTTTACCATTTTCAGGTAAATATCAGGTATGTGTCTGCATTTCTATCTGTGTACTGAATAGGTAGAAATTCCTGTTTTACTACTTACTATGATTAACCTCATCACAACTTCTTCCTTTTGAAAAATATTATGGGGGGGCGGAGCCAAGATGGCGACGAGCACACACCATTTCTGAGCTGTGGAATACCTGAACTTCTGAGTTGGTGAATGGAAGGACCTCTAACCCAGGAAAACAACGGTGGAGATTTCTAGACCGACAGGGAACATCACAGGAGGTGAAAACTTTGGTCTCGGGTCACCTGGGGACTTGTTTGGGGAAGGAGAGAAACGGCCCTTTGATCTCCCGGCACTCCCCTCCCCCAGAACTCACTCCACCTCGGCACAGCGGCACAGCTGACTGGTCTTTCTCAGAGCAGACCTAACTGCCTGAGGTTTACAGCCGCTGGGGCAGAGCTCCAAGCCCTTTAGCGGCAGGCAAAGATCAGCAGTACGTGTCCCGGAGTCCCAGATCCGCG
>REGO01000098.1:2137190-2180124 GCA_010120015.1 Rhombomys opimus
CACAGTGGTGATGAGGGAGGGAGGGAGGGACTGGGAGGGAACGAGGGTTCGGGGCACGGCTGGGATACAGAATTAATAAAATGTAACTGATAAAAATAAAAATTAAAAAAAAAGAAAAATATTATGTTTTAAGAGAAATTATATTCATTAATTTATCAGTTGACTTAACATTTAAGACAGAACAAAGAAAATTCACTTACCTCTTTAGGAACAGAGTTTCTACACAGAGATAAACACTCAGCTAACTAAAATTAGATTGTATAAATATAAATACCACCAAAATGTTCAACGTAGATTTCAATAATAGGTATTTCTCTCTGAATACTTATTTAGGAACAATCAATATGCTAATCACTTTATAATCAATGTTTTTCAATATTCTCATAATCCCGAAAGAAACTACATCTGTTTTTGTTTATTTTTATTTTTATTTTATTTAAATTTATTTAGTTTACATGCCAAGGATAACCTCTCCTTTCCTCCCAGTCCCTCCTCCCCAGCCTTTGCTTTTCACCTATTTCTTTTCCCTCAGAAAAGAAGAGCTCTTCCCACCACACACATTAATTCTTCCAGCATATCAAGTCACATCTGGACCGAACATATCCTCATTTCCTGAGGGCAGACAAGACATCCCTGCCAGGGGGAAGTGATCCAAAAGCAGGCAATAGAATCCATGTTAGATAAAGCAATGCCCCCCTCCCGTCCACTTGCCAGACTACCCATATGAAGACCATGTGGCCCTTTGGCCAAATATGTGCAGGAATCCTAGGTCTAGAGCATGCATGCTCCTTAGATGATGCCTCAGTCTCTGTAAGTCCCCATGGGTCTGGGTTAGTCTGTTAGTCTTATTGTGGGGTTCCTCTCTCCACAAGGTCCTTCCACCTTTTCCCCCAACTCTTCCATGAGACTTCTGGAGCTCTGCCCCATGCTTAGCTGCAAGTCCCAGCATCTGTTTTCATCCACTGCTAGCAGGAGCCTCCCAGATTACAGGCATGTTAGGCTCCTGTCTGCAAGTATAGAAGAGCATCATTAACAGTATCAAAAGCTGGCTCTCTACCGTGTGGTGGATGTCAGGCTGGGCCAGTCATTGGCGGGATATTCCCTCAATCTCTGTTGCCTCTTTATCTTTGCATTTCCTGTAGGCTGGGTAATTTTTGGATCAAAGTTTTTGTGTGTGCCTTGTTCTTCCCCTCTATCCACTAGGAAGTGGTAACTTCCATTTCCATGTCCTTCCCTGTAAGGAGTCAGCTAGTGTCACACCCATATCATCCTAGAAGCCTACCCTGTCACAGGCCTCCAGCTTGTTAAAGAGATACCCCCCTTAGTTTTCCTTCTTGCTGTGCCTTCTTACCTCTCAACCTGTTCTCCCCACATCTGATTTCCACCCTTGTTTCCCTCTTCATTACATCTCCTGCCCAGTTTCCTCTCTTCATCCACTTCTGCTCTGCTGTATATTCTACTTCCCCTTCTAAGTGCCTCCCTGACATGCAAGGTTTTCTTTTTTCTTTTTTTAACCTTAATGATAACCTTTCACTGTATGAAAAAGTTTCGTCCTTACTTGATCTAAATTGAATATGTTCATTTTTATTTTGGTCAATGATTTACAACAAAGAACAACCACATCATATGCAGTTATTGTGAAATATTTTGAACACTTACAAGTAAATATAGATTCATTTATTCATGAAGAATGCACAAACACCGTATGTGCTCAATGTATTATGCCTAATATATAAGACACAAGATATCATCATGTCTTTAAGAAGGACAGAATTATAGATATTCATGAAAGGCCTAAGGTTCTCTATTTTTCCATTGTAAAATATCTTTTAAATATTTCACTTTATGGATCATTGGTCTGCTTTATAGAAGTAGAAGAGAAAAGCCCCTGAATTTCATTAAACATTGTTCCACATCATTTCCTTTGTATTTACACCAGGATGCATTGAAAATATTTTTCTACTATTCTAGCCCTTTTCATTTTCTAGATTACCCATATTTTATGTATATGTTGACATCTCCTACATCAAAGAACCTGAAGAGTTGACAATAGTGAGAATTGAATTCATACATAGATTTTTTTTGTCACCTAAACATTTAGTGTTTCTTAAATATCTAAGCTCAAAAATTGTAGAGAAGTAAAAACTTTTATGGTCTGCAAAAACATTCTCCTGTCATTCTACTTTCAGTCCTGTCTGTCTTCACATCTTAACACTGAGAAAGATTCAAAGTGTCCACGAATTCTTTAACACCCCTCCAATACAGAGGCAGGTCTGTTTGATCTGCTCTTACCAGTCACATTCAGTGGGAAATGAAGCAGTATGGATGTATAATATATACAGCTTCTATTTTCACACACTTTCCATTGGATTCCAGATGCCATTTTGTAGAAAGTGCAGGCCATATGGAGAGACCATGTGGAAGATAACAAATACACGCCAGTCAATACCCCAGCTACGCTACTAGTAGAGAGCCGGCCCCATCTGTCGAATAGTTGAGTTAGTACTCTTGGACAGGCAGGCTAAAGCTTCTAGATTATCACGTGCTTCACTGATACCTCTTAAAACAAAGAAACAAGTCCAGTTCACCTTTAAATTTTTCAGCTATAATTAAGTGGCTGTCATTGTTCTAAGCCACTAAGCAGAATACATCCCAAGTAAGAATTGTTTCTGATTGGCATGTCAATATTGTCTTCCCAATAAAGACTTTTGATTCAGATATGTTGGTTTTATTGACATGCTACTTATTTCACTTCACAAATGAATTTTTCAGTTCTTTGCCTGTGATATTTTCCCAAAAATTTTGTGCATTTGTATAAATCATAGGCAGAATGAAAGGTAGAGATAGTTATGCAAGATAGCCCATGACCTAATTAAGAAAAGATATTTTCCTTTGTTTCCCCTACTTTCTTCATTGCTTTTTATTTGCTTATTTTTGAAACAGGGTGTCATGAAACACGGGCTCGCCTCAGACCTGCTATGGATTAGAGGATGACATTGATTCCCCTGAATCTACTTTCCAAGTACAAAGATATCAGGCATGTGCCATCACCCTTTGCTCTCTGATATCCTTTGTATAGATATAGTTTCTCGCATTTCCCAGGACCCACTCTGACATGTACCCTGGAGACCAGCAGGGGTTAGGAAACAGAAGCTGAAATCACCCCCTATAGCTATTGGCCCGAGACAGCCTGCCAGCAACAGTGGCAATGTCTGCTGGGGCCCTCAGTGTTCCACTTCTCCTGTTTACCCAGCACTCCAGTCCCTGTGCCTGTGCCATTTCCTGGAACCCACCTCAATCAGTGGCCCTGGAGATCAGCACTGATCAGTGAGTAGCTTCATAGATCAGAGAGCATCAGGAAAACCAGAGGACAGAGGCAATCTGGGACCAAGATCTCTACCTAAAACCCCAGAGATCTACTACCATCAGAGACCATGAGGCCTGTTAATGCTAAAGTCAACCAAAAGGGTAGAGGTCAGCACAAGAACGCCAGCAACAAAACCCCGTGTCACGATACAAGCAAAATCCAGCTAACCTATTACAGCAAGCCCTGAGGTTGCTTTCCCACCAGAAGCACAAGAAAATAATATTAAATATGAGGTTATGGAATGATTCAGTCTTTAAAAGAAGAAAACCCTAAAAAATGCAGGAAAATACAATCAAACAGATGAAGGAATTCAATTAATCTCTTAAAGAAACACAGGAAAATACAATCAAAGAGGTGAAGGAACTGAATAAATTCCTTAAAGAAATACAGGAAAATACAACCAAATGGGAAAAGAAAATGAATATAAAACTGTCCATGAACTAAAAATGGAAGTAGAAGTAATTAAAACAAAACAAAACAAGACAAAATACAGTCTGAAGCAATCCTGGAGATGGAAAACCTGGGGCGGGGGGAGTGGAAACAGGAACTACAGACAAATGCATCACCAACAGAATACAAGTGATGGAAGAGAGACTCTCAGGGGTAGAAGGTACAATTGAAGAAATCAATATATCAGTAGAAGAAAATGCTAAATCTAAACGGTTTCTGACACAAAACTTCAAAGAAATCTGGGACACTATGAAAAGTCCAAACCTAAGAATAATAGGAATAGGAGAAGGAGAAGCCTCCAAGCTCCAAGGCCCAGAAAATATTTTCAACAAAATCATAGAAGAAAATTCCCCCAACCTAAAGAAATATATAACTACAAACATACAAGAAGCCTACAGGACACCAAATAAATTGGACCAAAAAGAAAAGTCTCCCATCACATAATAATCAAAACACTAAATGTACAGAACAAAGAAAGAATAGTGAAAACTGCAAGGAAAAAAAATGTCATAACCTATTAGAATTACACCTTACTTCTCAACAGAAACTTTAAAAGCAAGAAGGACATGGGCAGATATCTTACAGACACTAAGAAACCACAGATACCAGTCCTGCGTACTATACCCAGGTTTATGCTGAGGCAGGAGCGTTTGTAAGCAGGAACAGCCTGGAATCTCACCTGGGTCTTGGATCTGTTGGAGTCTTGTTTGAGTTAGTGGAAAACTGGAGTCTCTTTCCAGACAGACACTGGGGGATGTAGGAGTGATAAGAGAGTATGGCTTTCCCTGGCAAACAGAACTTTATTTTGCAGAGACCTGAGGAATGCTGAGTGGTTATCTGGTCAGAGTCTGAGTTGAGTTCCAACTGTCAGTTTAGACCAAGTCAGTAGACCTGCCCTTTAGGGTTGCTTGGTGTTTTGTTTTGTTTTGTTTTGTTTTGTTTTGTTTTGTTTTGTTTTGTTTTGTTTGTTCCCTTCAGACCTGACAGGAATTATCATAGTCCAAGTTTGAACCCAGAGAACCTTTCTGTCTACACTGGAGTCACTTACTTTGTTAGTTATAAATACTTAGTAACAAGTAAATACATCAGTCTAAAGTGTGATGAGATAATTATTCAACGGTTCTACGTACAGTAGTTTCTAGTGATGTAAGTTTGGCTGAAATGTCACTCTCTAGTTCGGATGTCCGGACAAGGATTTTAATTTGAAAAGATGTGTGTTTGCGTTCCCTACTTTGCTGTTGGGCAATATAAAGGAATTGCTAGTTCCTGTAAAAGATTCGTTTGCAAAATGATGAAGCAAAAACATTCATTCCAATCCAATGTCGCCAAGGCTTCAAAATTGCTGGGCATGGGCTGACTGTCTGCTGGCTCTAATTGGAGTAGGTAACGCTGTAACTTCTCCAGGATTCCTACTGCTCCAGTGGGCCAAAGTAGAAACTTAGGATGGTAGCAATGAGTTTACTGAACTCCATTTGACTTAATTTATAAGAAGAAATTGCTAAGCTTTTTGAAGAATGACAGGCTGAGTACTTACTCATTTTTCTGAGGAAGAGTGGGCTGTGCACATATTTCTGTGAGTAAACTTTAATTCAAAGATTTGCACATAAATCTTCATTTATATGTAATCACTGGGTCATATTTTTTATATGGTAAAGTGGTTTGATATATATATATATATATCTATATTCCATGTCTCTCCATCTCTTTTTAAAGAAAAAGCTTGCTTTGAGTGCTATAGATAATCCATCCATGCATTCATCTGCTACATGTAGGCTTTCCAGATAGGCCACCCATTCCATAAGACAATTGGTCATGGTACTCAGCCTCTCACCACCTCACCGTCTTAGTTGGCTTTTCTACAAAGTAGGGTGGAAACACATTTATCTGAGGCTTCTCTGAAAGAAATTGTTTAAGACATTTTAACACATAATATGCAGTCATGCAAAGTGATCACTCAGCATTTTTCACCGTTACGTTACTTTTACCTTACTGTTATTAAGGTTTAAATTATCTCCGTGCTTCTCCAATTTTATGATCATGATAGAGAAAAAAAAGAAGTTCTTTCTTCTATTAGCCTGCATATCAGGGCCGCAATTGTTTATGTGGCTGTTCTTGAGTCACAGATCTCCTGGACTTCTGTCTGTCCCTTCACAGTAAGAAGCGACAGTATCAGCTTCCTAACCAACACACATCATTTTCTTCACTCTTTTAAAATTAGTAGCTCCTTTAGATGAATGACTTCATTGATAATTTTCTTAAACATGACCATGGTGGTTTCTATGATTTCTTCCCAATGCGAAAAGAGTTATATATGTATATGGCTAATGCATATTTAGGAATATGTAGATTTACAGAGAGATGGTGTACAAGGCAAGAGGGTTATGATATACTAGAAAGCAGAAGGAACTTTGCCGTCTGGTACTTTTGAGGTCAAAGAGCAGGATACAGGTACAGAGGTTCTGCTGAGCTGTCAGTGGCTAATTGGATAACGATGCATAAAACAGGAGATGTACTATTTTTAAGCAACAGGAATTATACATTAGAGATTACCCACTGCATTTAATCTTAAGGAAATCTGTAAAATGTTCACACTGTTTTCTCACATCCCTCACAACTGCATAGGATGATAGCGTCCTGGAGAAGATGCATAGAGAGTACCTCATAAAACAAATATTTATCAAAAATTTACTATATACTATTCTTCTTTTCAAATTTGGGTTTAGAGTCAGCCAGATACAGACTTAACACTTGGCTCCACTACAGACATCTAAGTATTACCTTAGACTTCCAAGTAGCACTTTTGTTTGGAAATGAGAGCAACATTAATGATTCTGTATTTAGTTGGTTTCAAGATTTATGTTGAAGCACAATGTGCTAGATTTATGAGTGATGGAGCAGGGCTATTGAAAAAAAAAAAACAAAACAAAACAGGAATAGGCATCATTTCAGGCAAGCACCTAGCTTCAGCAAAGGCTGAGAAGATCACAAAAGCTATCAAAGACAGGTACTACTTATCTTTTGAGAAGGGATTCTGAGTGAGTCCAGCAGAACTTTAAAGAAACCTAGACATTGTTGAGTCAAATTTCTCGTTTGAAGAGTTGAGATATTGACCTGTTCCTCTACAATGGAATGAAAGAAAATCTGTTAGAGCAAGTGGTTGATTAGAATCTCAGTATAAAAAGAGAAATAAAATAACACGGATTTTCATCAACAGGAAGAAAAGCGGAAATTTCTTTTAAACTAAAATAATTATGTAAATCAAATTACTAGGATTTCTAATAATTATACACTTAAGACCTATTCTTTACAAGTAAATGTGGCTAGAACATGGGGTCACATAGCTTAGGATTTCCAGTGATGGAGTCAGAAGGAGCTGATTGCCAACTTAGGGATCAAATACTCCTGAACCTAGTGGATATGGTGACAAGGAAATAAAACTTCAGTTCTGTTTCTCCATTGGGCAATACAGAGTCTACTGTTAGGCTCCAAACTGGAACACTATGATCACACATGCCATGAGCTCATCATCTACACTTTCATTCTTCACTATTTTTTGAGAAAAATCATTGAAATCAATGTCTCAGAATATTATTTTTAAATATTTATTTCTACAATTAATAAATTTATTTATTTATTCACTTTATTTATTCACTTTATATCCTAAATCCCTCCTCTACTTCCTGTCCCACTCTCTCACCCTCTCTCCTCTCTTGCCCCTCCCATTCTCATCAGAAAAGGGGAGACCTCCTCTGCCACCTCACCCCAGCACATCCGGTGGCTTTAACACTAAGTGCATCCTCTTCCACTGAGGCCAGAAAAGGCAGTCCGGCTAGGGGCAAGTGATCTAAAAGCAGGCAACAGAGTTCATGTAAGAGACAGCCCCCACTCCACTTACTAGGGAACCCACATGAAGACCAAGCTGCCCATCAGTTACATATGTATTGTGAGCCTAGGTTCAGACCATGCTTGCTCTTTGATGCTTCAGTCTCTGTAAGCCTTCAAAGGCCTAGGTTTGTTGACACCGTTGGTCTTCTTGTGAAGTTGTTGTCCCCCTCCAGTTCCTTCTATCCTTCTCTCCACATTTCTGCAAGACTTCCCAGGCTTTGCTAAAGTTAGGCTGTGGGTCTCAGCATCTGTTTTGATCTGCTGCTGGGTGGAGCCTTTCAGAGGGCAGTTATGCTAGACTCATGCCTGCAATTATAGCAGAATATCATTAATAATGTCAAGGACTGGCTTTCTCTTATGGAGTGTGTCTCAGGTTGGGGCAGTCATTGGTTGGCCATTCTCTCGATCTCTACTCCATCTTTATCCCCGCAGTTTTTGAAGGGAGGTAAATTTTGGGTCAAATGTTTTGTGGATGAGTTGGCATTCCCCTTCCTCTACTGGAAACCCTGCCTAGATATCAGGTGGCCAGTTCAGTCTCCACGTGCTACTAGGATTCTCAATGAGAGGCACCCCCATATCTATCCAGCGCTATCCTGTGGCAGGCCTCCAGCTTTTCCCAGAGATGTCCCCTTGGTTTCCCTTCTCTCTCCCAACATTCTTACCTCTAACCCCTGCTCTAACCACATTGGACCCTCGCCTTTGTTCTCCCCACACCCTCTCTCACCTAGTTCGCACACTTCATCCACTTCCAATGTCTATTCTATTTCACTTTCTAGGTGGGATTTAAGCATCCTCTCTTGGGCCCTCCTTGTTACTTAGCTTTTTGACTCTGTGGTATGTAGTATGATTATTCTGTAATATATGGCTAATAACCACTTATAGGTCAGTACATACCATGTGTGTCTTTCTGGGTCTGGGTTACCTCAGGATGATCTTTTCTAGTTCCACCCATTTACCTGCAAATTTCATGATTTTCTTGTTTTTTAATAGCTGAGTAGTATTCCATTGTATAAATGCACAATTTATAAATGTTTCCTTATCCATTGTTCGGTTGAGGGATATCTGGGTTGTTTCCAGTTTCTGGATATTCTGAATAAAACTGCTATGAGCATAGTTGAGTGGGTGAGTGTCCTTGTAGTATGCTGGAGCATCTATATGTCAAGCAGTGGTATAACTGAGTCTTGCAGTAACACTAGACCCAGTTTTCAGGAAAAGTACCAGACTGATTTCCAAAGTGGTTATATAAGTTTGCACTCCAATCAGCAACAGAGGAGGGTTCCCTTTGCTCCACGTCCTCACCAGCATGTGCTGTCACTTGCATTTTTTATCTCCGCCATTCTGACTGCTGTAAGGTGGAATCTCAGAGTCATTTTGATTTGCACTTGCCTGATGTCTAAGGATGCTGAGCATTTCTTTAAATGCTTCTTGGCCATTAGAGAGTCCTCTATTGAGAATTCTGTTTCACTCTGTACCCCGTTTTAAAAATTGGATTATTTGGTTTGATGGTGTTTAATTTCTTGAGTTTTTTTTATATATTTTGGATATTAGCCCTCTATCAGAAGGATGATTGGTGAAGATCTTTTCCAAATCTGTAGCCTTCCCTTTTGTTCTATCAATGTTGTCCTTTGTCTTATTGAAGCTTTTCAGTTTCAGGAGGTCTCATTTATTGATTGTTGATCTTAGTATCTGAGCTATTGGTATTTTACTCAGGATGTTGTCTCCTGTTTGAAGCCCTAGCTAGTGTAATAAGTCAACTAAAGAAGATCAAGGGGATATAAATTGGAAAGGAAGCGGTCATAGTGTTGTTATTCATAGGTGATATTATAATATATGCAACTAACCCCCAAAATTCAACACCTTTAGCAAAGTATCTGGATACAAAATTCTCTGAAATACAAACCATAAACGGGCCAAGAAAGACATTAGGGAAACAGCACCTTTTACTAATAATATAAAACATCTTCTTGGTACAACTCTAAACAAGCAAGTGAAAAAACTATATGACTAGAACTTCAAGTCACTGAAGAAATAAATTGAAGAAGATATTGGAAGATGGAAAGATCTCCCATGTCCCTGGATAGGTAGGATCAGCCTAATAATAATGGCCATCACACCAAGACAAAAACCCTAAGAAAAGGACCTGTAGTGAAAAAGTGTTATTCTATTTTATTGTTCCAGGGTACATTCCATCTTAGCAGGGAAATAAAGAAGGGAGAATCTTGAAGCAGCTGGCCTTAATCAGGAAACACTTAAAAAAGAATATTTGCTTTCTCCGTTTCATACAGTACAGGATCCCTCACTCATGGAATGGCTCTGCCCACAAATTATATGAGTCTTCCCACATTCATTAAATAATTGAGATAATTCTATACAGACATGCCCAGAGGACTGTCCCTCAGATAATATCAAGTTGACACTTAAAAACTCAGTATCCCACCAAATACATATCATGAATATGTCAAATTCCAGAGAAAAGGGTAGATAATCTTTTGTTTCTGTGCTTCAGAAACATTTTATAGAAGGCAGATGTTGTCAGATATAAATACAAACAAAAATGGTTTAGGGCACAAGTTAAAACTTCAAATAAGTGCTCCTATTCTAAACCTCAAATCTGCTTTAAAAAAAAGACTGAGAATATATAATCTTATCAAACTCTAAAAGACAGATGCATAGATCTAATAAGGCCAAAATTTAGAAAAATCTTATGTGGATGAATGAAAGCCTTTGACAAGAATGTTTCTGTACAATCTTGGCAGGTTTGATTTTAAATTACATTGAAATAAGAGTAAGTTATTTATCCATGGATATTTTCATGTCAGAATTCATGCTTATTTACTTGAATTATATAGAGGCACTGGGGCCTTACATATTTAGGAACCTCTCTAAAATGGCCATAATTGCTTCTATGACATCATTGTCTAAGGAAACCCAATCTTTATCTTCAGTGGAGTAATAGTGCTGATCATTTTACTAAAGTCTTGTGTTTCAGGTGATACTTCAGATTTCATTTGTCTTTCTTTTGTTTCAATTTTCTGCCACTGTTTCTCCACTTTAATGTTCTCCTTTTTTAATTGAGATCCAGTTCCTTACCAGTTCTTCACTATAAGTGATTCAAATATTCCTGAGGAATTTGTTGCCAAGATGTTTAACAGAAGTGAATAATATTTCTTGAATGTAAGCTACAATTTTAAGATATAGAGGAAGCATAAATTAGTATTTTTATTCAGCTTTACTCAAATATTTGAATGTCCTTTAATTATGTGAATATCCCCTGGAAGGAAGATAAAATTAGTGTTATCATTGCACTATTTCAACAGAAGAGAGATAGATGTAAGTTACTTAATTGCATTGCATTCTGTGGTATTTCAATTATCTATTTAATCCCACATATATTGGAAAACTGTGGCAGTCTGGTTTCAAAGCAGCTTCCATAACAGGAATGACAGAAGTTATTCTTATTTTGCAATTTACCATACTCACCAATCTACTTCTGGTCTTAAGCTAGAAACTACTAACGTGTGTGTGTGTGTGTGTGCGTGTGTGTGTGTGTGTGTGTGTGTGAGGTTGCACATGTGGATATGTAAGCACATGTATGTAATGTACTTATCTTTGTCCATGTAGACAAGGTTAGGAGTTGATTCTGGATGTCTTTCTCTATGAGTTTGCATTTTAGGTTTTTGAGGCAAGATCTCTTATTTAACCTGGAATTAACTGTTTCATCTACAAATGTTGGAGAGAATGCCCTTTGGATCCACAACTCTCTGCCCTTTTCTCCTCCAAGCATTGCTTTTACGGACAAATGCCATTCCACCTGGCTTTTTGCTGGGATGCTGGAGACATAAACTCATGTCTTGATAGTTGTCTAGCAAGCACTTTATCCACTAAACTCTTTCACTAGCCCCCACATTTTCTCACATGAAAAATATATTGAACTCCACCAGAACACATTCCACAGATGTCATTCCAATTGTAGCCGCAACAGTTTGTGAGGTTCTCCTACTTGAAAGATTAAGAATAACTTCTGTTTCCTCAAAGTGTATCTTTGTACTTTGTTTTCTTCTACTCTTAGATCTAGCCTTTTAGATTCTGTACTCACTGAGATGTGAAAATAAGTAGTTTTTCAGTAATTTCTGATTTTTAAATTTGGGATCCCAATAGCCTTCTCTCATTTTAGACTCTGTCTTCTTTAGTCTATGTCAGTTTTTGCTCTTATAAAACATCTATTTGCTTTTAAACAATGTTATTGAGGTTAACAATATGCACCTCAAAATCATATCTGCAATCTCTTGTACAAGGAACATAGTGTAAAAATACCTACCTTGACTTTTTTTATGAATATGAAACAAAGAATATGTACCTAACAGACATAATAAATATCTGACAGGTAGGTATTACTTCTCTCACCATCATCCTCACAAATGAGGACAGAGGAAAGCTCACACTTACAATATGATAAAACAAACTCAAACAAACGACTTGAGAAGGAAAAAAAACCGTAAAGATGAAAATAACTAAAAACAAGAGACCTTTATTCCCTAGAGCAGCAAGAGTAGGTAGGTTAGCAAAATTACTATGTTAGGCCTCTTGCATTGCCTTCCTGTACATTTGAGCTAGCTCATGAGAGAGTCTGATAGTGGAGGAGGAGAAAGAAACCAGACAGAGGAAGCCAAGTAACAGAAGACCACCAAGGACACAGAACTGGAGAGGCAGTCAAATCATTACACTAAGGAAAAAAATCCCTCTGCTTATCAGTCTGATCTGCATGTTAGGACTCATCCCAGTCAAGATAGCAGAGGGAAAAATAAGCTATGAATTTTAAAGAGAGCAAAGAGGGGTATATGGGAACGTTTCGGGGAGGGAAACGACATAAATATGATTAAAATAAATAAAATTTAAAATTTTAGAGTAATGTAAATAACACATTATTATATCAACTTTTCCTACATAAAGATCCCCTTTCCATCTCCTAACAGTCAGAGAACAGATGTCATTGTTAATGAGTATAAAGCACATTTCTCATCATTCTTTTCTTAATTCTCATGGAGGAACAGACGTTTCATACTATAAACATACAGTAACACAGAAACTTAGTGAGCCAATCATTTTTACAGGTACCAGTTCTGCCGCAGATGCAGATGAAACAAGGCACTATGAACCAAGAAACTATTGTTTCTGAAGAACCCAAAAGTTGTGCTGTATATACCTAATACTTATTATAGCTTTCAGTTTTAAAGTATGTGTTCAATCAAAAATAAATTCTTCTACTAAACAAAGATTAAATCCTCCTACAAATGCACTTTTATATAGCATTTCTGTCCTAGTTTGATTTCTATTGCTATCATAAAGACTATGACCAAAACAACTCGAGGAAGAAATAGTTTATTTCATCTTGCAGCTTACAGTCCATCATGAAGGGAAGTCAGGACAGAAACTCAAGATGGTAACCTAGACGGAGGAACTGAAGCAGAGAACATGCTTACCCACCTTCTCTCCATGGCTTGCTCAGCTTTCTCATAGATATCAGCTCTACCTGCCTGGGATGGCATTGGACACAGTGTGCTGGGTTTTCCCAGGTCAGTCAAGAAAGTGCCCCACAGGTTGGCCTACAGGTCAGTTTGAAGGAGGCAGCTTCTTTTCCTTTCTTTTTATGTTTTTCCAAGACGGGGATTCTTTGTGTAGTTTTGTCTGTCCTGAACTCTCTTTGTAGACAAGACTGGCCTCAAACTTACCTCCATCCACCTGCCTTTGCCTTCCTCAGTGCTTATACCAAGGGGGTGCAGTACCAGCTCATTTTCGTAATTAAGGCTTTGTCTTCTCAGATGAACCTTGCCTATAACAGATTGACAAAAAAACTATCCATTGCTTAGTGTGAAAGTATCCCATCAGTGCTTTTCCTTGTGGAATTGTGCTGATATGTGCTATGAAATTTCAGTTCTATCCTACTGCTCAGGCTTCTGTAACATAACCACTTCCTATCAGTTTCTATGTGATTTGTTTTCTTAATATTTAGAGTTGATCTCAGAGTTTTTTTACATATTTATTACCAGTCTTCTTTTAAATTTATTTTTAAATTGTTTAATTAATTCACTTTGCATCCTGACTATAAGCACGCCCTCCCCTCCTTCCATTCCCATACACTCTCCCACTTCCTCTATGCCCCCTCCCTTACTCCTCAGATAAGGAGAGCCTCCCCCCTTCCTACTCAGACCAGCACATCAAATTGCATCAAGACTTACCAAATCTTCTTCCCCTGTGGCCTGGCAAGGGAGCCCTGCCAGGGGGAAGTTATATAAAGCAGACAATAGAGTTTATGTCAGAGAGAGCCCCCTCTCTCCTTTCTAGGGGACCCATATGTTAGTAGGCTACCCATAGTCTATGTATGTAAGGGGGCTAGCTCAAGTCCATACATGGTCCTTGGTTGGTGCTCTAAAAGCCACCTTGGGCCCAGGTTTTGTGGCTCTGTTGGTCTTCTTGTGAAACCTCTTTTCCCTCTGAGTTTTATTCTTCCATCCATTTTTCCACAAGACTCTGTGTGCCCCACCCAATGTTTGGTTCTGAATCTCAACAACTCTTTCTATCCATTGGTGGGTGGTACCAATCAGAGGACAGCTATGCTAGTCTTTTGTCTGCAAGCATAGCAGAGTATCATTAGTAGTGTTAGGAGTTGGCTCTTTCCCATGGGATGGGTCTTAGGTTGGGATAGACATTGATTGGACATTCCCTCAATCTCTGCTTCATCTTTATCACTGCACATCTTGAAGGCAGTGTGAATTTTGGGTCAAAGATTAGTTGGTGAGTTGGTGTTCCTCTCCCCCAAATAGGAGTTTAGTCTTGTTATAGGGGACCTCTTCAGTCTGCTACTAGGAGTCTCAGCTAGAGTCACCCCCATATCCTCCCAGGAACCTAACTTGTAGATCTTTACCTTGTCTGAAACATGAACCAGTTCATGGTTTCTCTTCTTCCTATAAGGACTCTGTCCTCCCTGCTCTTCTCTCCAATCTAATCTACACTCTCGTTTCTCTCCACACTCACTCTTCAACCAGTTCCTTTAATTCAACTACTTCTTTTGTCTATTCTATTTCTACTCCTAGGTGATATTTAATTATCCTCCCTTGGGTTCTTCTTTTTATTTATCTTCTTTGGGTTTATGAATTGTACTATGGTTATCCTGTACTATTAGCTAATATCTACTAATAAGTGAGTCCATACCATGTGTGTATCTACAGATCTGGGTTACCTCACTCTGGATGATCTTTTCTAGTTCTGTCCATTTGCTTGCAAATTTTATGGTTTCTTTGTTTTTTATAACTGAGTAGTATTCCATTGTGTAAATGTAAATATTTTCTTTATCCATTCTCATGATGAGAGAAATCTCATTAGCTTCCAGAGTACGGCTATTATGAATAAAGTTACTATAAACATAATTGAACAAATATCTTTGTTGTATGATTGAGCATTCCCCTGGGCTAGGCCAAGGAGTGGTATATCTGGATGTTGAGGTAGAGCTATTCCCAATTAATTTTTAATTTATAAATTCACTTTGCATCCCGATCATAGCCCCCTCCCCCTTCAACTCCAAGGACCAGCATCCCACCTTCTTCACTCTATCCCCTTGCCCTTCCCATCAGAAAATGGGAGTTCCCCTACCAACCCACCTCAACACATCAAGTTGTATTAAGACTGTGCTCATCTTTTATACTTATGGTTGTGAGCCTAGCTTTTAATGCCAGGGCCATCTCTCCAACCCATACAACAAGGACATTTGCTCAACCATGTTCATAGAAGCTTTATTCATAATAACCAGAATCTGGCAACAACCCAGATATCCCTCAATGGAGGAATGGATTCAGAAATTGTGGTACATTTACACAATGGACTACTCAGCAATTAAAAACAAGGAAATCATGAAATTTGCAGGCAAATGGTGAGAACTAGAAAAGATCATTCTGATTGTGGTATCCCAGAAGCAGAAAGACACACATGGTATATATTTACTTATAAGTGGATATTAGACATATAATGTACGATAATCATACTAAAATCTATACACTTAAAGAAGCAAAGCAAGAAGGAGTACCCTGGGTAAGATGCTCAGTCATCATTCAGGAAAGCAAACAAGATGGACATCTATAGAGGGAGAAAATAGGAAACAGGACAGGACCCTACCACAGAGTGCCTGTGAAAGACTCTACCCATCAGGGTATCAAAGCAGATGCTGAGACTCATAGCTAAACATTGGGCAGAGTGCAGGGAATCTTGTGAAAGAAAGGGGAGATAGAAAGACCTGGAGGGGACAGGAGCTCAACAAGGAGAGCAACAGAAACAAAAATCTGGGCACAGAGGTCTTTTCTGAGACTGATACTCCAATCAAGGACCATGCATGGAGGTAACCTAGAACCCCTGCACAGATGTAACCCATGGCAGCTCATTCTCCAAGTGGGTACCCTATTAAGGGGAATAGGAGCTGTCTCTGACATGAACTCAGTGGCTGACTCTTTGATCACCTCCCCCTGAGGGGAGAACAGCCTTACCAGGCCACAGAGGGAGACAATGCAACCAGTCCTGATGATACCTAATAGGTTAATGAAGAGAAGGGAATGGAAGAAGGACCTCCCATCAGTGTTCTTGGGGATGGGCATGGGAGGAGGTAACGGAGTGTGAGTGGGGTTGGGAGGATATGAGGGAGGGAGCTACAGGTGGGATACAAAGTGAATAAACTGTAATTAATAAAAAATTAATTAATTTAAAAAAACTGAGCTCATTCTCATCCACAGAGTCCAATCAAGGGAGCCCTCTTAGGGGAAAGTAATCAAAAAGCAGGAAACAGAGTCTGTGTCATAGAAAGCACCTCCTCAGCTACTGATTTTATACAGTTACTGGCAGAAAGTAAAGGTTCTTTTTCCTTACATGCCTTCCTAAGTTTGTGATTCTTTTTTTATTTTGACAGGGTTTCCTATGTAGTTCTGACTGCCCTAGAACTGAATATAGAATAGACTGGCCTCAAACTCAGAGATATCTTCCACCCTCTGTCTAATAACTTCTAGAACTAAAGGCATGTGCCACTGTGCCCTGTTGTAAACTTTGTTTTAATGTCATTGATTTTGGTAAAAATGACATTGTTTGTCATGTCAGAAAGCTTATTATATGCTTTGCACCAAAATCTTGTTTAATACACACAACAATGTAGCCCAAGACAGTTCAGTGTCCAAGTGGGTTCCATAGTAATGGGAACAGGAACTATCTCTGACATGAACTGATTGGCCTGCTCTTTGATCACCTCTCCCTGAGGGAGGAGCAGCCTTACCAGGCTGCAGAGGAATACAGTACAGCCACTCCTGCTGAGACCTAACAGACTAGGATCAGAAGGAAGGAAAAGAAGTACTCCCTTATCAATGGACTTGGGGAGAGGCATGCGTGGAGAAGGGGGAAGAAGGTAGGCATTGGGAGGGGAGGGGGGAACTACAAGGGGGATACAAAGTGAATAAAGTGTAATTAATAAAAAATTAAAAAAAAAAGAAAGTAGGCTTAGCCATCCATGAAAAACAAACCAGTATGGCTTCTGTTTGAGTTCCTGATTCCAGGTTCCTGCCTTGGGCTCCTGCCCTGATTTCCCTCCAAGCGGGACTGTAATCTGAGATATGTAAGCCAAATAAACCCTTTCTTCCCCCCCAAAAAAATACACAATGTCTATTTCTACTTCTTTATGAATGTGTCAACTTCAAGCTCAGAATAGTCAGTTTGTCTTTATTTCTGAAATCACAATGACACTAAGAAATGTGTCTTAACACTCAACATTTCATCATAAATCCGCTCCTAAAAAGAATAAAGGTGGAAATAAGTCACTCTCAGTCTCCCTTCCTACAGGGTTTCTCTATGTTGCCTTGGCTGCCCTAGCCTCTCTTTGTAGAACAAGCTCACCTTGAACTCAGAGAGATCCTCCTGGCTCTACCTCACTGAGTGCTGGGATTACTAGCAGGTGCCACCATGCCCAGCATGAACTCTACTACTTTTCAAGGGTAGTCAGCTATTTGGAAGTTCCTTTGACCATCTATAGTCTGTATAGTGACAGGTATTTGAGTTAGCTAACTACTTTCTCTAAGCCTTCAGGCTGACTTCTATACCCATATTTCCATATTTCTGGAAGAAACGTTAAACGCAGAAATGTTGTGGAGTGTAGAAATAAGACTCAGATCAAAAAAGCCAACATAATAACAAACACAAGAAATCAGTGCCAGAAGTGAGTTTTAGGATTTTAAAATCCTTATAAATCTTTACAGTTCCTAAGAAATTTTTAAAAAGAAGCCAATATAATTTACATCCTAGCAACACGGGTGACATCAGCTAATATTAGTGCTTCTGGTAGCTGACATGTTTGAAAGGTCATCCTCCTCTTTAATTACCCGAAGAAAACAGAAGAACATTCACAGAACTTAGATTAAAAGAGGATACAATTCTAGAAAACATTTTATTAACCTATAATTTAGAATAAGGAGTCAAAATGACACACATGCAAATGTGAAGGACACCTACAATTCAGAAAGATAAGAACCTTGTCCATTAGGGTTATGACAATAGGATGCTACCTCCATAAGATGATGCTAACAGGCCCAGTCTTGTGTAGGTAGTAATCACAGTAAGTTAAGAGCATACAGCCATATCATACCTGAAAGGCAGAATTCCCACAGCAATCCACCCCCTCCACTCACTCTAGCATCACTTTTCTCTGAAAGAAAATGGCAGCCACACTAATATATGATCACAAAGAAAAGTCAATTTGACAAAAACTCTTTAAAACCAAACTTCTTCCATGCTCATGGATTGGTAGGACTAACATAGTAAAACTGGTCATCCTGCAAAAAGCAATCTACAGGTTCAATGCAATTCTCATCAAAATACCAACACAATTCTTTACAGAATTTGAAAGAACAATTTTCAATTTTGGAAAAATAAAAAACCTAGAATTGTTAAAACAATCCTGTACATTAACGCATGGTCTGAGGTATTTCCATCCCTGATCTCAAGCTGAACTACAGAGTAACAGTAATAAAAACTCTATACTACTGGCAGAGAAATAGAATGGAGGATCAAATTAATCAAATCAATGTCCCAGAAATAAATCCACACACCTACAGACACCTGATTTTTGGCAAAGAAGCCAAAACAATGTAATGGAAAAAAGATAGCATCTTCAACAAATGCTACTGGTCTAATTGGATGTCTACATGTAGAAAAATGCAAATCGATCTATGTTTGGCACCCTGCACAGAACTAAAGTCCAAGTGGATCAAAGTCCAAAACATAAAACCAGACACACTGAATCTTTTAGAAGAAAAAAATGGAGAAGAGCCTGGAACTCACTGGCACAGGAGACAACTTCCTGAACAGAACACCAACAGCACAGGCTCTAAGATCAACAATCAATAAATACAACATCATGAAACTGAAAAGCTTCTGTAAAATAAAGGACACTGCCAATAGGACAAAATGACAGTCTGCAGACTGGGAAAAGATCTTCACCACTCATCATCCAACAGAGGATGTTTTCTAATATCCAAAATATATAAAGAACTCACCAAATTAAACACCAACAAACCAAGTAATCCAATTTATAAAAATGGGTTCCAGAGCTATACAGAGAATTTTCAATAGAAGAATATCAAATGGCAAAGAAACACACAAAGAAATATTCAACATCCTTAGTCATCAGGGAGATGCAAATCAAAACAACCCTGAGATTTCACCTTACACCCATCAGAATGGCTAAGATCAAAAACTCAAGTGACAACACATGCTGGAGAGGATGTGGAGAAAGGGGAACCCTCCTCCATTGCTTGTTGGAATGTAAACTTGTACAACCACTTGGGAAATCAATCTGGCACCTTCTCAGACAATTAGAAATAGTGCTACCTCAAGATCCAGCTATACCACCCCTAGGCATATATCCAAAAGAAGCTCAACTGTACAACAAGGACATTTGCGCAACCATTTTCATAGCAGCTCTATTCGTAATAGGCAGAATCTGGAAACAACCTAGATGTCTCTCAATGGAAATAGATACAGCAATTGTGGTACATTTACACAATGGAATACCACTCGGCTATTAAAAACAAGGAAACCATGAAATTTTCAGGCAAATGGTGACAACTAGAAAAAAAATATCTTTAGTGAGATAGATAGAAGCAGAAAAACACACATAGTATAAACTCACACATAGGTGGATATTAGCCGTATAATATCGGATAAACATACTAAAAATGTATATCCCTAAAGAAGCTAAACAACAAGGAAGACCCTAGGGAAAATACTCTATCCTCATTCAGAATGACAAATGCAATAGACATTGGAAGCAGGAAAAGAGAGGGAACAGGACAGGAGCCTACCAGACGTCCTCTGAAAGACTCTATTGATCGAAGTATTGAAGCAAAGGACAAACTTTTGACAGAATGCATGGAATTTTATGAAATGAGGAGATAGAGAGAACCCTGGGCCCTGGGTGTCCTGTAAAGACACCCCGTGCACACCCCAACCAAGGACCAAGCATGGAGAGCACCTAAAACCCCTGCTCAGATATAGCCCATAGACTCAGTCTCCAAGTGGGTTCCTTTGTAAGAGGAGCAGGGGCTGTATTGACATGAACTCAGTGGCAGGCTCTCTCATTACCTCCCCATATGGTATACAGTCTTGGCAGGCCACAGAGGAAGACAATGCAGCCAGTGCTGATGATACCTGATAGATTAGAGTCAGATATTAGGGGAGGAGGCCGTCCCCTATCAGTGGACTAGGGGAGAGCCATAGGGAAAGAAGAAGGAAGGAGGGTGGTGGGATTGGGAAGATACCAGGGTGGGGGTCACTGCCATGATACAAAGTAAATAAATAGTAATAAATAATAATAATTTTAAAAGATCCAAACTTCTTTTGTTTGTTTCCATTCAGTTTTGAGATTATAACATAATTTCATCATTTCCTCCTTTTTCTCCCCTCCAAAATTTCTTATATAGTCTTCCTTGCTATCTTTCAAAAATCATGATTCCTTTTTCATTAATTATACTTGCATGCATATCTATCTATCTATCTATCTATCTATCTATCTATCTATCTATCTATCTATCTATCTGTATGTATGTATGTATGTATACATAGATATTTCTGAATATAACCTGCTAAGTCTGCATAATGTTATTTGTATACATGTTATTGATGTTGATCATTTGGTATCAGATAACCAGTAAGTATGCTCTTTCCTGGGGAATATTATTTTCCCACTCTCAGCATTGTTTGTTTTTTTGTGCTTCTTTGTGTAGGCTGGAGGACTCATGGGCTTTTCAGCACAGATGTTAGCCTGTCTATTGTTGTTGTCTTTATGGGTGTTAGCTTCTGACATTACTGGAAACATTCTCACAGAAAACTCTCTGATCTTCTGGATCTTACGACCTTTCTACCCACTCCTCTGCAGTGTTTCCTGATCCCTAGGTAAAGGAGTTTTTGTAGATTTGTCAGGTGGGACTGAGCCCCACAATTCTCTATTTTGTTTGGTTGTGTTTTTTGTAATGGTCTCTGTCTGTGGTAAAGAAAAGTCTTATTGATGAAATGCAAGGTCTAGACTCATTTGTGGGTATAAGGACAAATATTTAGATTATAGTTAGCGATTATGACAGTTTAGTAAAGTTGTGGTTATAAGTAATCATCCAAGATGCATGATCTTACTAGCCCGGAATAGTTGGGTAGGTTTCTAGTATCAAGCATGATTTTTAATTTGTTGAGCAAACTCCAATTGCAAAATTGTTGGTTACTGCAAAGGGATCTATGCCATTACTATATCCCTAAGGTTATCATGCCATGCTGATCAGTGGTGTGGTTCATTAGGAATCAATAGGATGGTTTCTTCTTTCTTTTGAAAGCTTACATGATGCCTTCTGGTACAATGGAAACTATCCCTCATGGAGCAGTATTTTTTTTTCATTTTTATTGATTATTTGTGAGTTTCACATCACGTACCCCAATCCCACCCATCTATCCTTTCCTTTAAATCCACCCTTTGACCTTGCAACCTCCCCATCAAAGAAAAAAACAAACAACCCCAAAAATTAAAAAACAAAAACAATCAAACACACACACACACACACACACACACACACACACACACACACACTAAACATCTCACAATAGAGGCTGCCTTGTCCCTGATTTGGGGCCTCTGAGGTTTGTGTCCAAAATACATGTCATCTTCAGTAATAAGGACTTACCTTCCATCTTTGAAAGACAACAAGAATAGCAATAGCCTAAACTTTTGGAAGTCTTTTGGACAACCCTGACCAACAACTCAAGAGTGCTTCCCATGCCTGTGGTTAGGGTTTTGTTAGATGGTCTAGTACTCTTGGAGGGAACGCTGTCAGCCCACATGAGAAAATTTCATTTCAACTATATATACATCTATATTTATATGCAGACTTATATCTATCATAGAGCTTTATTTTAGGTAAATAGGTAATAAGATGCTTCCTTATGGCTTTTTCAGACATTCTTAGTGTTATTTAAACACTTCCCTCCGTCTTTTGATTTTAATCTCCATTCCCCTCACTAATTAACCTCCCTCCGTTCTCATTTCTCTGACCAGATTACTTGAATTTAGCTATTCCAGGGCACATTCTTCCTCCGCCAACATTTCCATCTCAACAATGGTCACTTCTACTTTCTTGCTATCTACATTTAATCTAAGATATGCACCAACATCTAAACAAAGTCTTTAACATCATCATTTTGGGAATAAGAGTTTCAGTGTGTCAAATCAGGCCTGGGTGCACTCTCTTCCTCTGTGGCCTGGCAAGGCTGAACCTCCAAGGCCTGATGAGACCTATTAGGCTAGGGTCATACAGAAGGGGAAGAGGGCCTCCACTATCAGTGGACTAAGGGAAGGACATAGGGGAAGAAGAGGGAGGAATGGTGGGATTGGGAGGAGACAAGGGAGGGGCCACAGCCTGGATACAAAGTGAATAAATTAAAATAAATAATACATTTGAAAAATAAAATCATAAAAAAGAGTTTCAACTGAGTTTCTGATTGGTATATTTAGGGGTGAGCTCTATACAGATGACAAGCATTCTGACTGTAGCACTGTGTTAATAATGTAAAATAGAGGGGCAACCACTGAGAAGCAGAATAATTATTCATTTTGAAGGATTCTACTTTTTTTCTGATGGCATATAGCTTCTTAAAATATTGGCTATAGCATGCCTAGTAACAGAGTTAAGAAAAAATAAATAAAAGCGACCACTGTACACTGCTGTCAGCCATGCCAGGAATACTGAAGTCAAGATTTAGTGGGGATGTTTAGCAAGGAAGCAATAAGCACATGCATGAAAGTGTTTCTCACGGTGTTTACATGCAGATATCTCTTGACCCTGTCTACCACTCAAGGTCACAGTTTTACACATTCCTAGCGTATTTTGTGGCCTCTGTAAGTGATAATAACTTTATATGTTTCTTAACTCCTTCTTAATTTCTCCAATGCTTTTTTTAGGCAACTTCAAATTTTTTTTTCTGTGAAATATCTCAAGATTCTTTTTTTTTTCTGGCAGGAATGCATAATTTCTTAACTTCTACAGTGCTTCCTGAGTATCTGTACCACCTCTGTCTTTCACCAATCAACTATTTCTATTTTGAACATCATTTGATTTCTTTGCTGAACTGCATGCTCCCTGAGTTCAGGTATGCATTTTATCTACTCATGTGTGTGTTTGTCTCAATGTTCTGAGGACAGGAAATAGAACCTGATCAGGTAGGGAAAGAGAACCCAGAGAATCAGTTCTGAGAATGTCATTACTGGAGGCCAGGTACCCAAGGAGAAATTTCTGGTTTCTGGTTTCTTGTTTTCTTCCTGCCCCTTTGCCTAGAAGCTTTTCAAGTAGACATGACTAAAATTCAAGGAAAGCACCTGGACACCACAGTTTTGCCAGCACAGTATACCCCTCTGTGCCTCAAGCCCAGTTTCTGCCATAATTTCATTACAAATCCCCAAGATCAGCACTAGGTGATACCCTATTTTCTGGGACTTACTTCTGCTATGTAGGAGCTCTTTGCTGTCTCCTAAGCTTCCACTTAAGAATCTACAGTACATTTCTTTCTAAAACTAATGCCCTCTTGTCTATAAATTTCATCCTATTGATTTGCTAAACAAGAGCTTGAAAACAGCTTTGGTGGAAGACAAGTCTCCTGGAAGCCTAGCCATCCCTCACCCTTCCCACCATACTAAATTTATGAGATTAAAAGAAAAGCCTTCATTGATGTCAAAGACATTCAAAATTTTCCAAAACAAACAGATGAAGGTTGAAATGCTTAGAAATGAAGGAGACAGAACAAGTTGATGAATGGGATAATAGATCAACCCTGAGTGATGGGTTGATCATTTGTCAACTCTGGGTTACTATTGAATAAAGTTTAGAGCTATTGGTGGTCATATTTCTAGCTCAAATATGTTGGCTATTTACTGTGTTCCATTGACTGTGTTTGTAGCCACCTGTCCTACATTGTCATTGTCCTCCCAATTCCTTACTGAGCAGGTGGTGCAAGCCTGACTTTACATTCAACTTGGTAGCAGCTATGAAATATATTTCTTTTTAGGCCTGCTCCACCACTGAGTAGCAAAGGCTCATAGGAATCACACACTTATCTGACATGAAATACTTATCAAATAACAAAAGTAGCATTTGCACCCTAGTCAACCTAGTGACAAAAGTATACAATTAGTTGTAAAATTAGAAGTATAACAGGGACCCTCTGAGGCATGTCTACGATTTCAATTGAACTCTTAATCTCAAAAACCTTGCCAAGATACTGTGTAACACCAAAGATAATCCATGTAGATAGTTTAGGTTTTCCATAGATTGTAAAACTTTGAAGAGAAAGTCTACCTTTTCCTTTTAGCAATTTGCCTATGTACCTATAACTCTCAGCATCAAAGAATGTAGTGTTTCCAAAAATGATTTCTGTAGGCTGTTAATTGGTTATTTGTTGTTCCAGTGTTTCAAGATACATGGTGTTAAATATAGTTTAATGTACTTTTCAGTATATTGTGTAGGGCTTCCTTGATGTACTAATGTGTATCTAAAATTTCAACTAAAGACAGCAGTTAGTAAGTCGAGACACAGACAACAACCAGCTATATCATCCTTTCTCCACATATAAAAATAGATACTTTTATCATTGGACTCGGGGAGGGACATAGGAAAAGAAGGAGGGATGATGGGATTGGGAGGGGATGGGTAATGTGGCTACAGCTGAGATACAAAGTGAATAAACTGTAATTAAAAATTTTTTAAAAATTAAAAAGTTAACAAGGTTAAAGAAATGTAAATGTAAACAGTTTGAAAATAATTTTAAACTTGTAAAAGATTTACATATTTTTTACATATTAGTTTTTGAAATATAAATTTTATTAAATGAACACAGTTTGGAATAAACTCCCTTTATTAAAGGTTAAAAACATATGCTTAAAAATAAATAAGCAAATAAGCTTATAATAAAAATATATGATATATTATTTTAGTAATCTTTTAAATACAATTTTTACAATATATAATATTAAAAACACATTTATATGAAAAATGCTGATCTGCTTCCAGAAACTCTTCCAAAAATATCACTGATATTACCTGAAATGTGGGAACAGACTCATAAGTGTTTGTTCAGGAAGATGAGCAGCAGGTTTGTCTGAGTAGAACTCAAAATACAGGACCATTGTTCTGGGTCCTCCTTGTTGTTTTGCTCCTTTAGGACTATAGATTTTAGTATGCTTATCCTATATTATATGGCTAATATCCACTTATGAGTGAGTACATATACCATATTGCCTTTGTGCTTCTGGTTTACCTCACTCAGGATGGTCTTTCCTAGTTCCCACCATTTGCTTGCAAATTTCGTGATTTCTTTATTTTTAATTGCTGAGTAATATTCTACTGTATAAACGTAACAATTTCTATATCCATTCCTCAGTTGTTTCCAGATTTGCATTGACCTCATTGGCACAGGAGACAAGTTCCTGAACAGAACACCAACTTCACAGGCTCTAAGATCAACAATCCTTTAATGGGAACCTCATGAAACTGAAAACATTCTATAAAGCAAAGGACACTGTCTTCAGAACAAAACTAAAGCTTACAGACTGGGAAAAGATCTTCACCAACCTACATCTGACAGAGGGATAATATCCAGAATTTATAAAGAACTCAAGAAGTTAAACCTCAACAAACCAAGTAACCCAATTAAAAAATAAGTGGATATCAGACAAATAATATACGATAAACATAATAAAATCTGTACACCTAAAGAAGCTAAGTAAGAAGGAGAACTCTGAGTAAGATGATCAATCCTCATTCAGAAAGGGAAACAAGATGGACATCGGAAGAGGGAGAAAACAGGGAAAAGAGGAGCCTACCACAGAGGGCCTCTGAAAGACTCTACACAGGAAGGTCTCAAAACACATGCTGAGACTCATAGCCAAACTTTGGGCATAGTGCAGGGAATCTTATGAAAGAAGGGGGAGAGAGGAAGACCTTGAGATCCACAAGGAGTGCAACAAATCCAAAATATCTGGGCACAGGGGTCTTTTGTGAGACTGATACTCCAACCAAGGACCGTGCATGGAGATAATGTAGTACCCCTACACAGATGTAGCCCATGTGAGCTCAGTATCCAAGTGGGTTCCCTAGTAAGAGAAACAGGGACTGTCTCTCTCTAACATGAACTCACTGGCTGGCTCTTTGATCACTTCGCTGTAAGGGGGAAACAGCCTTACCAGGCCACAGAGGAAGACAATGCAGCCAGTCCTGATGAGACCTGATAGGCTAGGGTCAGATAGAAGGGGAGGAGGACCTCCTCTCTTCTCAGTGGACTTGGAGAGGGGTATGGGAGGAGATGAGGGAGGGAGGGTATTATTGGGAAGGGATGAGGGATGGAGCCTACAGTGGGAATACAAGGTGAATAAACTGTAATTTATTAAAAAATAAATTTTTAAAATGGGGTACAGAGCTAAACAGAGAATTCTCAACAGAAGAATATCAAATGGCAGAGAAACACTTAAAGAAATGCTAAAAGTCCTTAGTCATCAGGGAAATGCAAATCAAAATGACCCTGAGATTCCACCTCTCACTCATCAGAATGGCTAAGATCAAAAACTCAAGGGATAATGCATGCTGGAGAGGATGTGGAGAAAGGGGAACCCGCCTCCACTGCTGGTGGGAATGTAACCTTATACAATCACTTTGGAAACCAATCTGGCTCTTTCTCTGAAAATTAGGAAGAGTGCTAGCTCAAGATCCAGCTATACCACTCTTGGGAATAGACCCAAAATAATGTCCCACCATTCAATAAGGACATAGCTGCTCTGTTTGAAATTTGAAAAACATTTGAAAAGTTCATTGTTATTGGTGCCAAGAATGCTGGGTTTTAAGCCATACTTGGTTATTTGTTGTATTTGTGTCCTTGTTTTTGATGAAAGTTATTAATTCCGGCCTTGTGTATTTATTGAACAGATACTAAGTGATAGTCATTGTTATTGTATGGAGGTTAAAAGAAGAACAAACATTCCATCAGCTTCCAGCCTATGTAATTTCTATGAGCAGCACATGCTTGAACTTTGGTACGCTGCTTTCTTCACAGGCACAGTGCCTTCATTTTTTTCTCTGTCTAGTTCTTCAACTGTGAAACATAAATGACAGGGCAAAGAAAAATCCAGACAGAAAAAGATGTTTAACTAGACCTCTTCTTCCTTCAAGCTTTAAGTCCATTGTGTCTGTGAAGTTAGGTGTGTGTGTTTCCAGATTTTAATGTGCTTGTGACAGGTCCTATTCAGCAGCTGGAAAGCAAGTTGTCCCTCCTGTTAGCATTTTGTCTCACTATTGCATTTGAACACAGTGGACTATAAATCTGGGACTTGACTACAAATTGAAATAGGCCTGCAGAAATTATGTCCAATCTACTTGGTTCTGGCCTTCAATAGTCTCTGAGCTGCACTTGGCTTTACTTTACCCAGGCTAAATGATGAATTTCATGGTGCTGATAAGCAATCTTATTTACTAACCATTTCATTTCCTGATGATGAGCCCAAATACACAATCTCAGAAAAGTTTTCTGCATTAAGCTGCAATAAGAATGTAACTTGTAGGTAGAATGAAAAGTACATTGTCCCTTCACTCATGACAGTATCAGCAAGTGAGCATAATTAGCTGGCTACATTATCTGGCCGAGTTCAGGCAAATCCATTCTGTTACACACCATGTTGTAAATGTGGTATTTTAAGAAGTTAATCCTATATATAGTTTTTTTTTTTAATGTTAACTGACCTTTTAAGCAAATGATCCCTGATCTCTCACTGAAAATTATCTGTGAAGTTTGGAGACAATTTTAAAGTCTACTAAGAAATCTTTCTCCTTAATATCAGGCATTTGCACTACTATATTTGAAGGGAAGCTTCTGATCATTTGATGAACTGATTTAAATGATTATTTTGATTTTTACATTATTAATTAGGTTTTAAGATAATTTCGTAATTATGTGAAGTATTTTAGAAATAGCCACCCCTATTGCCTTCTCTTGCCTCCTTCTACAACTGAAAAACTTCCTTATGTAAGCAGGGTTGGTTCTGAAGGATTTCGCTAATTAACTTATTTGAGATGTTAAAACATAAATGTCTAGTGAATATTGTTAATGATGCATCTCATGCTGTGTTTTCTAAATTTATTCATTTATATGAAATTTTAACAGGAGCCTCATGGAATAGTTTGATAGCATGAGTCCAGTTGTTCTGGTTGACAAAAGAAGTGATGAATTAAAGAACGAACAGTACCAGAATTACATTTCTCTATTTTCTAGAAATTGTGTTAGGGAATACAGAAGTCCACTGTTATCTCTCATCACAGTTCATAAAAATTATTTATTGTACAGGATTGCTTTAGCTACTCTGTTTTTTTCTTTTTTTCTGTTTTTGTTTGTTTGTTTGTTTGTTTGTTTTTGCTTTTCATATGAAGTTGAAAATTGTTCTTTCAAGGTCTGTAAAAAATTGTGTTGGTATTTTGTTGGGAATTGCACTGAATGTGTAGATTGCTTTTGATAGGATAGCCATTTTTACATCTTCTGATAACTTCAATTTCTTCAGAGACTTTTTTTTCATACAAATCTTTCACTTGCCTGGTTAGAGTCACACCAAGGTACTTAATTTTTATTTTTTGTGGCTATTGTGAAGTGTATTGTTTCCCTAATTTCATTCTCACACCTTTTGTCTTTTTTATACAATAGGGCTATTGATTGATTTGAGTTAATTTTGAATCTTGCCTCTTTGCCGAAGGTTTTAATCAGTTGTAGGAGTTCTCTAGTAGAATATTTGGGATCACTCATGTGTACTATCTTATCATCTGCAAGTATCCCCTTGATCTCCTTTAGTTGTCCTATTGCTCTGGCTAAGACTTTCAGTACTATGTTAAAGAGATCCAGAGAGAGTGGGCAGCCTTGCCTTGTCCCTGATTTCAATGTGATTGATTTAAGTTTCTCTCCATTTAGTTTGATGTTGGTTATAGACTTTGCTATATGTAAGTATGATCCCTGATCTCTCTGAAACTTTAAACATACAAGGGTGTTGGATTTTGTCAAATGCTTTTATGTCATCTAAGAAGATGATCATGTCTTAGGCTGTACTATAGAGCATCAGGAATAAAAGCTGCATGGTACTGGCATAGAAGTAGGCTTGTAGATAAATGAAACCAAACTGAAGACCCAGAAATAAACCCACACAACTATGGACACCTGATCTTTGACAAAGATGCGAAAACCATACAGTGGAAAAAAGGATACCATATTCACCAAATGTTCCTGGTCTAACTGGATATCTACATGTCGAAAACTTCAAATAAATCCATACTTATCACCCTACACAAAAGTCCAAGTGGGTAAAAGACCTCAACATGAAACCAGACATGATAAATCGGTTAGAAGGAAAATTGGGAAAGATCCTTGAACACACTGGCACAGGAGACAATTTCCTGAAAAAAATACCAATAGCACAGGCTCTAATATCAACAATCAATAAATGGAACCTCCTGAAACTGAAAAGTTTCCATAAAGCAAAAGACACTGTCAACATAACAAAATGACAGCCTACAGACTGGGAAAAGATCTTCATCAACCCTATATTTGACAGAGGGGTACTATCCAGATACATAAGAACTCAAGAAATTAAACACCCACAAACCAAAAACTCTAATTAAAAATGGAGCTAAACAGAATTTACAACAGCAGAATATTGAATGGGGAGAAACATTTAAAGAAATGCTTAACATCCTTAGTCATCAGGGAAATGCAAATGAAAATGACTCTAGTTTCCATCTCACACTCATCAGAATGGCTAAGATCAAAAGCCCAATGACAACATATGCAAAGGGGATATGGAGAAAAGGAGAACCCTCCTCCATTGCTAGTGGGAATGTAAACCTATACTACTACTTTAGAAACCAATCTGGTGCTTTCTCAGAAAACTGGGAATAGTACTACTTCAAAGCCTAGCAATACTACTCTTGGACATACATCTGAAAGATGCTCAACCATACAACAAGGACATTTACTCAACTATTTTCATAGCATCTTTATTTGAATTAACCAGAATCTGGAAACAATTTTGATGTGCCTCAACTGAAGAATGAAATTGTGGTACATTTATACAATGGACTACTACTCGGCTATTAAAAAGGAAATTATGAAAGTTGCAGGCTAAGGGTTGGAACTAGAAAAGATCATCCGGAGTGAGGTAACCCAGAAGAAGAAAAGTATATACTCACTTATAAGTGGATATTAGTCATATAATATTGTATAAACATACTAAAATCTACACTCCTAAAGAAGATAAACAACAAGGATGACCCTAGGGAAGATACTTAGTTCTCATTTTAGAAGGGAAAACAGGATAGACATGGGAAGCAGTAGAAGAGAGGGAACAGGATGGGAGCCTACCACAGATACCAAAGACTCCACCTAGCAGGGGACTGAAGCAGATGCAGAGACTCACAGCCAAACTTTGGACAGAGTTCAGGGACTCTTATGGAAGAAGGGGGATATAGGAAGACCTAGAGGCAACAGGAACCCCACAAGGAGACCAGCAAACCAAAACAGCTGATCCCGCGGGGCACTGCAGAGACTGATGCATCAACCAAAGACCATGAATAGAGAGGACCTAGACTTCCTGCTCAGTTGAAGCTCATAGACAGCTCAGTCTCCATGTGGGTTCACTAGTAAGAGGAGAAGAGACAGTCTGAACTTGGCTGTTTGCTCCTTTTATCGCGACTGCTTGGTGGGGTGATCTAACCATGTCACAGAGGAAGAGGATCCAGGCAGTCCTGATGGGACCTACACTAAGGTCAGAAAGGAGGGAATGAGGACTTCCCCTATCGGTGGTCTAGGGGAGCGATAGGGGAGGAAAAGGGAGGGAGGAAATGTAGGACCAGGAGATGAGTGAGGGACCTACAAACAGGATACAAAGTGAATAAAATGTAAAATAATAGTAATAATGGAATTTTATGATTAAATTATTTTTCTAAAAACTAAAATAAATAAAACTGAAATGTAAAAATTAAATTATTTAATCACTTATATTCCCATATTAAAATATTTTTAAGACCAAGGTCCTTCTTTGTACCTTTGTTTACATTAAACCTTATATATTGATGTTTTTTGATAGATTATATTTTAAATGAATCTCTCAACATAGTACACGCATAACTCTAAGTTTGTTTAATAATTTGATTTTACTTTAATGAGTTGAAAATTTTTGTACATTCTAAATTTTGACAATAAATGATTGAGACATTTCAATTATTATTGAAATTTTATTTTAATAGTTTACACTTTAGCAACACAAGACCTTATCTCAATAAGTTACTTACGTAAAGTACCTTGGTGTAACTCTAACCAATCAAGTAAAAACCTGTATGAAAAAAAATTCAAGTCTCTGAAGAAAGAATTAGAAGAAAATATCAGAAGATGAAAAGATTTCCCATACTCATGGATTGGCAGGATTAACATAGTAAAAATGGCCATCTTACCAAAAGCAATCTACAGATTCAATGCAATTCCCATCATGTTACCAACACAATTCTTTACAGATGTTAAAAGAAAAATTCTCAACTTTATATGGAATAACAAGAAACCCAGAATTACTAAAACAATCCTCTACGATAAAAGATCTTCTATAGGGATCTTCATCCCTGATCTCAAGCTGTACTATAGAGCAACAGTACTAAAAACTGCCATCGTAGTGGCGTAGAAATAGAATGGTGGATCAATGGAGCGGAATAGAAGACGCAGAAATAAACCCACAAACTTATGGACACTTGATCTTCAAAACCATACAATGGATAATAGATAGCATTTTCAATAAATGGTACTGGTCAAACTGGATATTTACATGTAGAAAAAAATGGAAATAGATCAATACATATCACCCTGCACAAAACCAAAGTCCAAGTGGATCAAAGTTCTCAACATAAAAACAGACACATTAAACCTATTAGAAGAAAAAGTCGGGCAGAGCCTTCAGCACATTAGCACAGGAGACAACATCCTGAACAGAACACCAACAGCACAGGCTCTTAGAGCAACAATCAATAAATGGGACCTCATGAAACTGAAAATTTCTGTAAAGCAAAGGACACTGTTGTCAGAACAAAATGATAGCCTACAGCAAAACAAGCACTCAAATGAAAAACTGGGGTATGGAGATAAACAGAGATGATTTCTCTGTAGAGGAATATCAAATGGCAGAGAAACACTAAAAGAAATGCTCAACATCCTTAACCATTAGGGAGATGCAAATCAAAACAAATCTGAGATTTCACCTTCTACCCATCAGAATGGCTAAATCAAAAACTCAAGTGACAACACATGCTGGGGAGGATGTGGAGAAAGGGGAACCCTCTTCCATTGCTGGTGGGAATGTAAACTTGTACAATCACTTTGGAAATCAATTTGGTGCTTTCTCAAACATTTAGGAATAGTGGTAATTCAAGATCCAGCTATACCACTCCTAGGCATATATCCAAAAGATACCCAAGTATACAACAAGGACATTTGCTCAGCCATGTTTGTAGCAGCTTTATTCATTATTACCAGAATCTGAAAATAATTCAGATGTCCCTCAACTGAGGAATGGATGCAGAAATTGTGGTACATTTATACAATGGAATACTAATAAGCAATTAAAAACAAGGAAATCATGAAATTTGCAGGCAAATGGATGGAACTAGAAAAGATCATCCTGAGTGACCTTTCCCAGAAACAGAAAGACACACATGGTATATACTCACTTATAAGTGGATAGTGGATATTAGACATAATATAGGATAATCATACTAAAATATGTACACCTAAAGAAGCTAAGCAAGAAGGAGGACCCTGGGTAAGATGCTCAATCTTTATTCGGAAGGGCAAATGGGAAAAATATCAGAAGTTGAAAATAAGGAATAAGATAAGAGCCTACCACAGAATGCCTGTGAAAGACTACCCAGCAGGGTATTAAAGTGATGCTGAGACTCATAGCCAAACTTTGGGCAAAAGTGTAGGGAGTCTTATGAAAGAAGGGAGAGATACAAAGACTTGGAAGGGTCTGGAGCGCCACAAGAAGAAGAATAGAATCAAAAGATCTGGGACTAGGGGTCTTTTCTGAGACTAACACTCCAACCAAGGACAATTCTTGGAGATAACCTGGATCCCCTGCACAGAGGTAACCTGTGGCAGCTCAATCTCCAAATGGACTCCTAATAAGGGAGCAGGGACTGTCTCTGACATGAACTCAGTCGTTAGCTGTTTGATCACCTCCCCCTGAGGTTGCAGCACCCTGACCAGGCCACAGCAGAAGACTATTAATGAGACCTGATAGGCTAGATTCAGATGGAATTAGAGGAGGTTCTCCACTATCAGTGGACTGGAGAAGGGTCTTGGGAGAAGATGAGGGAAGGAGAGAGAAAGGGCAGGATTGGGAGGGAAAGAGTGTGGGGCTACAGCTGGGATACAAAGTGAATAAATTGTAATAAATAAAACATTATCTTAAAAAGTTGCTTACCCACTAACTCATTTATTTATTGATAGACCCGAGGTGTATTTATATTAGGTGACTATTTTTTTATTATAAACTTTACTGTACATGGTTTTCTTGTTTGCTCAGACATTCCTTTGCTCATCTTGAGCTCATACCTTAGCTCCTTTCCAGAACTTTTAATGTTAAATGGTACTCAGTACTTCTCATACCTCCTCCTTTCTTGCTGTAAAATAGAAATGATGAATCATGCACTTGTTCATTGGGGTAAGAGATGATGAAGGAACAATTATTTTGAGAGAAATCTCTTTATGACAATCAAGTAGAGAACAGAATGACTTCACAATAGAAAATTTCATTTGAAAGAATGATTTGTGATGCTGCTTGCTTCAGAGGGGCCTTTACTGGGATCTCATGACATTTCCTCATATTTCCTCCCTCTTTGCATTTTGAGTCCTCACACATATGCAAGGATTCTCCCCCTCTCCTCAACACTTTTTAACTAGTCTCCTCTACTCCAACTTTTCTGTCTATCAGTATGCACCCAAGTACAGCCACAGCCCTATCCCTACACCTGATCACAGTCATTCTGTGGCTCTCACTGTCCATATGAGCTCCTCAAGTACTCACTGGCTTCTGCTTTCAGGCTAAATTTACGTTAAAATAAATATTTCTTATAGCTTTCCTCACATCCAACTCAGGACAGACTGAACAGGTATCATTCTCTATGCCCTAAGGAGGTACTGCTAACCTTGTGTTGGCATCTCCTGCTTCCATCTCTGAATGTTAGATCTATGCATTCTTTTTTGGGGGGTGGGGGGTTGAGATTTTTATATTTTATTTTATTTTATTTTATTTTATTTTATTTTATTAATTACACTTTATTCACTTTGTGTCCCCCATAAGCCCCTCCCTCCTCCCCTCCCAGTCCCACCCTCCTTCCCCCTTCTTCACTTATGCCCCTCCCCAAGTCCACTGATAGGGGAGGTCCTCCTCTCCTTCCTTCTGATCTTAGTCTATCAGATCACATCAGGAGTGGCTGCATTGTCATCTTCTGTGGCCTGGTAAGGCTGCTCCCCCCTCAGGGGGAGGTGATCAAAGAGCAGGCCAATCAGATTATGTCAGAGGCAGTCCCTCTTCCCCTTACTATGTAAACCACTTGGACACTAAACTGCCATGGGCTACATCTGTGCAGGGGTTCTAGGTTATCTCCATGCATGGTACCTGGTTGGAGTATGAGTCTAGGAAAGACGCCTGTGCTCAAATTTTCTGGTTCTGTTGCTCTCCCTGTGGGGTTCCCGTCCTCTCCAGATCTTATTATTTCCCACTTCTTACATGAGATTCTATGCACTCTGCCCAACAGTTGGCCATAAGTCTCAGCGGCTACTTTGATGGTCTGCAGGGCAGAGCCTTTCAGAGGCCCTCTGTGGCAGGTTTCCAGGATGTTTCCTGTTTTCTTCTTCTTCTGATGTCCTTCCTCTTTTCCTTTCCGCATGGGGATTGAGCGTTTTAGTGAGGGTCATCTCTCTTGATTAGTTTCTTTAGATGTACAGACTTTAGTAGGTTTATCCTGTGTTATATGTCTATATAAGTGAGTATATACCGTGTGTGTCTTTCTGCTTTTGGGACAGCTCACTCAGGATGATCCTTTCCAGGTCCCACCATTTACCTGCAAATTTCATGATTTCCTCATTTTTCATTGCAGAGTAATACTCCATTGTGTAAAAATACCACAATTTCTGCATCCATTCCTCAGTTGAGGGACATCTGGGCTGTTTCCAGCTTCTGGCTATTACAAATAAAGCTGCTACAAACATGGTTGAGCAAATGTCCTTATTGTGTACTTGAGCAAATTTTGGATATATGCCTAGGAGTGGTATGGCTGGTACTTGAGGCAGCACTATTTCTAGTTGTCTGAGAAAGCGCCAGATTGATTTCCAGAGTGGTTGTAAAAGTTTACATTTCCACCAGCAGTGGAGGAGGGTTCCCCTTTTTCCACAACCTCTCCAGCAGGTATTGTCACTTCAGTTTTTCATCTTGGCCATTCTGATGAGTGTAAGGTGAAATCCCATGGTTGTTTTGATTTGCATTCCCCTAATGGCTAACGACTTTGAGTATTTCTTTAAGTGTTTCTCTGCCATTTGAATTCCTCTACAGAGAGTCCTCTGTTTAGTTCTGTTCTCTACTTTTTAATTGGATTACTTGGTTTGCTGCTTTTCAGCTTTTTTAGTTCTTTATATATACTGGATATTAGCCCTCTGTCAGATAAAGGGTTGGTGAAGATTTCCAATCTGTAGGCATTCGTTTTTGTTTTGCTGACAGTGTCCTTTGCTTTATAGAAGCTTTTCAGTTTCATGAGGTCCCATTTATTGATTGTTGCTCTTAGAGCCTGTGCTGTTGGTGTTCTGCTCAGGAAGTTGTCTCCTGTACCAATGAATTCTAGAGTCTTCCCCACTTTTTATTCTAAACAATCTAGAGTATCTGGTTTCATGTTGAGGTATTTGATTCACTTGGACTTTACTTTTGTGCAGGGTAATAAGTATGGATCTTTTGCATTTTTCTCCATGTAGATATGCAGTTGGACCAGCACCATTTGTTGAAGATGCTGTCTTTTTTCCATTGTATGGTTTTGGCATCTTTGTAAAATATCAGGTATCCATAATTTTGTGGGTTTATTTCTGGGTCTTCTATTCGGTTCCATTGATCCACCATTCTGTTTCTATGCCAGTACCATGCAGTTTTTATTACTGTTGCATGTTTATTTACTGTTTATTACTATAGTAAAGCTTAAGATTGGGATGGAGATACCTCCAGAAGATCTTTTATTGTAGAGGATTATTTTAGCGACTCTGGGTTTCTTGTTATTCCATATGAAGTTGAGAATTTTTCTTTCAAGTTCTGTAAATCAGATACACCCAAAAGGAACATATCGCTGGAAATAATCAAATTCAGGGCTGAAATCAACCAATTAGAAACAAATAAAACAATTCAAAGAATCAATGAAACCAAGAACTGGTTCTTTGAGAAAATCAACAAGATAGACAAACCCTTAGCAAATCAAAATGACCCTAAGATTTCACCTTACACTCATCAGAATGGCTAAGATCAAAAACTCATGTGACAACACATACTGGACAGGTTGTGTAGAATTGGGAACCCTCCTCCATTGCTGGTGGGAATGTAAACTTGTACAACCACTTTGGAAATCAATCTGGTGCTTTCTCAGACAATTAGGAATAGTGCTTCCTCAAGATCCAGCTATACCACTTCTAGGCATATATCCAAAAGATGCTCAAGTACACAACAAGGACATTTGCTCAACCATGTTTGAGGCAGCTTTATTTGTAATAGCCAGAAACTGGAAACAAAAAAGATGTCCATCAACAGAGGAATGGATACAGAAATTCTGGTACTTTTACCCAATGGAATACTACTACTCAGCAATTAAAAACAAGGAAATCATGAAATTAGCAGGCAAATTGTGGGATCTAGAAAAGATCAACCTGAGTGAGGTATCCCAGGAGCAGAAAGACACACACAGCCTATAACTCAGTTATATATACCTATAAGATAGGATAAACATGCTAAAATATGTCACCTAAAGAAGATAAACAAGAAAGAGGACCCAGAGTAAGATGATCAACCCTTACTTAGAAAGTCAAATGGGATGGACATGGCAAGTAGGAGAAAACAAGTAACATGATAGAAGCATACTGCAAAAGGCCTCTGAAAGACTCTACCTAGCAGTGTATCAAAGCAGATGTGGAGACTCATAACCAAAACTTAGGCAGAGTGCAGAGAATATACAAAAGAAGGGGGAGTTAGTATGACCTTGAGAGGACAGGAGCTCCACGAGTGTTAAAGGCAGACAAAAGTGAAAATGCATAAATTGTTAAGTGAGTTAATGAATGAATGAAGCTTCTTTAAAAGGCTGCTTAGTTTCACTACCACTTAATATTCTGTATTGCACAATTTTCTGATGAAATGCTCATATTACTGGAAGTCACACTCTCTAAGAGCAACAAAGGATGTGAAATTAGCAAAAATAAAAATCCCTTGAGCAATAATGGAAACAGCTATTGCAAAGCTCCTTTTAGTTGTTGCATGCCCTCAAGCTAGCTGGAGCTTAAGTGGTTAGTCTTAGATGTTAACTTGAGTTACTGATTTAATGAGCTTATGTAGTTGCTATAGAAACTAATAGCAATCAGAAGGAGCAAACATACCATGAGGGAGAAGAAAGAATGAAAGCAAAATGTGTGACATTTTATATTAGCCTGAAAATTACTGCTGTCCCAGTGCTAGGGCTCTAAGAGATAACTTTTTGTAATCAAACACAAGTCATTGGGAATATTTATTTTGAAAATATTTCCATCAGAAACAACTTCCACATTATATTTGTTGTTTATGTAAAGACATTAATTCCAGCAATCTAGCTATAATTATTACAAAGATATCTTGCTGTAAAGTATATTGAAATCACCACATTAGTTTAATGTAAAAATCATGAATAGTGAGACCAGAGTGATAGATAGCTCATTGGTTTAAAGCATTTGCTTCTCTTTCAATAGACCCAAGATTTAATTTCCAGAATACTTCCAGCTCCAGCATATCTGACATCCTCTTTTGGACTCCAACAGAATCTGCACTTATGTGGCACACACAAACACACACACACACACACACACACACACACACACACACACATAAAGAGAGAGGAGAAAGATAGAGAGAGAGAGATATTGGAGGAAGAGGGACTCATACCTGCAAATAAAAATATTAAAAATAAGAATGGTGACTATTGTTATTTCCATTTTAATTATGTGAAAATAGGTTGGATGAGACTATATAATTGGATCTAAAGTTCATTAATTAATAAATAACATAGCAACAATGAAGCACATATATTCTATACTTCAGATAATTTCTATTTATACTATTATCATAATAACACTTATATTAAACATTTTATCTGTTATTATTTTTATACAAGAATATTATAATTCCACTTATGAGTAACTGAAACTAAGAAGTGACATCTTGGCTGGTGTGACCATTCATAGATGTGACTATTAAAAGAGCTCTTAAAGTTTTAAGGAAACCATCTACTGAAAGTCTTGATCTGCTCAGGGGAAACCTACCAGATTTTTAGTATTTGGAATTATTGTGCCTAAATTATACCACTTCATCTATTCTTTCAGCAATGTACCAAGTCAGACATTCTCAAATGTATCTATACTCCCAGTTTTAGGAAGGCTGAAACAGTAGGACCTGGGGCTTGAAGTAGTTCAGTTTATATAGTAAGAACAAAGCAAACCAGTAATGGTGTAACAGTAGTTGTGTGTTTCAGCCTTCAGGTAGAGCACTGAAAGTCATTTGCCTTTTTAATTATCACAACAAACCTGTGAGAAATTAGAACTGTTCTTAATTCATGTCAGAAGAGTTTGAGACATGGAGATGAATTTTTAGAAAAAATCATAAGGTATATAATTTTAATAAACTTCAAGCATGAACGGCTCAGTGTTTGGGGTCAAGTTCTACTTCATCTCCAGGAAATGGACAAGGTGATAAAAGGAATTCAGTGATCTCATCCTGGTGGTTTTCTGGAGACTGTACAGAAGCTTGTGCTCAAGCTAAAGCTTTCCCCTTCTCTTAAGTTGTGTACTTAAACTCCTTCCTGTAAGTTCTACGCAGTAGTAAGATTCTGAAGCTGAGAAAGCTGTTGCTCAAATTGAGGCTGTTCGTGGGGAGAGAAGCATCTCTTCTTCAAAGGATTCACCTGGAGCTTCTTTAACCGGACATCCTCCTAGTCCCCACCTCCTTCAGGGGCTCAAGAAAAAGCACTTAGTTTGAGTGTACAAATGCTATGTGTGCAAAGTCTTTGCTGAACTCACTAAGTCTAGAAAAATCATGGTTTTCTGTAGTTCTTTTCAAGGAAAAGGGATTGATTAGAACAAAACAACTGTTCTGAAAATAGCTCCAGCTCATTTTTTTTTTCAAATAATTAAACACATCGATGAAGGTACTTTATGAGTGAAATCATATATTTTTGGCAAATTTTATCCATCTTGCCTTCTATGTTGCTGTTCTCTTTTGCTGCATTCCATTTATGTCCAATATCATCCTGGTGTTATTTCTCCATGTTTTCTCAAAGCAGATATTTCATGCATCATTTATACCTGTAAGAATTGCATCATTTTCACTTCAAGGATATGTTTGCTATATGATCTCTCCTAATTGATGTCAATCATTTGTTTACTTGTATTCTGACTTCCCACTTCTTCCATGAGTTTTTTTCTTAAATATCTATTTTTCATACATCTTGCATTTTGGTGCCGATGCAGCAGATGAATGAAACAGAAAAAAAAATTATTCTGGCACATGCAGAGGAAAGAAAAATTTTGATACCTTATGAAGAAGTAGTACTGTAAACTTCATGGCTAGGTTGAAGAATGATTAATTTTAGAGGGCTGCCCCTCTGCTTAGAGAAAAACCTCTGTGCTATGAAAATCAGGGTTGTGTGTGTGTGTGTGTGTGTGTGTGTGTGTGCCTGATTCCAGTAACTCTGGCTTATTATATGCAAGAGAGACTCAGATTGGTAAATATAAACAGTACTAAAGAGTTTAACTGTGTTAATCATTAATAGAGAGGGGTGAATTGGAGCTTCGGAGTCCCAAGGCTTATAGAAGATGTATGAGGAAACCATAAAAAAGCAAAAGGTGATGTAACAAAGTGAAGATAAAAGGAATATAAAGCATGATAAAAGGAATTCAGTGCTCTAATCCTGGTGGTTATCTGGAGACTGTTCAAAGCTTGTGCTCAAGCTAAAGCTTTCCTCTTCCCTTCTGTTGTGTACTTAACCTCCTTCCTGTAAGTTCTATGCAATAGTTAGTTGCTTACATTTTGACTGGTGTTAGGAATATTTTGATGAAATATTAAAGAAGAGATGAAAAAAAAAGAGATGAAAGTGTTCTGTATGGGGACTAAGAGATGAAAAGACAATTGTAATAAAAATGTGTGCAGAAGCATGGAGTGAAAAAATTCAGTAAGAAAGAACAACAGCAGAGTACAAACTATGAAGGGGACCCTTTATCCCATAAGAACAAATTTGTAAATACTAAGTTTGAAATATACAAGTGTGCTCATGTCATCTCTTGCTTTGAGTCTTTCTGAAGATTTTATGGCACATCCCATAAAATGTATGTGTGCTTTCGTAGTTGTGCTCAACCCTGCATATTTCCCTTGCATGCTTTGTCACTTAACATTTTCTCTTCATCCACCTTCTCTCCATTACCATCCTATCATTTATTCCTCTCACTACAGGACCACTTGCATGCTGTCCTTAAGCACAAGCCCACCTTTTTTTGAAAGTTAATTCTGGTTTATCCTTTAAATGTTAATTTGTACTGCTTTCTTAGGATACTATTCTTTCCTTGAAATCCCTTTCTTCAGTCCATGCTCTGCATTTGTCAACTCATAATGGATTGTGTGAGCTCTTGATTCGTATCTACATTTCCCACTAGTGCCAGGTTCCACTAACAGGAATTATCAAGTATTTCAGCCGTGAATGTTGTCCATTCACAGTCACGTGTTAGGCCCTCAGGAAACAATGTGGATGTTGGAAAAAGTACAGAAAGAAGAAAGGAAAGAGGACTGTAGAGTCAACACATACATCAGAGGCTGAGATGAGAGTCTCAGCTTTGCAAAACTTAGAGTTGTTTGATGGGCCTGGAAGACAAACTTTTGCATGAGGGCTTCAGAAGGACTGAGGTGTCCTATTCCAGAGACATTATTAAGTTCTTGAGGACAAGATAAGACTGGCAGAATTTTATGAAAGGGGATCTTTTACCTATCAGTTAGGCTTTGTCTGGTGACCATGATAATGGTACTGCTGAGTGCATTCAGTTAGTTTTTTATTATTCTCCTCAGGCTTGGTGACAGGTGTGTATTTGTGCCGGTTCGTACCTATCTGTGTCTGTATAGAAAGGAGTTCAGCCTCTACAGCTGGAATCATGTAACACCAAGTTTGAGGCACAGTGAAAAATTTTATTGTCCAATTTTGCTTATAAAACAGAAGGATTTATCAAGAGCCAGTACCAAAAGTTCTAACCTAATGATCTCACCCTACTTTCTAAGCTTCATTTTGGCAAAATGAATTTTTCAAGCCTCTGGCTGACAATGTATTTTAACCCAAGACAGCGCTTGTAAATCGTAATACAGTTTTAAAACCTTTACATAATTTCACCACTTGGACGCTATGTATTATTGGGCAAGCCACTTAGCTTATTCTATTTCACTTTCTCTATCCTTAGCTTCACTTTCTCTATCCTTAAATTCCTGGGTGATGGCCTTTCATGTGATCTACACGGTATGATGAATGGAAAACATGACAGAGCTTTCATGTCCCTTTCCACTTTTTTTTTTTTTGTCAGAGTCATATTTTCCTGTCCTTCCTCCCTAACTCCTACCAGAAAAGAAATCTGGTAGGAGTTAGGGAGGAAATCACTCATTTGTTATTTTACTGTCCAAGTGGATTGCTTTTCTATAATGTGAATGATAAAGAAAAGGAATGTTGGCAATATTTTTTTAATCAACCTTCCTGAGTGGAATCAAATGTCAACACCGAGTTTTAGGAGCAGGTTCACATAAAAGGAGCTGAAGGAAAATGTTTGCATGTGTTCAGAATTGTGAGTAACACAGAGAACAGAGAAGTAGAGCCCATGGCATGTTTTGGTGAGTGGTGGTAATAGTGTTTCTGAGCATGACTGTCCCATTTAGAGTCATGTCTAGTAAAGGATTAAAAGGGAAGGCAGTTGCTACAGAGTCTTCTTCGAAACACACTTCCTTTCTTTTCTTTCAGTAAGTATATGGGGGAGGAAATCCCAATATCACTGGGGAGAATCTGCATCAAGTTGTGATGGTTAATCTTGGTTGTCAATTGACATACCTATGAAGAGGGAACTTTGGTTGAAGAGTTACCTTCATCTGACTGGCCTGTGTGCATGTCTTTCAGGTATTTCCTTGGTGGCTAATTAATATAGCAGGACAAAGACCACTATGGGCACCCCTAGGTTAGGTGGGCCTGAGTATTACAAGAAAAGTAGCTGAAAGGGAGTCTGGGAAAACAGCAAGCATTATTTCACCAAGGTTTCTACTCCAAGTCCCTG
>REGO01000098.1:2180374-2191549 GCA_010120015.1 Rhombomys opimus
TTTTTTTTCTAACTTGTTTAAAATAGAGAAACGCCATATTGTGGCTCATTCCATCAATTCTTCCCTCATTCAAAAACACCACAATTCCCCAAATTGAATTTTGAATGAGATGCTGTTCACTGGCCACAGGGACAGTGAACAAATGCGTACATGGAACCAAACGTCTTTTCTCGAGCAATTCGTCTTCGCTGTAGCCTGAAATTGCCTTTTAAAGCTGAGTAACAGTCTTATTTCAAAAGCCAACTGATGGTATCTGGGGACTGAATGGCATAATGGTCATCCGGAGGAGATTTTTATTTTGTAAAAGTAACATAAGGAGGAGAAACAACCCTGGGCATTTTGGGCCAGGATAGGAGCTGTTCATTTGATGTCTAGAATACAAGGGCATCTTCTTAAATCTTAGATGAAGAATCACAGGAACTAGTGACAAACTTCATTCTCAAATCCTAGGACTTATTAAGCCAGTCATTAGTCTTCTCTTTAGTCTATTCACAGGTGAGTTCTTATCATAGAGATATGATATAATATCTCAGTGTTCATCCTCATTAACTAATAAGCAATAGAAAAACAGTTGTGTTGGGCAAAGGAAGACTTATCCAATTTCCTTATTTACTGTTGCTTGTTTGTTGTGGTGGAGCTCTGCTATGTAGTCCAGGTGGACACTGGGGTTATGATTTTGCCTCTACCTCCACAATGTTGTAGTGACTGATATGAGCCAATGTGATCCCTAGATCAGCAGTTACTCTTCTTTAGACACTGAACCCTCACCACTCCTCTATTCTGTGACACAACACTTCTTGATGCTCTTCATTTGGGAACTATATGTGCGCAATATCTGACAGTGTTAGACGTTGGCACATAGAGCAGAAAAACACATGCTGAGTATGTGACTGAAGAAATTCTGTTTACCTAGCAGTTTGTCTGAATGCTACTAGGATAACCAAAGACGCCCCTCTCTTTTGGTTTGCTATATCAATGAAAATCAATACCGATGTAGCTCACATAGAACTTTTCTATTCATTCAGAAGCTAGATTTGTTCCACTGGGGTCTCTTGTCATTGGGGAATATTTTAAGATAGTAGAGCTTTCTTAGTAGACAATTAGATCTTTACAAATGTCCTGATTATTTCAAGTTCTGTCTTAAAAACTCTGTAATTCTTAACTTACTCATTCAGCCAACATATCTTTATTGAGTACTTGCTATATCCAGAGACAATATGCACTGTGTCTCATTAGATCCACTCACTCCTGACACCATCTATCCTATGACTGAACCTATGAAAACGCCATGCAAGGTACCATTAACTCCCGCTACATTTAGGAGAAAAGTATATAGTGCACCTCAAGTATAGAATAGTTAATTAAACCGCTTGTGTCCACATCTCTAAAACAGATGGAGAGAAATGCGGGACTTAAGCTCTATAGAGTGTCAGATGTCTTCAAGATGTAACATTCTTTCCTGACTGGAAAACTATGCTTTCAGTGGTACCTTGTAGAAGAATATTGCAAGTTTGTTCAGGACTGAGGGACATGGAGCTTTCATTTGTAGAATGAAAAAAAGTTAGTTGCATTATTTCAGAGGTCTGAAATTCTCTTCCATTTTACTCCTGGGCATCTCTGTAGACTAGGAAAGAAGGCTATACTTCTCACATCTCCACTGGGAAACTGAGGGAAAAGGAACTTGTTTGAGAAATCATGGCTGAGGATTTTCTATGCTCTGCTCCTTTCCTCAAGTGAGAGAATATAAAGGAAGTTTATATTCCTTTATATAAAGGGAGTTAGGGTCTAGATCTCAGCCTGTATGCTACTGGGAGTGAGGATTGGTTTCTTATTTTGTAATCGAAGATAAGATTCAAGCTCTGCTTTTCAACATGAAATGCTCATAGTATTGTTTAGGGGTAGGTGATGACAATTAGAAGCAGGGATATGGATCAAAAAAACTAGAGACTGTGATTGGGCAGGAGAGGATAATAGAAGAGAGGTGGATGATTTCTATGAAGACTGATTGGCTGAGGAGATAGCTCAGTCAGTAAAATAATTGCTGGACAAACAAAAGGATCTAATTCCGATGTAAAAACTATTTACCTATGTAAAATACCTATGGAAATGAGCATCTGTCACCCTAGTTCTGGAGGAAGTGGAATGCGGAACAGAGGATTTTGAAAAAAAGTCTGTGTTGATATCTAGCCTCTACATGCAATAACAAATGTGCATATATGCACACACACACACACACACACACACACACACACACACACACACGAACTCACATATACTATGTATGAAAACAAAATTCAAGGATATACATTGACATATAGAAGTACCTGAATGTGTAGATGACTAAAGTGACCCATTTGTTTCTATGCCAACTTCAAAATTTACTAATGAGAGATTATTTGTAAAACCTTTGGAGCTGATCCAGGATGACAAGGAGCAATGACACCTCATAGCTCTTACGCTGTCAAGCAAGAAATCAATTGTCTATTTATTGTCTCCAAATTTCTGAAGCTGTGGGTCTAAAAGTTGAACCTTTTAGTTTGGGCACAGTTATGGATACCCTGTTAGAAGAACAAGAACATTTGAGAAAATTACTGGAAAAGAGCTAAAGCTAAGGCTTCTGGTTCTAGCTTGCAGACAGAATGAGTGTGTGAGCCTATTTGAAAAAAAAATAGAAAATTCTTTTTGTTTTGCTGTCTCTGCTTACTCAAGCAATTCAGTATCTGCTATCCTCTTAGTCTTGTCTCTTTATCTGTACCTTTTGCCATTTTATTTCTTTTTCCAACCATTAATCTCTTTTATACCTTCCTTTATTTCTTCATGTTAATGAAAGAAACAGCCTGGGGTTAGGGAAGAGCAGAGGCCAGTGGTAAAAGTGTGTGGCAGAGGAACAGGAGGCAAAGGAAGAGTCTGCGTTGGCCTCTTTCCTTTTGACTTCAAGCCCAGCTTCTCTAAGGGTTGGGGAACGGCCAAATGGGCTTGTGACTTATTGATCAAGAATGTAAGAAACTGCATTGGCAGAAAGGCAAGGTGCACTACGTTTAAGTGAGCCTGGTGTCACTGTGGGAGGCCTGGAAGGAGGTCGCAAGCTCTCCCAGCTGAAGCTCCTATGCAGGCTCAGGCTTTGAAACTGAGAAGGAAGACAATCAGGGTATGCTAGATCCCCAGCCCCAGCGGACATCATGCCATCATTCTTCTATTCTGTGAGTGCAGAAAATGAGGTACCTGTCTATATATAGAAGGGAATTATGGCTTTTCCAGTGTAGGATTCCAGGGAAGTCTCAGAGAGCTCATTGCATTGTACACTGGGACTCAAAATCTTTGCCTCTGCTTGTGGTTTTCATAGAAAACCCCAAATGGTTTCACATCTAATCTGAAACCTTGATACTAATCAATACACAGTTTTAGATTATCATTAAAAGAAGCATTGCCTTTGTTGATTAGGAAGTATTCTAATAGGATGATGATGCCCAATGATAAGAATGGAAGCGGGAAGAGAGCAGCTCTTCCTTCTTCATTTCCCTCCTAATGTTCAGACTCTCGCGTTCTAAAACAATCATGAACCTATGGAGCTTTTAATAAGACCACTACAAATTCAAATACACTCACAGCATGCATCTACACCTTTTCCCACACATGTATTCATATACACCCAGGCAGACATGTATAATCTCACATCAATAAATTCCATATGAAGCATACTTCAAAATCCCATTGATATCAAGAATTTAAGCATCCTCTACAATTTCTTAGAAAAAGAAAGAAATGTGCGGGAAAGCGGATAAGTGATCATATTTTCCTGTTTTACTCAGTGTCATGTCACTGTAATGCAGTGAGCTCTCTCTTGGGAAGGTTCCAGCCCATGATTTGTCAACCCGCTTTCTTTTGGTCTCTGGTAGAGGGCTTCAATGAAGTGAAAGGCAGCATGTGATAGAATTCACTGCTTACATTACAATCTAGGAAGCACAGAAAGAGATAGACATGATGGACAAGCATGCTAAAATCTCTCTTGCAAAGGCATTTTTTTCCAGTGACCTAAGGATACCCATGAAACCATGCCATGCATGGATTTCACCCCTTCCTCCAGTGTCACTTTAGTGAGCAAGCATTTAAATCATGGACTTTTGAGAACATTTACATTAAACTATGTCAATCACTTTCTTACAAACCTCCAACAACAGGTATCTACTGGTGAATGATAGCTATATCTCAGTGGTTACCCTGATGGGCTGCGATACCTCCTTTCTTTCATAGATGCTGAAAAGGCCTTTATCTTTTTATTTTTAGGTAAGATCTTATATTCCAAACTGCCCTGTATATTTTTGTCTTTCAATCCAGTTTAAATGGTCTCGTTTTATGAATTTATTTAATCTAAAATAAAGAAACCTCTATCTGTAGATGTTAGGTTGTGGAGAAAAATTTGTCCAAATATATTCCACCATCAGCTCTAACCATGACATTCTCTTTCTAACTCAAGTGTTTTCTGTGTTTCTATCCTAGAAGAGATTTAAGGATTTTTGTTTTATTTTGTTTTGTTTTTCTTTTTCACCATCCCTCGGGTAAGAAGATGAGGCTATCCAAAGAAGAGTCTCCTCTTTCCCTGTCTGGTAACACTGCTGATGCATGCTGACACCTTTTACTGTTTTCCAGGTTAAGAAAGAGTAAAAGTTGCTCAGAGCCTAACCCCCAGCATTGGAGTTACTTCAGTTTCCTCTACTAGAAAGAGAAATACAATTTCCACCCTAACGTAAAGGCAAAAGCCTATCTCCAACTAATGTTCTTGATCTGACTTCAGCTTCATAGAACATCACAGTCTTGGCATGTGTCAGGTATAAAAGACAAAGGATGACTATTAAAGCAAATTCGGCAAAGCCTGAAGCCATTCATGTCTGTGCAATGCATTTCTTCACCCAGTGGTCCAGCAGTGAGATTTAAAGAAAAGATAAAGAAGATTGATCCTCACGTGTAGATATTTCCGTTGCTGCACTGATTACCAGCAGGCACATAGCAAGAAGGAACAATTACAGCTGATAGGATCTTTATCCATTTCTCCCACCTCCTCTGTACCCTGGCATGGTTTGCCGTGAATGAAATTCATATGATTAGCTCAGGATGAAGGGAAATGTGCCTGAGCAATATATATCACTTTTATAAAAATTGATGATATAATTATATAATATATATTCTATATCATATATATTATAACATATACAATGTATTACATATATATGTATACATAGAAGTAATATATATGATATTATACATATATAGGGAATATATATAGTCACTTCTAGACTGAAGCATCTAAGACTTCTTGTAAAAACAGTATGGTCACTGAATCAAGGCTAGAGCTCAGCCTCCAAAGAAAGGAAAGAACATGAGATACAATAAATAAACTGTGGCTTCATTATTTTACACAGATTCCAGGCCAAATTTATTGGCACGGCTCACTGAGCTCAAGTAATCATTGTAAGTCTCCCTAATCCTCAAAGGAGGCTTTTAGATAGAAATGTTCAACCTCAAAAAGTCTTTTAAGCAAAGCAAAAGAGGAATAAAGAAGAAAATTTGGGCAGATGTTCCTTGAAGATATCTGGAACTATTGAGTTTTTGGGGACTTCACTTAGCTCCTGGTATCATCTTTAATATATGTCTAAATTCATTTGTGTGCAGACACACAAAAGAAGCTTAATAGAGAAATGTCATACCCTTAGTTCTTAAACAGACTGAACAGATGTCACTGAGAGTGATGAGACTGCTACAAAGATGGTATGGCATCTGGAATTAAAAATGGATTCTACGGCAAAAGGCATCTGAAAGACTCTACCTAGCAGTGTCCCAAAGTAGATACTAAGACTCATAACCAAACCCTAGGCAGAGTACAGGGAATCATATGAAATAAGGGGAGTTTGATGTGGAAAGGATAGGAACTCCACAAGGACCAAGCATATCTGGGCACAGGATCTTTTCTGAGATGGACACTCAACCAAAGACCATGAGTGGATAAAACTGAGAACCTCTGCTCAGATGTGACCTGTAATAGCTCAGTAATCAATTGGTCTCCTATAGTAAGGGGAACAAGGACTATTTCTAACAGGAACTCAATGACTGGCTCTTTGACCTCCCCACCCCACAAGGAAGGAGCAGTACTGTTAGGCCACAGAGGAGGACTTTGCAGCCAGTCCTGAAAATACCTGACAAAATGGAGTCATATGAAAGGGGAGGAGGTCCTCCCTTATCAGTGAACTTGGAAAGGGGCAGGGAAGAGATGAGGGAGGGACGGTGGGACTGTGGAGGGATTGAGGGACCAGGATACAGCTGGGATACAGAATTTAACAAAATGTAACTAATAAGAAAATAAAATTAAAAAAAAAAGTAACTGGCAGATTTTGTCTACAGAGACTTCCTGTCCCTACCCAGGATGCAAGTCCCAGGCCCTGTTTTGTTGCCTATCAGAAGCTTCCCTTGTATAAGAATTAGATACTTCCTCAGTTTTCTGCTCAGTGTATGTTATTAGGTTGTTTTCTTTCCTCTTTTTCCTCTCTTCAGGATGATTTATTAAGCTGCCTTTTGTGAGTCTTGGCTGGCCTCTCTGCATGTTATGTCTACTACAGACAGCAAAATGTCCTAGCTATCTATCTATCTATTTATTTATTTATTTATTTATTTATTTATTTATTTATTTTGATGACCTCTTATTTTTAGCAAGGAGTCCAGTCAGAGGCATATAATACACAAATCAGAAGAAACAAAGATCTCAGTAATGATGATCCAAAAGCCCTGTCCTATCCTCCTAGCTGTGCAACCCACAGCTAATCTCACTGTGTCCATTGCCATAGCGTCCCTGGAGGCTGATAATACCATGTCGAGGTGGCTGCTGTGGGGACAAGGTACTCTGTGAACTAGTTCTGACATATAGGAAGGATTCAATAGTAACCTTTGCAAAAAAAAAAAAAAAGGCTTTGTTATTCCATTTCAATGGCTATCTCTGACTCAGAGATGTGAAATGACGTACCTATGTCACACTGCGATGAGTTGTGATGTCACATGCTGCTATGATGGCAGGGATGAGTCGTAGTGAGAGGAACCATGTAACTGCAAAGCCTGAAATATCTGTTGAAGCATGTAAAGAAAGAATTCAACAGCTTGGCATAAGGAAACATTCTAATACAAGGAGGACTTCTAGCCAAAGTGCCACATTAGCAAAATAAAGTTAGTTTGTGGAAGAAAGGAACATATTGTAGCATAACATAATTGTTTTGGTATTCAGAAAGAAAAGCATAAAGCTACCCAGAAATGCTATAATTAATGAACATTAATTCAGCTCCCTGCATCTGTGGTTAGACTGGAGAGTGACTGTATCTTATGAATTGATTATCGTCCTGCCCCGCTGAGGAAAATGCCAATAGGAAGGTTGCAAACAGGTTCATGCGCTATTGCAGTTCAACTGAACTCCAGATGAAATAGTACGCCATTGACTTCAGGAGGCCCAAACAATTGTGTTTGTATGGTATCAAAGAGTAAGTCATTCTGAGAAGTCACGCTGTGCTTTATGCAATGTTGGAAGAGGTAGTAAATTCCAGAACACTGATTCCACCCCCCACCCCCCCGCTTGGGTAACCACAAACAGTCTGATGCTTTACTACAAAGAGCAGGATATCCTATTTTATTTTGATTAAATCTGAACTGTTCTTTGTACCAGTCTCATAGAAGCTTTTACTGCCTCTGCTTAATAAAATCACACATTTAATTATTTAAAACAGCAAAGAACCAATAAGGGATTTGCTGAGCCAGTTCTTAAAGCTTAAAAATCCAATTTGCCTTTCTTCATTGCTAGCAGACCAAGCCCAAATAGAGGGTGATAAAAACGAATGATGTTTTAGAGTCATTTCAAAGAGCAAGGAGTCTTGGTTCACAGACTCATCCATACCTGAACAGAATGAATTTCTTTCTTGATGTTATCAAAATTGACATTTCCATGAGTTTTCACATCTCTTCTATCTCCAGATTTATTACCTTTTTGAATTGTTAATGTGGTGATGTATTGAGTTTTGGCAATTTCTACTGAGAATTTTATCCTTGCAAAAATTCTCAGACATGCTGTAGATTAACCCATCTTCAGCTGTTACACTAGCCTGGAGACACTTGCTAGAGACTGAGCTAATTCATAAGAATGTCCAGAATCCTGAGGCAAACACACATTCATTTCAAAACAAAATCACATAATTGTTGAAAAAATCTAGACAAACTTTCCCAAACCTAGACTGAGAAATAATGTAGATTGTTACATTTCCAGAGTTGAATTTTTAATCCACACGATGAAATACACATAGATATATGCTGATTGTTTATAGACATATGCTGATTATTTGTAGTCTTCCTTCAATTTTATGGCTAAAACAGTGTATTCTTTATCTCCCTGAAACGAAAGCATTGTACTGTGCTAAATCTTAGTTGACCTTTGCTAAATTTGCACTTTTCCTAAATTATTTCCCCAGATATTAAAGGAAAAATTATTGCACCTGGATAACATCCTAAAATGTTTGCTGATGGAAAACGATGCTTCATGGCATTTAATTAAAAGTGTTGTTTTGTGATTTTTGTCCTTGAGAATTACCAATAAGTTCAGTTATTACGGTGTCCAAATAAGTACTAATGGCTTTATAACCCAAACTGTAGTAGAAATATTGCACAGAAAACTTCACACATTGCAAAATGATAAAGTTAGCAGATACCACCCCAGAAAAAGAGGAATGCAATGTGCTTATTATACTTACTAGTTGCATTGCCACCACTATTTTTCAAAAATTGGGCTTTTTTAAAAATACTCCTATGTACAGAAATTTTAATCCAGCAACATGGGATAAAGAACCACATCAAAAGACCTACTGTGTCTCTGTGATTGGTTGAATGCAGATATGCGCTGGATTCCAGCATAACCTGGCTGGAATACAGACACATCCTTAGTATACAACTTTAATCCCAAACAATGAAAGTATGGTTAGTTTGAAAGTAATGTCTAATTTAGGACAGAGAAAATGATTAATCAGAAAAAAAAAATTGACAGGTTAGGATATGCCCTACTCTCAGGAGAACAGAACAGGAAAGAGAGGGTATTTAAGAGAGTAGCACGGGGAGAGGGAAGAAGGATGCTGTTTTACTGGAACAGTTTTACTAAGACAGGTGGTAGAGAGAAGAAGCTGGACACAGGTGAAGATAGATGAGCCAGAGAATGAGAAGGAGCCAAAAGATTAGAAGAGATTGCTAGAGTTAGTTTGAGGCCAAGCAAAGCAAGTCTGTCAGAAACTGAGAAGAGCCAGTTTGAATCAGTCAGCTTGCAGAGGAATTTGAGCCAGAACAGCTGAGTTGAACTAGCCAGCCAGAGTTCAGAAAGAACTAGAAATGGTGAGATTATACAGCAGTAAGGTGCAGGGCCTGAAAACATTCTAGGCCTAGATTAGATTGTACAGTCGCTAGAAGATTCCATGACTGGCCTAGATCATCAGAGGCAGTAAATCTCTGTGACAACAATTACATCAGGCAAAAAATTTACTCTTATCCTCCTGGTTCCAAGTTACTCCTGACTTTGCTCACCAGGACCTTATACTGGTGTCTTATGCTGGATTCAATTTAAACACATCATGCTCCGCTTTGACAGAAGTGCCTTTCCAAATTCCACACGGCTTCTCTGGTAGCTACTATTTGTTTATTCTCCAACTATAGATTAGTGATTAATTCTACATTAGTAATTAGCAAATGTGTTTTCCAGACCAAGGGCAATAGTAGCACACCTAGGAATTTGCTAGAAAGGCAGATTATCTGGCTTAGTTCAGTTCTGCCTCATCTAATATCACTTATGTCTCCTCTGAACTAACTGGTTATAACACTTTTTTTTTTGTCCTGGTTGAAATATCAACTTTGGTTTCTCCCTTCTGATCCTTTTGAATATATGTAAACATAATAAAATATAATGACATATATTTTGAAATACACACATTATAAAGCTTGCATGCATTAACGTTTGCTACATAGTGCTTATGTGGAAGTATCTATTATCTCATATACAGTGTTGCCTGGTCCAGAAGCTATGCATTATGATTTTCTCTTTCTGGTATTTTGTCCAGTAGTTAGTGTGCAATCAGCAAATGACTGCCTACCACAGTTTTCTAAGAGCACAGACCCAATTTTGCCTTTAAAATATTTCTAATATAATTTATAACTCCAAACTACTCTTTACTATAAGCTACAAAATTTTCAGTAAACCCTAACTCAACATTCCACATCTAGAATATCTCGTGGGATTTTTCAAGAGTTTTTGCTTCTACAATCATGTCATAGAACACTGTCTTTTTTATTTTTAATTCACTTTGTGTCCTTGTGCCCCATCCCTTCTTCCCTCCCAGGCCCACTTTTCCTCCTTTTCCCTGTATCCCTTCCCCTTTTCTCATCCACCCCAGCTCATCAAGTTGCATCAGGACTGAGCATGTCTTCTTCCCCTGTGGCCTGGCAAAGCAGGCACTCCTGCCAGGGGGAAGTGATCAAAAAGCTGGCAAGTGAGTCCATGTCCAATGCAGTCCCTGCTTCTCTTACTAGAGAACCCACATAAAGCCTAAGCTGTACATCTGCTACATCCAGTCCATGCTTGGTCTTTGGTTCATGCTTCTGTATAAGCAAGCCCCTCTGGAACCTGAGTAGTTGGCTCTGTTGGTCTTCTGGTGGAGTTCCTGTCACCTCCTGGTCCTTTTCTTTTTCTCTCTCTTCTTTTCCTTTTCCTCTCACTTTTCCACAAGACCCTCTACTCATCGCCCAGTGTTTGGCTGTGATTTTCAGCATCTGTTTTGAGGCTCTGCTGGGTAGAGCTTCTCAGAGGACAACTCTGACAGGCTCCTGTCTGGAAGCTTAGAAAAATATCATTCATAGTGTCAGGGGTTGGCACTCTCTTATATGGTAGGTCTTCGGTTAGGCCAGGCATTGGTTGGGCATTCCCTCAATCTCTGCTCTATCTGCTTTATATTCATTTATCTCTGCATATCTTGTAAACAGTGGTAGTGGCTAAGGAGAGGGAACAAGGGGTAGATAGTTATAAGGGTGGAATCAGACCTTGGGGAGCAAGGTCTGTAGAGAAAAGAGAAACTGAGGGTAGGGTTATGTCTTTGACAAGCTGGAGACCTGAGTCAGGGT
>REGO01000098.1:2241967-2253173 GCA_010120015.1 Rhombomys opimus
AAGGTAGGAAAAGCCTTGCTAGGCCACAGAGGAGGACATTGCAGCCAGTATTGAAGATACCTGATAAATTAGGGTCAGTTAGATAGAAGGAGAGGATCTCCCCTGGCAGTGGACTTGGAAAGGGACAGGGAGGAGATGATGGAGGGAGGAGGTGAGGTTGGGAGGGAATGAGGGAGGGTGCTATGGCTGGGAAACAAAGTAAATAACCTGTGATTAATATTAAAAAATAAAAATTAAAAAAACTACACTGAACCCTAATCTGCTACAAAATTATAATCCAATGACTCATCTCTCAGCAAATCCAATGTACAATTCTTGAATAAAATTTTCGGGAAAACATGCTTTTAATTACCAGAATAAAACATCAATCATTTTGTTTAAAAAAAAAGAAATTTGAAGATAAAAGATATATGAGAAATGTCTGTTTCTCTATCTCTGCAACTCTGAGAAGAAAGGAAAAGAAAATGAGTGCAGGTTGCATAGAAGGATGAAACAAATTTTAGTATAATTTGACAGAGAAAGAGATGGAAGGAGGGAGAAAAGAAGGTAGAGAGAAAGAAAGAGAGAGAGTCTTTCTTTCAAATATACCCTAGACACCACCCAGGCCTGAGGAGAATTTGGAGTTTGAAGACAGAGACACACAGAAAGACAAAAACAGAGTACATAGATAGATAATAGACAGATGATAGATAGACAGACAGATAGAGGGATGGATGGACAGACAGACCGACTAGGTACAAAAGATGTCCTAAATCTGTTTACTAAAGAGCATAGTAATAGTAATAGATGTAATTCAAAGTGCTTCTTGATGAAAACACTCCAATGACTAAATTCACGTATTAATATTAACAATTTCCCTTAATGTATATAATTGTTCAAGAGGGTACAGAGACATAAGTGAATGACAGACATACAGAGTATTCCTTTACCTACATTTTGTTAAATTCTTTGTCCCAAATGTAATCCAGATTCTGGCCTGTAAGTATGCCATCTAGGAAACCACGTAGTTACTAAGTACAATTGATAAAATTGCAAACAGTTTCTGGTTACTGTTCCAGCTGAGGAAATCTAAGAATGCTTCATTAAAGCACTTACATCTAAAAGATATCCATGGATTTCTGTGTACCTACACTGTATAAGCATTGAGCTTTGTGTTCAATACACATCAGCTCATTTATGCTCCCAACTTCTTATTGAACAGTATTTTTTATTGTCATTTATCCAGCACAAAGAGAGCCCTTCAGAGAATTTCTAACATTTATTAAAGATACTGCTTCATGTGGTTCAAAGCCATGTTTTATGGTTCTTGAATATTAAGAACCAACCTCTCCCTTTCAGTTTTTTGGGTTTTTTTTTTCTTTGTTTTGTTTGGTTTTGGTTTTGGTTTTGGTTTCTCAGCTGATTCCTGCCAGGAAGAAGGTGATATAAGTGGTCAAGTGAAGATGATAGTAAAACAGTATGAATTAAAGGTTATTCCTAAGAATTCAGCTAATAGATATTTTATACAAGGTTGGAGCGCTTTGTCGAAGGAGATCTTAAGATTAAACAAGTCATGGAATTTCCCACCAGGGAGCTGGCCTTTTACTTGGGGACCGTGAGAGCAGTGGAAAACCTGTACTGCATAAACAGTACTGAGAATAAGTAATGAACATAATCAATGACTATTTATTAAGTACCTGTCAAGGGTTAGATGGATGGCATTGTAAAGATGAACATAATTCTTGCCTCTAAAGTGCTTTTATAATTCATTAGGCAAGATGATAAATGACCATAAACAACTCTAATAGAGGGACTGAAGCTAAAGTCTTTAGTGGAGAGGATAAGAACAAATGGGGCGAAAAGGCAAGACAGAATTGAGAAGAGTCGAAAATCTTTTCTCTGTGTATGCAGTACCTCCTGAGTGCAAGTTTCTTATTGAGGATGCACACACACACGCACATACACACACACACACACATATGTTTTTGAGGATCTATCTATCTATCTGTCTTTAATACAGTTTCTCATTATCTTGTCAGTTTATCGTGTGTACAGTCGTTAGATGTAGCCCTTACAAAACTACCATCAAGGGGGACTCAACAAGGCTGTCTAGTGTTTGGGCTGCTGTAACAAAAACCGCTGGCTCACACAAGTCAGAAATTTCCAGTTCTCAAGACTAGAAGTCAAAGATCAGAGTACTGGGGAGATCTGACCGGGAGCACCCTTTTTCATTGCATCTAGCCATTACTGTGTCACATTCTTTCACGGTGGAGGACTGAAGAAAGGAAACCTGCTTTCTCTTGTCTGCTTATAAAGATAACCCATTACGAAGACAAAATTCTTAAAACTGATTAATCCCGAAATATGTCCTACCTTCTAATACATTAAAAATTAGGATTTCAACTTGTAAATACAGGGGTGGGAGGGAACTCAGCCTTCAGCAAGGACCTTCTAAACATGTGAGTACTATAGAATGGCCAAATACTTGATGAAAACAATTCTTCCTTCAAGTTTACGGAAAACAATGAAAAAACCTTTCTGAGATAAAAAAAAAAAAAAAATTAGCCCTTGATCTCAATCATTATCCCTAAAGTGATCAATGAGTTACACAGGAAGAGTGATAATTTCAGCTTCCTCCAATCTCTGTTTGCTATCTTCAAACACTGACAACAGTTCTGAATTCACACTAGCAATACCATGTGACCAAATGCAGTCACAAGTTGTCTGTCAGAACATCAGAAATATGTGAAATATTGAATATCTTTGTACTTTATCTTCATACTGTGCCTATTAAAGCACAATTGAGGAGGAAATCCTATTTTATGCAAAGATTTAAACAGAATAAGCACAATGGGAAGGTGAGATGTGTGTGAATAGTTCACGTAATGGTGAGCATGAGGGGGATTTATAAATCTATAAATGAATTCCAGTTTTGCTGTTTGTCAGCTTCCTCCTTTTCATTGTCTCTATTATGTTCCTTATAGAAAGTGACAGTCTAAAGATGCTATATTCTGATTACCTGCCATTAAAATTTAACACATGGTTCTGGGCCAATGCAAACGAAACTGAAGCAGAAACACCTGAGCTCTCTTTCTTTTTTCTGATGAAGTATTTCTATTTATTATCTGTTATCCCACTTGTTAATTCAGCCCTTTGCAAGGTTGGGGTGTTTCATGTCAAAGACTGCTTCTTCTCAAAGCAGATACAGAGACTCACAGCCAAAGTTTGGAGAGCTCACAGGGAGTCTTAATATAAAGGGACCCAGAGAAGACAGAAGCCACACAAGGAGGCCAACAAAGCCAATAAATAAATAAATAAATAAATAAATAAATAAATAAATAAATAAAAATAAATAAAAAAAGAAAGGGACCATGGGGGACTGCAGAGACTGATGCATTAACCAAAAACCATATAGAGAGAGGACTTAGACCCCTGGTCAGATGTAACCCGTAGACAGCTTAGTGTCCAAGTGGGTTATCTAGTAAGAGGAAGTACATGAGTTCTGATAGTTGACCAAATGCACTGGCATTGAGAGTTAACAGGTTTTGGCTTTGTTTCATTTAAAACTGAACCAGAAACACATTCCACATTAGCAGGACTCCCAGCCTCTTGTGTAGCCTTTCTTTTTGAACTAGACCAGACTCAGAGTATTTCATCAGACTTAGTAATGGAGAAACAGAAGAGCAAAACAAACAAACAACCCCCCCAAAGAAAACAACACCAACAAAACATAGCTGCCAAAGATACTGGAGTTATTGCCACAAAATAATTAAATGAGCAAGAGACATCTTAACATCAGCCAGATGTCTGATGTCCAGAATATAAAAGTGTTGCATTTAAAAGTTAAAGGAAACATTGATAAAAAGCCATCAGACGCCAGAACCATTCTATAAAGTCATGCTGAGTAAATTGAAGCTGGTTTTTAATGGAGTAATAGGAAAACAGTTCAGTCCATCCAATGAAATGACAAAATAACTACCAAAAGTAGAAAGAAATAAAGATTTATAGTATGAAAAGGACTCACATGACAGTGCTAACAGTTTTATTTAGTTATTAATCTGACAAGTCAAATAGATTAATACCAATTTAGATCATTGTTTTCATACAGAATCAATTTTATATGAAATAATATTCAGGGGATTTACTTTTGAATTATGGATGCTAGTATTTAAACACACGGCTAGAATAATCAAAATAGTGTGGTGTTATGAAACATATAGTATAATTGATTAGGTGTCATGGAAATCTCAAAAATAGAACTAAGTAGATGTGAGATTTGAAAGTAAATGAAGCATTTCACGTTGGAGAGGAACTCATGCATTGTCTTGTCAAGTAATGACATTATGGTATTTGGGCAGTCACCTAGAAATATCATAAAATTGAATTCACAGTTCTCACCTAAATGAACTCCACATTTATATATGAAACATAAAATGCTAAAAAAAATATGGCCAAAGTGAGCTTATGTGTGTGTATCTCTCTCTCTCTCTCTCTCTCTCTCTCTCTGTGTGTGTGTGTGTGTGTGTGTGTGTGTGTGTGTGTGTGGAGAGAGACAGAGACAGAGACAGAAACAGAGAGACCAAAGAGAGAGATGGACTGGTTTGGGTTTTTGTCAGATCGACATAAGCCAAGGTCACCTGGGAAGTAAAAGCCTCGGTTAGGAAAATTATCTCTTTCATTTTGACCTGTAGGCAAGCATGTAGGGTTTTGTTGTTGTTGCTATTGTTTGGTTTGTTTGTGTTTTTGTTTATCAAGACAGAGTTTCTCTGTGTATTAAGTTCTGGTTGTCCTGGACTCACTTTGGAGACAGGCACAGAGATCTGCCTTCCTTTGCCTCCTGAATACTGGGATTAAATACTGACATGTACCACCATGCCAGACCTACGTATTTTCTTGATGCATGGCAGATGTGAGAAGACCCAGCCCTCTGTGAGAACAATTTACAGGCTGGTGGTCACGGGTTATATATATAAAAAACAAACTGAGCAGGCTGTGTAAATAAAGCAGTGAGCAGCATTCCTTCATCTTCATCATTCCCTGCCTCAGGGCAGCTAGCTTGGGCTCCTGTCCTGGCTCCTCTCAATAATGGGCTACAAGCTGTAAGCCAAATAAACCCTTTCTTTCACATGTTGTGCTTGGTCAAAATGTCACAGCAACAACAAAAAAAACCTAGGTCAATTCCAAGGGGAATATCTGGTGTCCTGTTGTTACTTTGTTACTCCTTTGAGATAGAAGCTCTCATTGAACTAAGCTGACAGCCACCCAGATCCTCTCTGATCCCAACTCTGAGGTTACCAGTCACTCATGGCTTTCATGTGGGAATCAAGGATCTGAACTCAAATCCTCATGCTTTCTCAGTAAGCTGTTACCCATTGAGCCATCACACCATCATCTGGACAACAAAACATTTTTAATATTTTTTAAGCAGAGACATGAAACTTTTTAAAAAGATGAATTCTAATAAATTGTTTTTATAATTCATATTGTAAATATGCAATAAGGTAGGTGCCAAAGACAGTCGTGGAACTATGGAAAATATCTGGTAATGATGTCATATATCTTATGGCTAGAAACTCTATATAGTTCACATTGCAATGAAACAAAGGGTGTGACCTAGTAGTTGAACTATTTGCTATAGTTGAACTATTTGCTATACAGCTCATATATAGTTCATTTGCTATATATAGTTCATATATAGCAAATAGTTCACATTGCAATGAAGCAAAGGATGTGAGTTAGTAGTTCACACCAAGGGACATACAGCTGCCTCATTTTTTAAAGCTTTTTTTTTCCTTTAATGAAAAAAAGTTTTTTTTTCACTTACTATATCCTGATTATACTTTCTCCTCCCTCTATTCTCCCAGTTTTGCTCCACTTCTGTTCCCATTTACGGATTTACACTCTTTCTGTCTCTCATTAGACAATTAACAGGCTTCTGAGGGAATATAATATACTGTAATATAATATAATATAATATAATATAATATAATATAATATAATATAAATCATGTCACACCATAACATAAAGCAGTATAATAATAAAGCAAAAGCTAACTCATCAGAATTGGATGAAACAAGCAAACAGAAGGAAAAAAGACCAAGAGAAAAAACAAGAAATAAAGACCCAGTGGTTTGCAAACTCAGGTATCCCATAAAAACATTCAGCTGGAAGCCATAATATATATTCAAAGAACCTGTAGGGTAAAAAGAGAGAAGAAAATATTTATGAATAGAGATAAAAAAATTAATATAATAACTACTTTTTAAAGAAGAATAAGTTCTGACTAATGATGCCTTTGAGTTTAGCTTCTCTTGGCGATCTACTGCTGGGCATACAGCCTACACTTAAGAGTTCTGTTTGCTTTGTTTCCCCACTGAAAATCTCTTAGAGTAAACTAAGTCTTCATCCGCAAGTGGGTATGCACTGGAGATTGCATCTGGGTTAAGTTAAGCTCTTTGACCCTATCTGGTGCAGACCTATGCAGGCCCTGTGCATGCTGCATCAGTCTCTGTGAGTTCATATGTCCATCTATCATGTTAATTTTAGAAAGGCTTGTTTTCCTGGTGTCTTCTGTTCTCTCTGGCTGTTTCACTGTTTCATATTCATCTTTCATGCAGTTCCATGAGCATAGGAGAAGGGATTTAATAGAGAAATCCCATTTAGAACTGAGTGTTCTAAGGTCTCTCTCACTCTACATAATGACTGGCTATGAATCTCTGTATTTGTCTCCATCTGGTGCAGAAGGGTTCTCTGATGATGGAGGAATAATACACAGACTTATGAGTATAGAAGAATATTGTTATGTATCATTGTATAGCTATAGTGTTATAGTGCTATATCTTTAAGAATAGTACTATGCATGGAAATAACCTAAGACCCCTGCACAGATGTAGCCCATGGCAGTTCAATATCCAAGTGGGTTCCATTGGAATAGGAACAGGGACTGTCTCTGACATGAACTGATTGGCCTGCTCTTTAATTACCTCCCCCTGAGTGGGAAGCAGCATTACCAGGCCACAGAAGAAGACACTGCAGCCACTGCTGATAAGACCTAATTGACTGGGGTCAGAAGGAAGAAAAAGAAGACCTCCCCTATCAGTGGACTTGGGGAGGGGCATGCATGCAGAGGGTGGAGGAAGGGAAGGATTGGGATGGGAGGAGGGAGGAAACCGCAGGGGGAATACAAAGTGAATAAAGTTAATTAATAAAGAATTTTAAAAAACAATAGTAGTATTTGGTTATATGCTAGATTCATGAGATAGCTTGTCTCAGGTTCTTGGTCACCCAAGCACTGTCAGATTCCATTTCATGTAGCAGCTATTAAGTCAAATTAGATAATGGTTGGTTACATCACAAGCTTTGTACCATGGTTGCACACAGGTTGCAGGGCCACCACGGGCTGGGTAGGGATTACATTTCTCCTTTGGTAGCATGGAGGGTTCCTTTCTGTATCCAAAGATGCTAGTGTGTATGGGGGAAGGCTCTTTGGAAACATTAGTGCAGTTTCTCCTTGTTCAATGTGTTATGTAGATGTCTTCAATAGTAGTACCTTGCTGTCAGTTAGTGTAATGCAACCTCAAACTTGGAAACAGCACAGTTTGTTTGGGGATTTCAATGAAACCCTTGTGGTCAACAATTCAATTAGATATAACTCAGTCTTGGTAGTATAAGCTTCATTTGGTGACAAGAGATGGCTAGTGGGGGATCTGGTTATCGTTGACTTGACAGCTGATATCTACAGAAAAGTGAATATATTATGATATTTGTATTTCTGAGTCAGGGTTTGCTCAATCGGGATGAGTTTTGCTAGTTTCATCCATTTGTCTGTTAATTTCATGGTTTCATTTTTTTTTAAGGCTGAGTAATAGTCCATTGTGTAAATATGCTTCAGTTTCTTTATTCATTCTTCTGTTGAGGAACAGCTAAGTTCTTTCCAATTTTTAGCTTCTCTGATGATGACTGAGAAAGGCACTACTCTATGAATGTTGCAGAATGTCCTTAAGAGGAATTTTATTCTTATTGTTACCATTATTATTATTACTTATAACAGTTGTGCTTGGTTTTACCCTAGGTCACTGGACTATCTAGTGTCAGGTTCTTGGCTACTCAAGCAGTGTCAAATACAGGTTGTAACTCATGGAATGAGCCTTTCGATGACCTTCCTCTATACTCATAGACCAGTACCTGTTCAGTCATCATCAAAGAGCAGCAAGGAATCGTCTTCGTGGTAGAATAAAGTCTCCTTTGGGAATATGGCTAAATGGTTTATCTAGATCTTGAGGTAGATATAATCTCATCTTCCCTAGGAACTTTCACTGACTCCCACAGTGGCTGTACAAGTTTCCACTCCCACCAGCAATGGATGAGCGTTCCTCTTACTCCACAGTGTTGTCAGCATAAGCTCTCATTTGTTTTGTTGATCTTAGCCGTTATGACAGGTGTAAGTTGAAATCTCAAAGTAGTTTTAATTTGCATTTCCCTGAAGACTAAGGAGATTGATCATTTCTGTGTTTCACAGCCATTTGAGTTTTCTCTTTTGAAAATTCTGTTTAGATCAATACCCCATATTTAACTGGGTTATTTGTTTTCTTTTTTACACTTTTTAAAAATTTATTAATATTTTTATAAATTACAGTTTATTCATTTTGTATCCCTGCTGTAGCCCCCTTCCTCATCCCCTCTCAATCCCACCCTCCCTCATCTCTTCCTATGCCTCTCCCTTCAGGTTGCTCACCCATCAGGGGGAGGCAATAAAAGAACCAGCCACTGAGTTCATGTCAGAGACAGTTCCTATTCCCACTAGGGAACCCACTTGCAGACTGAGATGCCATGGGCTACATCTGTGAAGAGGTTCTAGGGGTTTTAGGTTATCTCCATGCATGGTACTTGGTTGGAGTATCAGTCTCAGAAAAGACCCCTGTTCTCAGGCTTTATTTATTTATTTATTTATTTATTTATTTATTTATTTGCATCTGTTGCTCTCCTTGTGGAGCTCCTGTCTCCTCCATGTCTTCCTATCTCTTCTTCTTTTATAAGATTCCCTGCACTCTGCCCAAAGTATGGCTATCTTGTTGTTGTTGGTGGTGGTGGTGGTGGTGGTGGTGGTGTTTAGTTCTTATGCATTTTCTATATTAGCCCTGTATTGGGTGTGTAGTTGGTAAAAGTCTTTCCCCATTCTGTTGGCTGCCATCTTGTCAGAATGATGATGTCCTTTGGTGTACAGACACTTTTAGGTTTCATGAAGCCCCATTTACTAATTGCTGATCTTAGGGGTTGTGCTAACGGTGATTTGTTAAGAAAGTCTTCTTAATGCCAGTAAATTCAAGGCTCTTCCTCAATGTCTCTTCTATCAAGTTAAGATAGAAGTTTTACATTGGTTTTATGGTATTATGTTGAGGTCTTTGACCCATCTTTGAATTTTGTGCAGTTTTATTGGTATATTTGGATGCATCTGTCTAGTATGACTAGCACCATTTGTTGATGTTGTCTTTTTATTAAGTGTATACTTCTGACCTCTTTACCAAAAAGCAGGTGTCCAAAGGTATGTGGATTTATGTCTGTGTCTTCCTTTCAAGTCCACTGAGAAAATGTCATTTTTCTACTAATACTATGCTGTTCCTTATAGTTACAACTCTTCAGTACAATGAAAAGTTGGAGGTGATGATACCTCCAGCAGCCCCTTTATTATTCAAGATTGTTTTACACTTGTCTGTCTGTTTATGTGTTTCTGTATGAAGCTGAAAATCCTTTCAAGATCTGTGAAGAATTATGTTGGGATTTTTATCAGGATTGCATTGAATCTATAGATTGGTTTTGGTAGAATGTTCATTTTAAATATATTATTACTATTACATGTCCATGAGCATGAAAAATCTTTCCATTGTTTATATTCTCTCTAATTTTTTCTTCAGTGTCTTAAAGTTTTTATAATAAAAGTCTTTCACTTTTTTAATTAGAAATAACTAAAGATACTTTGTATTATTTGAGACTATTTCCCTGATGTGTTGAGGTGTTTCCCTGATTTTTTTTTCTCAGTCTGTTTGTCATTAGTACATAGAAGAGATGCTGACTTTTTTTGAGTCAATTCTGTATCCAGCTACTTTGCTGAAAGTGTTTATTAGATGCAGAAGGTTCCCAGTGGAAACTTTAGTCACTTATGAATACCATCATATTATCAGATTCGAACTGTTTTATTCATTCCTTCCACTCTTGTTTCCTCTTCATGGATCTCTATCATAGTCACAAAGGCTATTTTAAGGTCTTATGCTATCTTATGCTTCAGATACGTTGCTATACCCAGTGCCTACTGTGGTAATGCTGCTGGGCTCTATTGGAGACATAGTTTCCTGGCTATTTTGCACATGTGTGTGGATTTGCCTATGTGTATTTATGTGCATGTGTCTGTGTGTGTGTGTGTGTGTGTGTGTGTGTGTGTCTTTGTAGCTCTGACTGTCTTAGAGCACACGCTGTAGTCTGTAGTCTAGGCTGGCCTTGAACTTAGAGATCTGCCAGTTTCTGCCTACCAAGCTCTCCTGGATTAAAAACATACACTATTGCCATGTTGCTTATTGCTTGTGTTTTTATGCTGGAGTCTAGGCAGGTGGATTGGGGAAAACTGTCACTCCAAGTGCTGATATGTGGCCTTATCTTTGATGGTTTTGTGTGTGTGTGTGTGTGTGTGTGTGTGTGTGTAAGTGCGAGTTTCCTTGATTTCTGTCACCCTCCCCGTGTCTTAGGAGTGTGGAGTTGTTGTGTGTTGCCAGGTAGAAAATTCTTGCAGGATTTTGATAGGCATGGCCACTGCAGGTTCTAGGTAAAATGTTTCTAAATATTAGGGGCTGACACTTCAGAATGGAAACGAGGATGATGGGCTAGGTGGGGTGTGGCTGAGAGGATCCCTAACAAGAAGGAAAACATGGTATTCCACCAGGACATGCTTAGTACTCTGAGAAAGGAGATAGAAAATCAGAAGATGCCATGATAAGTAGTTGACTACAGGCATGGGGATGAGGTTGGAGGACTGGATATCTAGGGGAGGAGAGAGAGTGAAGATCTGAGCTCACCTACCTGCTTTGTTGACCTACTTGCTTCCCTGGCAAGCTTGACTGGTGCATTCCCAGAGGATGCCTGCTATAGTTGGGGGCAGGGAAAAGAGCATGAGCAGGAGGAGTATTGGAGGATAATATCTGTGTGATCTGCTAAAGATGGGGGCATGGAAGAGGGAAA
>REGO01000098.1:2264892-2293613 GCA_010120015.1 Rhombomys opimus
ACTTTGTGGATTTTAGAAGGGATTGAGGCGGAATCAACACATTTGCTCTTCCTTTTTGAACCAATTTGTCTTCTTTCTTAACACTATCTAGTAGTCTTAAAGGGTGCAGTGCCTAATAGTATGTGTGGTAACAATACCTCCCTTCTTTATAGAAATGGGTATAAGGTTGCTTAGAGCAGGCTGAAATCAGAACATTCACTCAAAGAAAACTGATGAGAAAGTAAGGACAGGTCAAAGTGACAATATGATAGCATTAAAAGAGAATATAGGTCTAAAATATCACTGCTTTTGGAGAGGACTGAAAATGACAGAATCATAAACTAGTGGCTGAAAAAGAGGATTTTATCCACAGGAAGAGTCAATACGATGGTTTTCAATGATCACTGGAATGCAAGCAGGAGTGGGGCCAGCAAAAATCCAAACAGCTCTGGACATGAATTGTTGGTTTTCTACTTAGGGTGGTTCAAAGCTATCTTGATGACCATATAAGAACAAGAATATAGGCCGAGATAGCAAAGTGAGAGAAGGTTTCTATAACGCGTACAACCTAGAAACTGCTCCAGCAGAAACCATCCAAGCACAAGTCCAAACCACAGATTGGTTAGCTACTGGATTGTGGCCACATGTGGAAGATTTGAGAGAATTAGGAAGGAGCCCTTGAAAAGCGAAGGTGGCAGTAGCTTTTTGTTTCCTGCAGTTAGAGCATTGAAACATTCATAATGTTTATAACATTAGTGTTATATCTTATTGATACATACAGGAAGATCATTAGAGCCCCACAAATATCTATGCAAATTTGGGCCATAATGTGCTATGTTTATGAGCATATAGTATTGTAATAAGGCTGGGATATTATTACATTTACATATCCCAGAAGATGGACACTGAAGATGGAAAAATATGAACCATTTGACTAAATATATTATGGGTGAAAATTGAATTCTGTTCTCCAGAAACTGTTTGCAGGATGTATGAGACATTAGATATATAAACTGACAGAAGAAGCACATATAACAAAGGTAAAAACATATGCTGAGTTTGGGCAATACTTCACTTCTCAATTACATTTAAAAACATAAATCAGTTACCATAAAGTTTCAGAGTTACCTCTCACAAATGGCATCTGAGTATCCATATTTCACCTTTGTTATATTTTGAAAGGCAATGTGTAATTACAGTACTTGCATACCTACATTTTAAGTCCTTTTTCTGACCATTTTGAAATGCAGTGGTTTCTTTCAAATAAAAGTAACGAAAGGAATACGTGGCATTTATTGGAAATATTATTCTGTGTTGGGTGATATTCTTCTACATGTGAAGTCCCTTGTATCAGTGTGGTGACACACTAAGATAGGCGTGTTCAGGTGGAGATACTGAAGGAACTGAGAACATTCTGTAAAGATGTGGGAGATAGAGGTAAAGCTGATATCTACTTGTCTAATTTTATCTCTGTTTCTTTCTGCCAGAGGCAAAAACATTTAAGTATTTTTATGGTCTATGAAAGAAAGCTAATTAAAGTGAACTTGACCTAGAATGCTTTAACTGCTCCATAATATGCAGGCAGTGAAAAGTGAAAATATTTAGAAAATTTTCAGCCTTTTGGTTTATTGGTAATTATAAATGTTCATCCTGTTGTCTCCAGACACTTACACTAGGTCCACCCCTTTGTCTCTAACAGGAATAGGAATATAAGCATAATGCATAGCCATAAAAGTTCCATTCATGCCAACTGCCCATGCATTCTTAATTGAAGTGAGTTATGCCTCCAATCTTGGGCAATCTCTAGAAATATTTCCATGAAGAATTACATTAAAGTCATAGCCAAAATGACCACTCTCACACCATCATAATCGATGAAGCAGTACCTGTTTTGTTTTGCCTGTAGCGTGGAGTATTCCTGTAGAAAGTGAGAAACTGATCAACAGTCATGTAGTATTGAATGAAGAAAGACATAGGACATGATAAGTACTTGTGCAACCTGATGTAAAACAGGTCTGAGCCTATAGCTAGCTGATTCTATTATCTCTGGCACTAAGGTTGGCATTTTGCAGAGAATAAAAATGTGATGGAGTAGAGATGAATTTGAAAAAAAAAAAAATTCCCTCCCTCAAACTGTTGAGAAGTATGTGAAACTTATTTTCTTTCTCCATTCTTATATTGTCTACAGTGAAGCTGACCGTTGCTCCTAGTTGCAGTTCCACTTTCCTTCCACCAAACCAGGCAGATCACTGCATACCCTTAATTCTGGCTAACTTTTTTTTTTTTTTAATACAAAGATTTGAAAGAAACTTCTTTTCTGCCACATCCGGTTGCCCTGCTCATATTGCACTGCCACGCTTTTCAAAAGTCATTACCTCCCATGGAAACAAATTAATCAGAAACTGATTGCAGCATACCTGAGGTCCATGACACTCTCCTACAGCCATCGCTTCCTAGATCTAGCATAAATAGGCTGCAATTTATATCCAATTAGATGCAGAGGGAAATCTAAGGTTGCAAGAAAATTTCCACTCACTCAGTATGCAGGGTGTGTTGATGCCTGGATGACTGATGTAGCTGCCGTTTGTTAAGATTTCACCTTATTTAATTTGCACTCAGACACTCCTAATTTGTGCAGAGCCTAGGGAATGACTTAAGACAGGATAATTAATTAGAGCACAGATTTTCTAGAGAAAAACTAAAGATAAAGCTGTTTACTCTTTTTTTTCATTATTTCATGTCTGTAAAATGAAACCATGCTCTGCTCTTTTAACTCCTTCTAAATTAAAATATTCTGATCAAATTAAAATTTACAAGGCTATAACTTCTGTAACTGGAGAGACCTGATCCAAACATTAAGCTGTATGTGTTGACCACTCCTAAGAAGAGCAAATTAGTTTCAGCCAAGATTGAGTAAAATGAGTTTGTGGCTTTGAAGAAGAGGGAATGAAAGACATATTGTCTAGTCTGTGGGGAACTTTGATCACAGAGTCTAATCGCTTCTGTTCAAAACATCCCATCTAAAATGAGAACATTAAATCCCTAGGTTTCCATGGGATCTAATAGTCATTAGTTTAAATGAATCAAAATTACTGTTAAGAATTGATTATTATGAGGAGCAATCTAAAGAGCATTTGAGAAAATTAATGCAAAGGATGTTATTATTCAGCCCAGAGGAGGGGAAGATTTACTGAATCCCATAGTTTCAACAGAATCATAACACGTTCGTATATGAAATTAAATCTATGTTTTAAAATAGTTTATTTATTTAGGTGTGCATGTTTGTGTGGTTGCACACAGCCATGCTACACCTGGGGCTGTCCCAGGAAAGCATGCAGACATGCTCTCTCTCATTCTACCATTATAGGTCCAGGGGATTGAGTTCAGATCCACAGCGTTGGCCAAATCTCACTTCTGCTAGTTCCCTCATGAAGACATCTGGAGATTCGGGAGAGTAGTACTCAAGTCTCTGTGTGCCTCTGATCCACCTGGAGATCCTGTGAAACTGTAGATTTGTAGTCAGTAGATCTCAGATGAGATTCAAGAGATCACAGTTCTCACAGCACGTCTTGCTAGGTCAACACCTACAGTTCCTGGTTTAGCTACCCTTTGAATGATGATGATGATAGTGGGAATCTGGAGCATAACTATGTAAATTAATGACCACTGCATTAATGTGCTTAATATGGTACGCAGTTTATTAAATGCCTAATCTGTTAATTCAGTCATGATGCAATCAAGTGGTTTGGAAAGCATTAGTAAATGAGCTAAAATGTGTGAAGACATGTGTTGTAGGCCTGCCTCTACTACAAACAACAAAAATTAGTTCAAGTACATAAGTAGTACTTTGCATTTTACAAAGTGTATTTATGTAATTTATGTCACTCACTCTTCAACAGCTCTGAGTGGCAGGTCAAGTATCTACTTTATTCATCTCTTTTTTGAATATGTCACTAGTACAATTTGCACTATTACTTCATAAGACAGCCATAATGCATACCTATCTCTTCTTACCTATGAAATAAAGATGCCAGTTCAATTAGGCCATTGGTATCAGCCAGTAACAATGGAAAAATAAATTATCTCAGGAAACCAAATAATAACAACAATCATAAAATAGCACTAAACAGCTCCCCCTCCCCCAGAGCAATGGAGGCAAATTAAAAAAAAATTGTTTGATTTTATTTACTATATATTTTATTGATTTTATTTTTCTGCTGATTTTGATTCACAGTGACCATTGAGAACCATAATCATTATGCATTCAGTAAATCATATTCAAGCACAGAAATTCTACGCTGCTATAAAATGTTTTCACCTCTATTTGAAAATAAAACCTTAGTTATAATTGAATATAAGTAAGCCTGGACGGGTTTTACTGTCACCTTGTTAACAGTGCAGATTATGACTCGACAGCCTTTTACTGTATCTTGTCTTGTTACACAGGATCTCAAAATTTAAGGTATAGTTGCATGTTCTCAGTGATCACTTTCATTCACGCAGAGACTTTTACTTTGCTCAGTAGAATTGCTCTGCCCAGCGGCAGTATTTCAAAGGACACTTCCAGCTAGATAGCGACCATTCCATTTAGGTGTTATATTAAGTGCTTGTCCGAATACTTCTGTTTGTCTTTGTCCTACCTCTTTTCCTCCTGTGACTGATATGGCCACAAAAAGGAGATACATATACAAAGTATGATTGCCTTTAAGCCATTTTATGTAATTTTTATATAAGGAATTGGTCTTATTAAGTTTTTGAAATATTCCTTCATAATAAAAAATTTTTCAATATTAATTTTCCCAGAAAACAAATTTCTATAGACATGGGTTCTTGGAAACTTATAGCTTTTATTATTATTATTTTTTAATTTTTTAATTTAACTTTTATTAATTACACTTTATTCATTTTGTATCCCCCCATAAGCCCCTCCTCCTCCATTCCCAGTCCTACCCACCCCCCCTTTCTGCATGCATGCCCTCCCCAAGTCCACTGATAGGGGAGGTCCTCCTCTCCTTCTTTCTGATCTTAGTCTATCAGTTTTCATCAGAAGTGGCGGCATTGTCAGGGTTCAAAGGTTATCTCCATGAACAGTCCTTGGTTGGAATATGAGTCTCTGGGAAGTTCCCTGTGTTCAAATTTTCTTATTGTGTTGCTCTCCTTGTGGAGTCCTGTCCTCTCCAGCTCTTACTAGCTTTTATTACTTTTAAATTTTCTGATGTGGTTATGAGATTGAGGTGAGGAGTTGGTAAGTCAAGGGCATACCCTAAAGTAATGACATTTTATTCTGTTCTATTAACGTCTCTATTTGGATTTTGCTGCTTTATTTATTTTTTTACTTACTACTCTCACGGCTCTACACAAATCCTTGTCAGGTAGTTTAAGTTACTAAGGGCTTATTTCTATGCATAAAGCAATTAATGTTTATCTAACTTACTTTTTCACTGAATACTTATTAAAATTGTAGTTGAAGGTGTTAGGTCAGGGAAATAGGGCTTAAATGGATTTACTAACTTGTTCAAAAAGCCTTTAAATAGTATCAAACAGAGCTTGCTACGGAGCCCTTTAGAGCTCCAAAGCTCACACTATCAATGATCATAACAAAATGCTTCTCTGAACTTTTCAGTGGCTTAAGCCCATCTTATACTTCTGAATGGGGTGTTTAAAAATGTTGAGAGTTCCTAGTGAAAATAGAAATGATTTCTTAACATTGGCAAGTTCTTACTTCTCAACCAGATCATATCAGAGATCTGGTATTTTTGTCATGTCCGTAAAGTATGTGGTTCATGCATGAGCAGAAAGCAGAACAAAATAACTGCTGGTATTTTTATCACCTGTAATACTACATTTTTTAAAAAAAATCCTAGATATTATTTGGTCAATCTATTCCAAGTTACAATGATGAGGTGATCATCTAGGTAATGGTAGTGCCCTCTCAGCAGATGCTGTGAAGAATATGAGAAATCCTTACTATCTAAGAACAGTCATTAGGAAAACGTTTCATACCATGACCAAGTAAAACGTGAAACAGTGGACTTTAATGAACTTGAAGACAACATTGGGGTTGTATCTTTAATGTGAAAATAAACATCAAAATTCAATATGCTTGTTGTTTTCTTTAAAGATGGTCAGTTTCTAGATGTAGCCATGATCTAATTTTTAGAATGAATAAAAAAAAAAAATGAAAAGCCTTTTCTCCTTTCCTAGCATTAAAAATAAGTATTTTTGTTCAAGTATTCAAAGGCTTGACAATTTCTATTTAATATTCTGACATTAAAATCAGCCCTTCTTTGAAGCACCTACTAAATCAGCAATAATGTCAATTGCCTTCTTTTTGCATTAATGTAAATTATCTTTTTTGCGATTATTATTTAACTTCATTTGGGTTTCTCATTGGCTCTGTAATTAAACTAACATAATGAGTACCTTCAACATTCCACTTGAAGATTTCATAAATTTCTTTACCTTCTTAAAATTTGTTATTTCACTTAAATTAAGTGATTCACATTTTCATTGTACAGATATCCACTAACACTGTAGAAGAGATAGACCTATAGAGACAGTACTGAATATTGGAACATGGGATCTTTTATTAACTTGGTAAACTATGCAAATAGACGCTAATTTTTATCACTGGTTAGTTATAAGTGGGTATCTTCATGAATATGTTTTCTCACATACTTCAATGTTAGTAAATGATTTGATCCCTTTTAGTTAGTAATATTTCTATTGACTATATATTTATTATAAATTAAACAATTTCACAAGTATTTATTGAGTTCCTATCATTTGTATGGAAAATATACCCACACATATTTATGTATAAACATATTTAATACATAGTTCTCATTACGTCAAACTCTGTAAAACAAAAATGAAGGTTTTTTTTATAAAGTTTGTTTGCACTTTTGTTTTTATTTGTTTTTACTTATTTTCAATTTTAAAAAAATTATTTACTTAATCACTTTGTAGCCTGATGTCAGCCCTCTCCCTCTTTTCCTCCCAGTTCTGACTGCACATCCTCCTCCTCCTCCTCTTCCCATCCTATCCTCTCCCTTTTCTCAGAGAATGGGAAGCCCCTAAGGGGTACTAACCTAACCTGGTACACCAAGTCACATCAGAAATAAGCATACATTCTCCCGCTAAAGTCAGACAGCAGCCCAGCTAGGGGTAAGGGATGAAAAGACAGGCAGCAGAGTCAGAGACAGCCCCTGCGCCCGTTGTTAGGGGATCCCCAACATGACCATGCTGCACATCTGACACATAGGTCTGGCCCAAGCAAGCCCTTTGGTTGGTGGTTCGGAATCTGTGAGTCTCGGTGAACCCAGCTTTGTTTACTCTGTAGGTCTTGTGGTGTCCTGGACCCCTCTGCCTCCCTCAATCCTCCCTCTCACTCTTCCATAAAACTCCTCTAAAACCTTTGACCCACATTTTCTCTTGCCTATAAGAAGTGTGGGGACAAAGATGCAGCAGAGATTGAGGAAATGGCAAACCAATGACTGACCCAAATTGAGGCCCACTCCGGGGGAAATAACCAACCCCTGACACTGTTAATGATACTCTTGTTATGCTTGCAGAGCAAAACCTAGCCGTTGCTTTTTTTTTTATTGTCTTAAATTTAATATTATTATATAACTCTTCCCGTTCTGGTTTATCCCTCCAGTCCTACCATGTTCCCCCCTTCCATACCCTCCCATGGTTCTCCACTCTGATATTCTTTTTTTTTTTTTTTTGAGTATTACTGTTGCACACACCACATCACACATCTATAAATATGTGCACAAATATATAGATATAACCTGTTGGTCTTTAATTTGTTGTTTGTGTGTTTCAGGGATAACCACTGTAGATTTTCTGTTTTCCATTTTTTCTTTATTATTACTATTACTATTGTTATTATTATTTAATTTTTTTCACTTTGTACCCCAGCTGTGGCCATCTCCCTAATCTCCTTCTGATCCCACCAGCCTTTCACTGTGGATTTTCAATCCTCAGCTTACTTAATGAGCAATGCTCTGTTTATACAGTCACTCCCATTAGGTTTGCAAAAATATTGACTATAATATTGAGGTCAGAACATTAATGTTGATTTTGGGTAAACATAGCCCTTTTACATTTGTTTAAATTCAAATTCTAAGGAGATTTAAACATGTTACCACTAGTAGAATTTTTCAGTTACATATCATTGCGCCTCCTTTTTCCTCTGGCTGAGTTCAAATTAAATCTTTCTGGATGCAATCTCTTCCTCGATGTCTGAAGAGTCACACTTGCCCAAGGAAATGGAGTTTGAGATCTTTCATTTCATTTAGAGTTATCAAAGTGAATGTTTTAGCAACTAGATTTCAAATACATTCCTGAAATTTTTCACTTATTTATTTCCATTGCATTTTTTCTGTTTTTAAATTTATTTTTAATTTATATGTTCACTTTACATCCAGATCATAGCCCCTCCCTCCTCTCCACCAGGTCCCACCCTCCCACCCACTTTCTCCTATTCCCCCTCTCCTTCTGCTCCAGAGAGGGGATTCTCCCCCACACCAACCCATCCCAGTACATCGAGTTGAATCAGGGTTGAACTCCTCCTCATCCACTGAGCCCAGACAATGCAGCCCAGTTAGGGCAAAGTGATCAAAAGCAGGCAACAGAGTCCATGTCATAGACAGTACCTGCTCAACGTACTAAGAGACCTACATGAAAATCAAACTGCCCATCGGTTACATATGTGTAGTGTCCCAGGTACAGTCCATGCATGGTCTTTGGTTGATGCTTTCTTCTCTGCAAGCCACCTTGGGACTGCCTACGTGCTGGAGCCCACTGGCAGAGTCAAACAGTACCTGAGTGGGGAGTGAGGATTAAAATAATTAAAACAAATCACACTAAAAATGAGATCAGATTGAGAGGGCTGTCAATCTGCAGCAGTCTGGGTTTATTCCAGTATTCATTTTTTATAGGCAAAGCAAAAACAGGTCACAACAATACAAAATGAAAAATTCATGGAAATGAGAAACTTTTCTAAAACTACTTCCCTATAGCAGAGATGGTCCAAGGTCACACAGACAAGTTTTAAGGAACTTGGAACAAGTTTTAAGGAACTTGGCCAGATTTCCTCTTTTCTCTGTCTCGTGGTGAAGGCCAGGGTGAAAACATAACAAAGCAGATTGACAAACAAGCGGCTCTCCACACCTACCTTAGTTGACTCCATTAGTTTTCTTGAGGCATTCTTTTCCATTTCTGGTCCTTTGAGTAGGGTGGAAGAATACTCGTCCCTGAGTTCTGCCTAATGCTTGGCTGTGAGTCTGAGCATCTGATTGGATCAGCTGCAGGGTGGGGCCTCTCAGAGGATGGTTAAGCCAGGCTCCTGTCTGTATACTTAGCAGAGTAGCAGAGTATCATTAATGGTGTCTGGGGTTGGCTCTCTCTCATGGGGTGGGTCTTAGATTAGGACAGGCATTGGCTAGAGAACCCGTAAGTCTCTCTGCTCTATATTTATGAACAGCTGCTGGGCAGGGTAAATTTGGGGGTTTATAGTTGTATTGATGTAACCCTCCCATCACTATTAGTCCTGCCTAGCTTGAAAGTGCTTTCCTCAAGTCTCCATGTCCTCTGCTGCTCCGAGTCTCGGCTAGAGTCATCCTCATCTCCTCCCTGAAGCTTAACCTTTTGCAGGTCTCCAGTTTGTCTCGGGCTCTTGAATCTCACTCACATGGAGAAATAGAATAGATAGCAGAAGTAGATGAAGATAGGGAACTGGGTAGGAGAGGGTGTGGGTAGGGAAGTGAGGGCCAGGAATCAGATGTGTGGAGAGTGGGGAGGAGAGGTGAGAGGGCTTAGACAGAAAAGAGCAACCAGAGGGTGGGGGCATCTCTGATCCATTGCCTTTTTTAAGGACAAAGATGCTTATGTCTGAGAATAAGGTCACACATACACACATTTGTAGCACAGGCGTGGTTGCCGAGGAATATTGTAGATGACAGTTTAAGTTACTATTTCAACTCTCAGCCTTGTGTTGCTCTAAGCCTTTCTCTTTATTCACAGCTAAAAGGTCGGCCCTGCACCTAAAGCAGGCTCATTTCATTTGCACTGGAGAAATTCCTCCATTCTCATTCCTGCCAACTCCTAAGAAAAGCACAAATTGTGTTTTTGCATTCTGAACAGATGATGGTAAATACTTGGAGAGAAGGAAGTCAGCAGAGTGAAGGCCAGAAGGGAGTAGAGTGAAGGTCACTTTCAAGGATGATTCAAACACCCGGTGTACGTTTAATCATCTTGATTTCGGTATCTGAGAAGCGTATTCCCATCCTCGTCACTATACTATTAAAAGTATATCTAAGGATTTACGTTTGTTGTATAAATTACTTATTCTTTTAATGAGTCTTTTGTTAAGGAATAAAGGGGTAAGAGGAAAAACAAAGAGGGCATTTCATCTATTTTTGCCTTCAGATTTTTATTTCAGAAAGGATAATTTATGTCCCTTCTACTAACGAAAGTAACAAGGTAAACTAGATTTACCTATCAGGATTGTGAGTGGCATATTCTCTGATAAAACAAAGACCTGAGATGCATTGTTTCTACCTATGTCATTCTATCAATGTGTCTGAGCCTAATCTAATGAACTCTCTGTTCTCAGCAGACTCACTTGGAAGCTAGAACCTGTTCAGTGATATGTGAGAAGTCAATGTAGAGTATAAAAGGAGGAGCTTGGAGAAGAGGCATATTTCAGGTAATTATTATTGAGTGTTAGACATAATGATAGTAGACTCTGTAGTCTCTCCATAGAAAACCCACCTTCTACCTGCCCTCATCCCTCACCTGCCTTTTTTCTGTATATATTTTGTCATAATGTGAAAAAGCAGATGAGGTTTGTAAACTCCAGATGAGTAAATTGTGGAATAATGGCAGTGGTTGTAACTCATGATTTTTTTTTAATTTCTGGGTCTCCCATATAAAATTACTAATAATCATGTAAGCAAAACTAAGTACAAGTTATTCCCCTCAAATCTCAACTATAAGAAGTTTTAGCCACTCTTGTTGTGAGTCTTTAGTGGGAATGGAAGGGGTAGATTTTATTTATAGTCTACAAATGCTCAGAACTAACCAACCTGGCTCCCTGAAGGACATATTGTCATAAAAGGAATAAAGATCAATCAGGAAGCACAACACAGGATCAAAAAGTGTACAGATGGGAAGAGAAGAGAGCTCCAGAACTGCTGGCCTTCTTAACCACATGAAGATGAGTAAGGAATCTCCATGGACCTGTAATCTAGTTTTCAAATTTTCAGGATATTCCATATTAATGTAAGACCATCTTATGAATCTGCACGTCCAATCTTATACAATTTTATTTTTAAAACAGCAGACAATAAAATCCAAAGTACCTTAACACACAGCAAGAACGAAGGCATGACTATTATCCAGACTGAAACTATGACATGTCTTGAAAGCAATGAAAGAACTTAAATGAGGAGAACGGAGATCCATCACCTCAAATAGATAACAAATTTAAAAGCTTGGCTATAATATACTCACACTCAAGGAAAACAACTAGATGTAAAGGGCAAAATAATTTCAGAAATGAATACCAATGTTTAAAAGAAGACAAGGTTCTGGGCTGGAGATCTGGTGCTCTTGTACTGCACTTGGGTTTGGTTCTGAGCATCCATAACTGGGTGGTTCCCAATCATCTGTAATCCTAGCTCCAGGGATCCAATGCCCTGTGCTGACCTCTACAAGCACTGCTCTTTTGTGCTTATAGCCTCAGACACAGACAGACAAGCATGCAATTAAAAATACACAACAAGCCTTTAAAAATAAATTTAAAAAGCACAGTATTGAATAAAGGCAAAAATAATGGTGGAGTTAAGGACTGATGCATGTAGTGAAACCATCTTTACTGTGGCAGTGCCTAGCAATGACCAGTCTTTCTCACAGAACGCCCAGAAGAGTTTATTTATGTGCTGAGGAAATCCCAAAAGACTCGCCTCTATTAATCCCATGGCTGAAGTCATCTGATGATTGAAGCAGAAAAATCAAGTTCTAGCTTATTCATGTGACTACTGAAGGTGCTATGAATTGTGCCGTTTGGGCAGGAGAATGAGGATGAGTGAGTCTCACAAGTTGAGAGACCAAAATGATTAAAAATTAGCAACTATTATTAAGGCCTGAGCTATGTGGGTGGAGAAGTCTAGTAATGCCCTGAGGGGAAGGACCGCCTTACTGCATTCTTTTCCCACCTACTAGAGAGAACAGTTGCTAGGAAACTGGCCCATCCCCCTAGGGAGGGACATCAGATCATTATGGTCTGGGGACCTTCCTATAGCCAATCAATTCAAAATGTAACATCTTGACCAATAGATGCTTGCCAGGCAGGAATCGCCCCTGTCTTGGGCATGCTGGGAGGGACCAGAATCTATATATCACCCAACTAACCTGGATATGATGCGCTCGGTTCCCAGAGCTTTGGCGGTGGGGCTGAGTAGGCCAAAGATGCAGCTTGTAATTTACAATAAAAAGACCCTCTTGTGTTTTGCAACAGAGTCGATTCCTGGAGATCTTATGGGGGCTCGCGAACTGGGTATAACAAAGTGAACTCAGAGTGAGGAAGACCAAGGAAGGTGAGACACAGAAGTCTTTATAACTTAATCCCAAAAAATATCACTTGGGATACATTGTGATAACCAGAAACAAGGTACTGACTGTTTCCACACCATGAATCAGGGAATAAAATTATATTTGCTTATCCCTACCAAGAAAGAGAATCAAAGGTAGTTATTTTAAAGACTTCCTTTCATAATGTACGATGTAGATTAAAAGACAAAACAAGGAAAAAATGAGATTAAAAGAGAAAATGCCAATATCAAAATAGGTGATAAATATTCAATAGATAGATAACAAACTTTTATAAAAAGGAAGAGAGTCAGGTGAGATTGCTTGGAATGTAAAATTGTGTGACATACAGGCCTGATTAATTGGGTTCCATCACAATTCATGCAAAAGAAGCCTTGATGTGGTTGTGTATCCTAATAATCCAAGAACGCCAACATGAGATTGGAGGCAGATATAGAAGAATCACTAGGGAACTCCAAGTTAATCAACTAACTGAGTGCATAGTATGTCAAGGAAAAAAGTGAAAGCAAAACCAAAACTCTGTTTCAAGATGGAAGAAAAGAACTGATTCTAGAATGATACCCTCATGAATGCTTTCTCTCGGTGTCTCTGTCTTTGTCTCTCTCTCTTACACACACACACACTCACACACAGTAATAATAATATAATAACACATTATTTAAAAAGAGAAAAAACGTGAGTAAAAATACAAAAAGAAATTCACACACACATACGAAAATCCACAAAAATCTATGACTTTTGTAAAAATATTTGAATTGAAAAGTAAAGGAGAGTCAACAATCCATTATACTTTTATAGATAAGAAAGAAAAAAAAAACCAAAGTATTAAAGCCATTACCAAATAACACATTATATTTAAATTTTTATTTAACTTACTTCCTGAAATTTCCATTTATCTTAGCAGTAAGACTTGAATTCAGCTATTTTTCTTTGTACTTCAAAATATTTCTTTTTGGTTTTGTGTGCATGTATTTGTACATGTGCTTGTGGAAACTAGTCAGTGTGCTCTCTAAAATCAAGTCCATATCTCCCAGAGTTATGCTTTCATACCTTTGGAAGTACTTGCACAGCACAGCAAAAGGGCTCACTAAATATTAGATGGTTATGACAGATACTAAGAAGGGCTTATGGTTGAAAAAGTTTAGGAAAAACAAACAAACATACCAAAACTCTTGTATTGGACCATTTTTAACGCTGTAAGTACAGAAACAGTGCATTTTTATGTGCAAGAGTTAGCATACTAGTGGAGATATCAGTTTACTCGTGAGAATTATGCAGATGGATCTATTCCCTATAATTATCAAAAGTGGGAAGTGTTTACCAAGACCTTTGTTTACCCTTTGACATGGCTCTATGAAGTTGAGTAGTGTCTTGACTTCTGACAGGAGCAAGACTGTCTATGTAGTATTCTCTCATAAATTACATTGAGCTATTTATTTTTCTGTTTCAGATCAAGTGCTTAACACCGTAACAACAGAGATACAAACATTGCTATTAATAGGTGCTTGCAGATGCTACAATCTCATTCAGTTAATAGGTGGCCATGCAACAGTATCCTTTACTGAGCTGACATTTGCACCCCTAATAATTTACATAATTTGATTTTAAATAGTCTTGTGATAGAATTATGACAATGGTAAATTTTAAAAGTATATGATTGCCTACTTAACAATTACATACTTACTAAAATTAGTTCAAAAAAAATAAGCTAACTAGGTACAGATATGAGAAAGATAAGATTCTTGGAGAAAATACCATGCCGTGAGGAGAGAAGTTGTTGGTTACAGGAAATTGTTTAAGTATAGAGCAGGATGACATATATGTTGATACAAAACTACATAATTGTAACATCTTCTTGACACCAGTACTGCTAGTATTCAAAGAGGAATAAAACGTTTGTCTTGAAGCCAAAACATTCTTTTCATGCTTTTTGTTTGTTTGTTTTCTTTTTCATTTTAAAAAGCAATTTGGCTACTTAAAGAATGATGGCAGGAATGTTTTAAAATTGAATGATGACATACCGTATAGTTCAACATTGTCTGGAGGAATTAACCTGCAAATGTTGGCAATTGGTGAAATGTAGGAGAACATAATGAATCCATGTTTTCAGAATTTTATTTGTGTCTCCTCGAAATATCGGAATCTATACCCACAATGTCTCACCAGCATGGCTGTCAAAACATGAGTTAAACAAAGTTAATGAAAGTAGACATGTCAAAGTGGAGAGGAGAAAGCCCATAAGGTCTTTCCTACACACACACACACTCTCTCTCTCTCTCTCTCTCTCTCTCTCTCTCTCTCTTTCTCTCTCTCTCTCACAAATATAGGCAATTATAGAATGCTGAGAGGGAGGGGAAGTCTTTCCAGGGAAGAGCACCCCAGCTGGTACCCAGTGTCAAGAGATCAGCCCTGAAAACACACAAAGAAGCAACAGCATGTGGAGCTGATTCTATTTAGGAATACTTATATATGTACATTGTACATATGTGCATGTATCAATAATAAGCGAAAAAAAAGAGGCTGTAAATTTGAAAAAGAGTAATGGGAAGGAAGAGATAATGTAATTATATTATAATCTTTAAACTAAGCTAAAAACAAATTAAGATGCAAGAAACATTCTTAAAACTTATATTTCCACGGTGCTAATATTATTACTATTCAACCCAAAACTTACATTTATTTTTGTTTTATCTTCCTTGCTAGCTATTGCATTGGTGAGAAACATTATTTTAACAGTCATTCCTGTCCTCATTGTTTATTTGTCAACTTTGGAAAAGATGGATTTCTCTAGGAAAAGGAATCTCAATTGAGAAAATGCTCCCAATAGATACCCTGTAGATTGAGTCTGTAAATAATTTTCTTGATTAAAGATCACTGTAGGAGAGCCAGCCTATTGTGGATAGTACCACCACTGGCCAAGTGGTTCTCCGGTGAATACGGAAAGATGCTGGAAGCCATGTGGAGCAACTCAATGCTTAGAGGCTCCCCCGTGGTCTCTGCTTCAGTTTCTTCCTTTTGGTTCTTGCCTGGAATTCCTGTACTGATTTACTCTGAAGATGGAAGTAAAAAGATTGCAGCTGAATTTCTTTTCCAAGTGGCTTTTGGTCATGGTATTAATCACAGTATAGAAACCTAACCACATCGCTACCTACTAAGGAAGGCATACAGGAAATTAAAAACCTTAGTCAAATGGCTAAATGGGAAAACTGAAATACAATTTATGTGACTTTTTAAAGATTTACATATTATTTCTGTTTTAGGTGGATAAATGTTTCCTTAAATGTATGCCTTTGAGACACATGCATGTCTGATGCCTGAGGAGGCCAGAAATGGCAGCAGATGCTTTAGAACTAGTTACAGATGATTGTGAGCCTCTGTGTGGGCGCTCAGAACCAAACCAGGAGAGAAACAAGTGCTTTTTTTCCTGTATTATTATTATTTGTTACAATTTATTCACTTTGAATCCTGGCTGTAGCCCTCTCCCTCATCTCCTCCTGGTCCAACCCTCTCTCCCTCTTCTCTCCTTATGCCCCTCTGTCCCCTATCATCTGACCTTAACCTATCAGACCTCATCAGGACTGGCTGGATCCTCTGTGGCCTAGTGAGGCCACCTCTCCAGGAGGCCTAACATTTTACTTTTTATGAATATGATATCAAGCAACATTTTGTGGAATTTCAATACTCAACAATGTTTTTAAACAATTCTTCACCCTACATTTATTTCTGTTTTTCCGCTTTCTTTCTTGTCTGAATATTTTGTTCTGTCCTTTTTAAATAGCTTTTTACCATTTTTTTTTGAATGAACGTTAGAAAAATATTTTGTTTTACTTTATTGTATTACACTTTGACAATTTCATATACATATCTTGGTCATACCCACCCCCCAAAGCCTTTGTCTAACTGTGCCTTCTTCTTCCAATACACTTTTCTCCCAATTTTATCTTCTTCTTTCTTTACAAAATCCACCAAGCCCAGTTATCACTGCCCATATACATAGAGGTTATGGGGCCACTCACTGGGGCATTGACAACCAATGCAACCCACAAACTCTCATGACCATCATCTTCATTACCTCCTCAGTTAGTGGTGAAGCATTGGGAACCTCTATTCCATCCATGCTGAGATTCATGAGTCTTTTCGTCTTGTGCAGGTCTTGGAATGGTATCCACAGCTTCTATGAGTTTTTGTGTGCAACAGTCATGTCATGTCCAGAGGCTACCATTGTAGCTTCTTCTGTGACCTGTGTTAGCGAAGATTTTCTCCATTATATGGGCTACCTTCTCACTCGATTGACATTTTCCTCTGCTTTGTAGAAACTGTTTAGTTTCGTAAATTCCTCTCACTCAGTTGCTGGCGTTAATCTCCTGTGGTACAGGAAGGTATACTCTAGTTTTAAAGTAATGGGTACTAAGTTGAGAACTGAAAGCATATATATCCATACAAAGATTTTCACAGTTCTTCAATTAAAAAAAAATCATTTGTTTAATATTCAAACACCAGAAGACAAGTCAAATGGCTATCCATACACTGACAAATTGCAGTGTGTTCAAGCAAATGAGTCCTGCTTGGCAATGAAAGGCAATGATTCAAACAACACTCCTAAGGAATTTACTGTGCTGAATGAAATAAGCCGGACCGAAGAAGTGCCTAATCCAACTGTACAGAATGCTTGAAGATGCAATGAAAGTTTGTTGATAGGAAGATGATCTGTGGTTCTGTACAAATAAGGGGCTTGAAGAAGCATTACAAAGGAACTGGAGGAGTATTTACAAGTTATTTTGTGACTGTGATCTCTACACAGGACACACACATGTGACAAACACATAAAATTATTTATATACAAAACACATGCAAATTTTATATACAAAATATAGAATATATTTTCATAGAGTTGTGGGTTTTTCATGAGTTGATTTAGCAAAACAAACTTTATACATACAGTTTGAGGCTCTACCTTTGAGATGGTAACTGAAGACCCTGAGGATACTTAGATGTGAGTGCACCGATACAACATTTTAATTGTTGTTAATTAACCTTTTAGTGTCTGTTAAGGTGGAGACACTACCTTAAGATAGTCTGAGTGTTCTGGAGATGGGTGGCTATTAACTTAAAATATATTTTAAAGTTGGATTTGGCATACTTTAAGATTTTTAGAAAAGTGTGTGTGTACCAGCACATCCGTACCATAGTAATCTTTCATATACGTGAGCTCTTTCACACTGTATTTCGGCTTCCATTCACATCTTTTACAAATATAGCCTTTCTATAATAGCTTAGTCCATCGGTATCTTAAAGATTTTCTGTCATTGTGAATATGTCTATAATTATACTCTTTTTTGCTGTTTTATTTAATGTAGAATTTTAGTTAGCACACAGCAACAATAGGTTCCCTGATGTGAGCTGCAAACATAGATGTCATTGTGTGTGAAATATCTTATTTGCCTACCCCTCTCAGCACTCCTTCCTCCTTCTTCTTGCTTATGCCTCTCTCCTTCCCAAGCAGCCTTATTTCTGCTTTCTTGCTTGAGAATACAATTAGGTACTACAGCAAACTATTGAGGCGAGCATATGCCTGGAAAGATTCTTTAAGGTAATTCAATACAAACCCTTCTTAATATTTTGTTCTGTTTTATTTCTCAGCAAAAGTTTCACAATGAAAAATGACTTTTAGTGTTTGTTTGTTTTTGTGTCTCAGGTGAATTACATCATGGAACAAAGTTCAATTTAATTTTTCTACTTAGGTCAGAAGGGCTATAGGAAGAATACAGCACAGACTTGTTTATCCAGTTGGTTGTTCATGTATAAAATACCCAAGTACAGTTTGACAAATAGATAATCAGAAGCCAACCAGTTGGGACTAAAAGATAGGATGGTATCAAATTTACACTTGAGTTTTCCTACCAGCTGCAAAAAAGGGAATGAAAGAGTATTTTAGAATTAGTAAAAGGCTAAGATAAAGCAGAAGAGAAAAATATTCCATACATCAGAAAAGAAAGGAAATCACAGTGTGAATAGCCAGGAACTGGGATCAGAGCCTGTTGTGGTCTTGCTCTGATGTAAGCAGCCTTTGTCTCTTAGAGAGTAAAGGGGCAAAGGCTCACTGAGTGTTGCAGGTCACCAAAGTCAAATAAACTGTAAGTCCTTAGGCAGGAACAAGGTTCATTATGTCAGAAAATGATGGCTGAAATAAATCATGAATATTTTTGAAGTGTTGCTTTTATAAGCACGTAGACCAATGAGGTAAAGTGGAAAGAAATATAAACAGGAGTGAAGATTAAGCTATTCTATGTTTACTGACTGACTGCTTCTGTGATAGATCCATGGTCATGAGAAAACATGAATCTTGAGTCATAAAAACAATTGCTAGGATGCCATTGCTCTGGGAAGGAGACTGTGTATCAGAGGTCAGAAAGGGATTTTCTTTTCTTTTCTTTTCTTTTCTTTTCTTTTCTTTTCTTTTCTTTTCTTTTCTTTTCTTTTCTTTTCTTTCCTTTTCTTTTCTCCCTCTGTCTTTGCCTGTCTCTGTCTCTTGCTTTCAGACAGGGTTTCTTTGTATAGCCTTGGCTGTCTGGGACTTGCTTTGTAGACAGGATGGCCTCGAACCCACAAGGATCCATCTGCCTCATTGTCCTTGAGTGTTGGAATTACAGGTATGTGCCACCATGCTCAGCTCAGGGAGGGTATCAAAAGAGAAAAGGAGTATTCTACACAGGGAAGGAAAAATGGGTTAGGCAGAGCCCCATGGAAAGGGTGTGTCCCACATAAAGAAAAGCTGTGCATTTGTTAACTGAGTTCTTAGTCTGTAGTTATACCTACAGCCAGGATGTAGTCCTAACAAATAAGATCTTCAAGACCAGAAAAACAAGTATATAATGCAGGTAATTCCTCACAAAGGTGGATATCCTGGATGATGTTGAAAAATGGTTTCCTCCTAGTTTTCTCCAATCATACAGCTTGTCTTACAACCGGAAAAGTATTTTAGGTTCAATAACTAAAAAAAAAAAAAAAAAAAAAAAAAAAAAAAAAAAAAAAAAAAAAAGGATGTTCTAATTCTATTGACTTTATTTTCTGCTGCTTTGATAAATTATGAAATTAAAAGAAAATTAGGTTGGACTGCAGAAAAGAATTATCTGCTTTCCTTACCAAGATCAGCACCCAATTTTAATCTAACAATTAAATAAAATGCAAGACAGTTATTATGAGAGGTAATTGAAAGGAAAAATAGTAATTCTATCATCCTGTCCATCCAGGACCCCACATTCACCCTCACTCTTATGCTGGCTGGGATTTGGATCCATCTGTCTGTGGCTGTCCATGACAAGGATCTGGACTTCTACCTGGCTGATGCTCCTTCACTGACAGCAGTAGGAGGAACATCAGTTTTGTCTTCCTTGCGGAATTCCCTGCTGTCCTGAAGAGTCATCCTGTCTGCATTAGTATGCAAGGAAGGCATGTATGACTTCATACTAGCCCCTTTCCTTAGCACCAATTCCTGATATAAAGATAAGGATTCGTTTAATACTAGGCAGTGTTGCTGTGGATATGTTAGTATAAAAACAACAACATTTTATTCCTAAAAATCTATTAATGTGACAATATGGACCTCTTCAGGCTCAAGGTTCTTTTTTTTTATTTTTGAGATTTACTTTTTAAAATTTATTTGTATTCATTTATTACAATTTGTTCACTTTCTATCCCAGCTGTTGCCCTCTCCATCCCCTCCCAATCCCACCCTTTTCCCTCTTCTTCTCCCTTAACCATAACCCTCCCCAAGTCCACTGACAGGGGAGGTCCTCCTCCCCTTCCCTCTAACCCTAGCCTATCAGGTCTCATCAGGACTGGCTGCACTGTTTTCAAGATTCTTTTATCATTCTCCTCCTTAACAAATAATGTCCACTATTAAAACTCCCAAAGCCCTGATATTTCAGTTCATTCAAGATGCTATTATGACACTTGGCAGAGATTTCAGTCTCAGCTGGAATCCGCAACTCCTTACATTGTCGATGCCCAAGTTTGTCTATAAAAGAGAGATAGGCCCTGACAGCTTTTGTAGAACTTTTGACTTTTTTTTTTGACAATTGCAATTTAATAAGCCAAACAAAATAAAGCAAGAAATAAACACTTGAAAAATAAGATGAGGCCAAAAGAACTCAGTAATATTTTTTTTTCTAAATGACTCATTTCAAGCTTCACATTTCTGTTTTTACAAAATTGTGTTCAGAAAATTAGAAACATATTGTCAAACTATGTCAGAAGCTGAGATTCTAAGATAAAAATCACCCGTTTGTCTTCTTTTTTCTTGTGATGTTATGCTTCTATGGAAAAAAAAATTGGTTTTAAAACTTGAATATTTTTGTAAAGATGATATTGTGCAGATAAAGGTCAAGCAGGCATGTATATATGGAAGAGAGAAATAAGCTCAATTGGTCTGAAAGATGGGGATAACAGTTGATGCTTGAAATTGAGGAAGATAGTAGAAATTCCTGCTTCCTGAACCTCTCAGGTAGGCCTAGACCTTATGTATTTGAATCATCTACTGGGTACCTCAGCATCTCTGTCACAAAAATGGCTTTCTGGAGAGTACAGCTCTGTCAGTAGACATTATCTGTAAAGCAAAGCCCTGGGACAATTCTGGAAAGACAGGGGAACCTTCTCAAGAAGCAACATGGAATGAGACAGGTGGGTTTAGGCTGAGATTAGACAACAAGCACACAAAATTAAGTATAGAGTGGTTTAAAAAACAATCTGGCTTTTTATAGCTCTGCATCGGATAGCTATGCCACCTTCATTTCTCAAACCTAAGCTCCTTGGAAAAAATGAAAACTTTTCTTTGAACTTGACATTTTATCTATAGCTTAAACTTCTTTTGTAATGTTTACTTTTATTTATATTTCTGCAGGCACTAAAAGTTTTTTTTTAAATATTTCTTCAAAATCTTTGAAGACTTCAAAGTGAATATGAAATCGTTATGGGTAGGTAGGGTGTTCAAAGTGCTTTCTATTCTGAAATCTCTAAATTTTGAGTAGTTTAGCTATAAATGATGTTATAGTCAATATATGTCCCCCTGAATTTTCATGGTAGAATTTTACCATTAAAATTTTTGATAAAGTGAAGAGGTGAAATAGTTGCCACATATTTGACTTCATGATGATGAGATCTCATGAATGGAATAGTAGTTTTGTGGAGGAGCGAAGAAGCCATTCCCACTTCTACATGAAAATACAAAACAAGAAGTCAACCCCAAAACATAGCATAAGTCTTCACTGACACACATTCTTTTTTTAATAAAATATTTTATTTACTTTATGTGAATTGGTGTTTGCTTCCATGTATGTCTATGTGAGGTGTCAGATTCCCTCAAACTGGAGTTACAGACAGGTGTGAGCTGCCATGTGGGTGCTGGGAATTGAAACTTGATCCTCTGAGAGTGTTGTCAGTGCTCTTTAACAGCTGAGCCATCTCTCACTCACTCTTTACTCACTTTTAATTTTTTACTTCAGAACATCAGAAATGATAATCAATACATTTCTTCTATTTATAAGTCACTCAGACTGAAAGTAGTATATTTTTTTGAAGCAGGCTTAGAATGAGATAGAAATCATATAATCTATATAACCTATAATGAAAAGGAAAAGTTTCATGTCACCATGGAATTGGTCATAATTCTTTGAATATGGCAGTAAAATCACAGGCAATAAAGTAAGAATTGGAAAACCTGACTGCATTAACCAAAAAGGCTTCTTCCCAGAAATGGAAATGGGTGTGGTGGAGACAACATGTGGAATGAAAGAAAATATTCTCAAATGCATATACGGTAAGAGTTAATATATGAATTACCTAAAGAAACTCTTAAAATTGAATGGCAAAAAGAAAGATGGGCAAAGTGCAAAGAAAGTAGAAATTCTCTATTTCAGTTGCTCAACAGTCATCAAAATGTTTGCAACATCGTACTTTTCATGGAAATGAAAAATCAAATATTACAGTGAGGTATAACCTACCAAAAACAAAGCAAAGGACTGTAAATGTTGACACACTCTTGAAAAATCAGGACACTTTTATATTGTTGGTGAAAATGCAAGGTTCTGCCAAATATTTTTTTATTCATTGTTTTCTTTTTAACAGTATACAGCACATTAAAAATTGAAAATAAACTACTTCTTGTGATCTAATAATTAGACTTAGAGTTACTTAAACAAAAGCTTGAAATCAATATATCAGAAGATATACACGTGGATATGTTATCTATAGTAGTCAAGACGACAAGCGTATATGTCGTCAACAGATGAATGCTTATACTGTGTTCTATATCCAACCTAATTCAGCCTTTAAAAAAAGAAGACAATCTTTATAATTAATTAACTCATTTATTCACTCATTTTACATCCTGATCATGCCTCATCCCTCCTCCCCTCCCAGACCCACCCTCTCTGTTTCTTCCCCCTCTCCCTCCCCTATTTCTCAGAAAAGGGGAGCCCACCTTATCACCCACCTCTCACATCATCAAGTTGTGTCAGGGATAAGTGTATCTTCTTCCTATGTGGACTGGCAAGCAGACACTCCAGAGGGAAATCATGGAAAAGCTGGCAAGAAAGTCCCTTTCAGAGAAAGCCTCTGTTTCCCCTATTAGGGAACCCACATTAGGCCTTAGCTGCTCAATGATTTCAATGTCCTGGCATTTATGCATGACATTAAAATGCCTTGGGATATGATTAAAAACAAAAATCCTACTTTTCTCCCTCTCTTTAAGCCATGCCTACATGATGTTTCCGTATTTTTTCTGTGAATGATTTATTAAAATTTTTATTTCATTTCTAATAACTTCCAAAAACAGTGTTTAGTATAAACATTATTTAAATTGTAGGAAAGGAATTTCTTGAAACTGGTGATACATTTTGAAAACTTTTAAAGTAAATTTTGTATTCTTCATAACAAGTTCTAGCTTTTCTGTTAAAAGGAGTATATGAAATAATTTATTGCATTAAAGTATATTATAAAATTTAGTGTTCAATTTCTCTCCAAAATTACAGTCATCATGTATGAAGTGAGATATTGTGTTTCTTAAAAATTGTATAAATTTTTGTCACATGTATTCATTAGAAGTAAGATTTTTTTAATTTATTTTTTTATTATTTATTACAGTTTATTCACTTTGTATCCCAGCTGTAGTTGTCTCCCTAATCTCCTCCCGGTCCCCCCTTCCTATTCTTTCTTACCCCATGTCCCTACCCTAGTCCACTGATAGGGGAGGTCCCCCTCCCTACTATCTGACCCTAGCCTAACAGCTCTCATCAGGACTGTTTGGATCCTCTTTCTCTGTGGTCTAGTTAGGCCACTTCACCAGAGGGAGGTGATCAAAAAGCTGGCCATTTAGTCCATGTCAGAGATAGCCCCTGATCCCCTTACTAGGAACCCACTGGGAAACTGAGCTGCCTATGGACTGCATCTGAGCAGGAGGTTTAGGTCTTTTCCATGCACAGTCCTTGGTTGGAGTACCAATCTCTGCAGGCCCCCTAAGCACAGAATTTTTGGCTCTGCAGGTCTCCTTATGGAGCTCCAGTCCCCTCTAAGTCTTTCTATCTCCCCATCATTCCATAAAATTCCCTGCACTGTGCCCAAAGTTTGGCTGTGAGTCTTAGCATCTGCTTCAAAAACCTGATGGATAGAGTTTTTCAGAGTACCCCTTGTGGGAAGCTTCTGTCCTTTTCCCTGTCTTCTCCTACTTCTGATGTCTCTCCTGTTTGCCCTTCTAAATGAGGATTAAGCCTATTCCCTAGGGTTCTCCTTGTTGTTTGGCTTCTTTAGGACTACAGATTTTGGTATGATTATTCTATATTATATGGCTAATGTACACTTATAAATGAGTATATACCATGTGTGTCTTTCTTGGTCTGAATTACCTTACTCGGAATGATCTTTTCAGGTTCCATCCATTTGCCTGAAAATATCATGATTTCCTTGTTTTCAGTTGCTGAGTAGCATTTCACTGTACCACAATTTCTGTATCCATTCTTCAGTTGAGGGACACCTAGGTTGTTTCCAGATTCTGGCTATTGTGAATAAATCTGCTATGAGCATAGTAAAGCAAAGGACACTGTCAGTCTGCTATGAGCATAGTAAAACAAAGGACACTATCAATAGAACAAAAGGACAGCCCACAGATTGGGAAAGGATCTTCACCAACCCTACATTTGACTGAGGGCTAATATATAGAATATATAAAGAACTAAATAAGTTAAACACCAACAAACCAAGTAATCCAATTAAAAATGGGGTACAGGAAATAATTTAGGGAGTCCAAGATGGCGGCGACCAGCAGGTACCAATCTGAGGGGCATAGGATCCGAAACTCTGAAATTGGTGAGTGGAGGTGCAGCTGAATCCAGAACATCGACATTGAGGCTTCCTGGACATGAGGGGACAACCTGTGAGTTGGGACAGTTTGGATCCAGGTCACCTGTAGATGTTTCAGGGTCTGAGAGTAGTGAATACTCCAACCCCTATGCAGTTTCCTTTGCCCCAAGCTGCCATGGCAGATGCCTCAAGCAGGAACCTCTGTGCTCAGTAACTGAGACAGCAGAAGCCGTTGCCTCAAGTACAGGTCTCCCTGCCAGGCAGGGCAAGCAGTGGTAGATAGATCTCCCACACTTTCATTTGTCCCTTCAGGCCTAGTTCTGAGAGTAAAGATCACAGGGAACCTCTGTGCTTTCTTTATAAGCCTGTGAGCCAGTGAGTGTGCCTTCATTGAGTGTGTACAGAGCCCCAGATCCAGGGTCCCTCTACTCTAGCTACGAGACATCAGATCCCTCCTACCCACACCCACACTGTAGGCAACATAGGGATCTTTGGGACAGCATTTTCAACATTGAAGGCCCTGTTCTGTGGGTCTCCCAGTAGAGTCCAGGCAAACAATTCTGGGAGCCAAGATGGTGTGTCCCAGGACAGATCTGAATACCTTGAAGAAAGTATGATAGACCTGTGGGACACTGAGGCATTCAGGGCACCTGCACATGCACACTGTGCCCACAAACAGCCCCAGCACCCCCACCTGTGCTTACACTCCACCCTTCCAAGCATCTATGTGCTCTAGCACCCTGTCCATCAAGGCACACTTCCATGCACAATCATGTGCTTATGCACATGCACCTGAGACCTTCCTCCCTTGGCTACAGCTGAAACACCAGCATCCACTCTACAACCAGTGGACCTCTCTCATCTTCCTGAAGAATACTCTAGCCTCCAGAGACAGACTAAACCAGTCTGAAGTACAGTTTCCAGGAAGAAACAGTGAAGGTTACAGATAAGTAGATGGCTAGAGGTAGGCATAAGAACACAACCAACAAAAATCAGGACATCATGGCATAACCAGCAACCCCCAAAATTAATGGATATTTTAATTCATCAGAAACATAGGAAAATGATCTTAAATTTATGCTTATCCTGTTATTAGAGGCACAAAAAGAGGAAATGAGCAAAGTTCTGAAAGAAATAGAGGCAAATATAGCCAATCAAATAGAGGCACATGTAAAGGCACAGCTTGAGTCATATAGAGAGGAAACAAACAACAACAACAATAAAAAATAGAGGCCATCATGGAAAGACAAGAATACACATTCAAACAGATGAAGGAAATGGTACAAGACATGAAAACAGAATTAGAATCAATAAAGAAAACACAAAATGAGAAAACCCTTGAGCTGGAGAACTTGGAGAAAAGATCAGGAACCACAAAGGTAAGCATCACCAACAGGATACAAGAGATGAAAGAGGAAATCTCAAACCCTGAAGACACAATTGCAGAATTGATACATCTCTCAAAGAAAAAGTAAAATCAGAAAACTTCCAAACACAAAACATCCAAGAAATCAAGGATGCTATGAAAAGAAGAAATCTAAGTATAATAGGAATAAATGAAAAAGAAGATTCCAAACTCTAAGGTCCATTAAATATTTTCAAGAAAATCATAGAAGAATATTTTCCTAACTTAAAGAAAGAGATGTCCATAAATATACAAGAGGCCTACAGAACTCCAAATAGACTAGACCAGAAAAGAAACTCCTCATATAACATAATAGTCAAAACACTAAATCTACAGGACAAAGAAAAATACTTAAAGCAACAATGGAAAAAGGCCAACTAACATAAAAGTACACCTAACGTAAACACACCAGACTTCTCAACAGAAACTATGAAAGCCAGAAGGACTTGGGAAGATGTCATGCAGACTCTAAGAGACTGCAGATGTCAAACCAGACTGCTATACCCAGCAAAGCTTTCAATCAACATAGATGGAGAAAATAATATATTCTATGACAAAACTAAACTTAAACAATATCTACCCAGCAACCCAGTTTTTCAGAAGATACTAGAAGGAAAACTCTAATCCAATGAAATCAATTACACTCAAGAAAACACAGGATATAGATAATTTCACAACAAAAAATTAAAAGAAAAGAAACATTGATGCACAGTAACACCAACAAGTCCACAATAAAAGGAACTAACTTTCATTGGTCACTATTATCTATCAACATGAATGTACTCAATTCTCCAATAAAAAGACACAGACTAAGAGAATGGTTGAAAAAACAGGATCCAACATTTTGCTGCATCTAAGAAACACACTTCTGCAACAAAGATAAACACTACCTGAAATTAAAGGGCAGGAAAAATGTTTTTCAAGCAAAAAATGACCCAGGAAACAAGCTGGGGTAGCTATCTTAATATATAATAAAATAGACTTTCAATAAAAATTAATCGAAAAAGATGAGGAGGGGCACTTCATTCTCATCAAAGGAAAAAAGACATCACAGTCCTGAACATCTATACCACAATTACAAGAGCACGTGCATGTGTAAATGAAACATTATTAAAGCTAAAATCACACATTGATCCCAACACGTTAATAATGGAAGAATGCAACACTCCACTCTCACCAAGGAATAGAGCATCCTAGACAGAAACTATCTAGGGAAATAATGACACTTACAGGAGTCCTAAATCAAATGGACCTAAGAGATGTGTTCAGAACTTTTCACCCAAACGCAAAAGAATATACCATCTTTTTAGCACCTCATAGAACCTTCTCAAAAATTGAGCATATAGTTGGGCACAAAGCAAGCCCCAAGAGCTACAAGAAGATTGAAATAATCCCTCGTATCCTATCAGACCACCACGGCCTAAAATTAGACCTCAACAAAAACAGAAATAACAAGAAGCCTACAGAGACATTGGAACTAAACTGTCTACTCTGTGACATCTGGGGCAAGGAAGAAATGAAAAAAGAAATTAGAGACCTCCTAAAATTTATTGAAAATGAAGGCACAACTTACCCAAACTTATGGGACACAATGAAAGCAGTGTTAAGAGGAAAGTTCATAGTAAAAAGTGCCTTACGAAAGGAGTTTGAATGAACTCAATGTCAGGCTTTTTGATCTACCTACCCCCAAAGGGACAAGCAGCCCTGCTAGGCCACAGAGGAGGACTTTGCAGCCAATCCTGAAGATAACCTGATAAAACAGAGTCAGCTGAAAGGGGAGGAGGTCCTCCCCTATCAGTGGACTTGGAAAGGGGCAGGGAGGAGATGAGGGAGGGAGGGTGGGATTGGGAGGGAATGAGGGTGCAGGATACAGCTGAGATACAAAGTTAATAAAATGTAACTAATAATAAAGATAAAAAATTAAAAAAAAGAAAGGAGTTTGACACATCTCATACAAGCAACTTAACCCCACACCTAAAAGCCCTAGGAAAAAAGAAGCAGACATGTCCAAGAGGAGTAGATGACTGGAAATAATCAAAGTCACAGCTGAAATCAATGAATCAGAAACAAATAAAATAATTCAAAGACTCAATGAGATTAAGAGCTGGTTCTTTAGGAAAATCAACAAGACAGACAAGCCCTCAGCCAAACTAACTAAAAGGCTGAGAGAAACTATCCAAATCAGCAAAATCAGAAATGAAAAGGGAGACATAAGAACACACCCTGAGGAAATCCAAACAATCATTAGGTCTTACAATAAAAATAAATAATATCACAAAATTTGAAAATCTAAATGAAATGGACAATTTTCTTGATAGATTCCATTTACCAAAATTAAATCAGGATCAGATAAATAGAATAAATA
>REGO01000098.1:2294663-2318038 GCA_010120015.1 Rhombomys opimus
AAAAAAAAAAAGGTGATACTAAAATGGCACTGATTCTAAGACCTTACTGAAGACACAAAGCACAGCCTGTTTGTAAAAAGTTGAAAGAGAAACTAGGCATATATTTGTTGAATAACACAAATGTAACAGTTATAAAATAAGAAAACTACTAATATGAAATGTAGGCTACAGGTAGCTGGTGGCAGTTGTGGAGGTTGGCACTGAGTGTGAGGGCAGAGTGTGTTTGGAGGATGAGAAATCTTGTGACACAATTCCATTTACCAAGGTGGCAGACACCTTATGTAGCATGAAAAATACAAGGAGCATATCTTGAAATATGAGCATTTAGAAACTTCAGGTAAGTTATTCTTTATTTAATCAAAATCTGATTCAGACTATTTACATATTAAAATATGTACAAAACTTGCATAGGCCCTACAGCCATAGAAAAAGCGATTCATACCCAGTTGAAGTCTGTTAAAATTCCAGTCAAAAGTTCTGATAAATTCTAGAGAGTTTAGGTTGAATTATAAGTTAGCTATGATCAACCACTTTTGATCTATGATATAGTAATTTCCCACGCTATAATAATGCACACTGGAGAAATAGGAAGTTTCTCTGGGAAGTAATCTATACAAGTAATCTATATTGGAAAGAGAAAGAATCCTTAATTTGAATTAATACAACAACATTTATTTGATATGACAGGAAAATTGCATTCCTACAGAATGACAAATCTGAGAAAGACTGGACTAGATTATGTAAGTTTTATCACATAAGATTGACTGCTATATAACTGTGAAAAAGAAGTAATGATTCACTGCTAGTTAGAGTCTTTCAGAGGCCCTCTGTGGTAGGCTCCTGTCCTGTTTCTTGTTTTCTCCTACTTCCCATGTCCATCCCATTTGTCTTTCTAAGTGAGGATTGATCATCTTACCCTGGAACCTCTTTCTTGTTTATCTTCTTTAGGTGCACATATGTTAGTATATTTATCCTACCTTATAGGACTACATAAGTAAGTATATACCGTGTGTGTCTTTCTGCTCCTGGGATACCTCACTCAGGATGATCTTTTCTAGATCCCGCCATTTGCCTGCAAATTTCATGATTTCCTTGTTTTGAATTGCTGAGTAGTATTCCATTGTGTAAAAGTACCACAATTTCTGTATCCATTCCTCCGTTGATGGACATCTGGGTTGTTTCCAGGTTCTGGCTATTATGAATAAAGATGCTACAAACATGGTTGAGCAAATGCCCTTGTTGTATACTTGAGCATCTTTTGGATATATGCCTAGGAGTAGTATAGCTAATGCTGAGCCTCATAACCAAACCTTCGGTAGAGTGCAGGGAGTCATATGATAAAAGGGGGAGTTAATATGACCAGGAGAGGACAGGAGCTCCACAAGGACAAAATATATCAGGGCACCGAGTCCTCTATGAGACTATTTTTCCAACCAAGGACCATGTTTGTATATAACCTAGAACCCCTGCTTGGATGTAGCCCATGGTAGCTCAGTAATCAAGTGCGTTATCCTAGTAAGGGGAACAGGAACTATTTCTGACATGAACTCAAGGACTGGCACATTTACCTCCCCCAACCCCTGAGGGAGGAACAGCCTTGCTAGGCCACAGACATTGCAGCCAGTACTGAAGATACCTGATAAGCTAGGGTGAGATGGAAGGGGAGGAGGACCTCCCCTAGCAGTGGACTTGGAAAGGGACAGGGAGGAGAGGAGGGAAGGAGGGTGGGATTGGGAGGGAAAGAAGGAGGGGGCTATGACTGGGATACAAAGTAAATAACCTGTGATGAATATTAAAAAAATAAAAATTAAAAAATAATTTTAAAAATAAAAAGAAGTAATGATTCATACTACAGCATGTCTGAAACTCAAACATAATATTGAAAACCATGAAGAACAAGAAAGAGGAAACAGCACAGATTTTTTTAAATTAAAGACTAAAAGCAATAAATTGCATCTGTGTAATAAGCATAGTTTATTTTTCCAAATTAAAATCTTATTACAAAAATAACATCCCTTCATTGTATTTTAAAAGTGAACACCCATCTGTTAAGTGGAAAACATTTTAAATAAGCATAGGAGAATAATCATTACCTTGTGTCTGCATTCTCTCTCATCCTTCCAACTGCTGTGAGGGGCCAGATATTAGCAACTGAGGTTCATTTTCTCTAAATGCTTAAGCATATGTATGGTGTAATTTGCATAATTATGCATTTTATTTTGTAACTTAAATGTAGGCGACACACAACAGAGCGTATAAAAACTCTGCCATGTGCTTTGAAAAACAAGTATGAAAGATGTTTTTGCTCATTTCCCTATCCCTTAGAGTCTGTGCATCTGCATTTCCTAAGCAAGGAAATATTAGCAATGTGTAAGGCATATCTGTGACCCCCTTCCTAAAACAACTATCATCCTTAAATATGTACATATAAGACCTGTGATGTAAAAAAAAAAATTATACTTAGTCACATATACAGGTATACAAAAGTAATGTAGTTTGTCATAATTCAAATTTTTCTTCCTAATCTAACTTAGGAATTTATTATTTCATGTAATTTTTCTGAATTCACCTTTAGTCTATTACCACTTTAGCAGGGCATCCAGATACTGTTTTTTATAACATCTCCCTTTAATCCTGGGATTTTGTCTGCCTTGAGCATGCACAGGTCTTATGCATGGTGTCACACCTGCTCTGTGTTTATAAGTGTAAAAGGCCTGCTACATCGAAGAAAATACAGTTTCTTTATCATCACCCACTGCCTCTGGCTCTTACCATATCTATTCCCAATTTGGAATGATGCTTGAGTGTTGGGAGGAGGGGATAGAATATAAATGTCCCATTTAGAGCTGAGCATTCCACAGGCTGTTATTTCCTGCATGCTGATCCAATGTGGTTCTCTGGGTTAATCACTATCTACTGGGAAAAAAAAAAGACTCTTGATGATGGTTGAGAAATGAACTAATCTATTGTTATGACAATAAGTCTTTAGTAGTTGGGTAATACCAGGTCCATTTAGTCAAATAATAGTAGCGGTTTCTCCTAGGGCCTGACTAGCCAGAGGTTCCACAAAGCAAGTTTTAAATCAACAAAGGTAGTTGGTTAACTTTGGAGCTAAGTGCAAGTTTAAACATTGTTGAAGGTCAGCTTTGACACCACAGGGTAAGCTGAGGAACGATATATAGTCGGCCACAGAAGGCCAGTGCTACTTGTAACTGGCAGTTGATAAAAAGCTTGATTTTTCCATGCTGAAACTGATTATAACCCATGGGGACTGCTACTAATGACAACCAAGGACTAGAAAAAAGAGGAGAAGAAAAAGACCAAAGACCATACAAACACGCACACACACGCACACACACACACACACACACACACACACACACACACACACACACAATGGATAATGGAAGCTAAGCTCCACAAGCAAGTTCCAGCAAGCTTCAACAACTTTATTTTTCTCTTTTGTCCTTTTATACTATCGAGGATCTAAGTCAAAATTCTCTATGTAAGGATAAAAAAGAAAAAACAAAACAAAACAAAGCAAAAAAAACTACCCCATAGCCACAAGTTACATATTCTTCAAAAACATATAAGATCATTACATAAAAGGAAATTAAAACAGGATTATTGAGTATATACTTTTCTTTTGAAACTCCTATTTAACTAAACATTTCCTACCTATCTTTCTCTCCAGAAGTTCATCATAACCCCAAAGCAATAATTCTTTTGTCATTGATGAACAAAGTTTAAGCAAGCTAAATCTATAGTTTTTCCCCCATGTTCGACCGATGACAGTCTGTATTTACTAAGAAACAAACCATCCATCCTCCGTCTTATTTTTGAAGTCTTATAAAACTAGATTAGCTAATCATTTAATCTCCATTCATAATAGAATCACTTACTCTTTGTTCATAACCCTCCTTTTTCATGGTGCACACCAAAACCTGTGACCAAATTCTTGATCACAAGACCCAGGAACTCAGACCTAACTTAAAATGACATGTTTTCCTTGTTCATTAACTTGTCCAAGCCTTTTTTTCTCTCCCTAGTATAAATGCATGCTTGTAACACATAAAGGCTCTTTTTCTAGTCTACTCAGCCTTCACTGTTCTACAACAGAGATGGCACATTCTACTCTTAAGTCTAACTTTTTATAACTTTCTGGTAAGATAGCTTAAGTCATCTACTTAAACTTTTTATCAACTACCCTAACTTCCATTAAAACTATTTAATTCAAATCAGCAGTGCAATAAAATCATTAATTTGTCTAAACAGCACTACTTTATGAAAGTTCATCTTCATGTCGATCTTCAGGAAGAGTTCCCAAAAGAGTGTGCTGTCACTCAGGTAACAATCACACCAGAGTACAGGCAGTGAGGGTCTCCCCATGTCCAGTCACATCATGCCAAATATATATGGAATATAGGAATGACAAACATGAGAAGGCACAGCAGCAGCAAGAAGAAATCTGGAGACTAAGCCCTGGGGCAGTGCCTCCCCAAGGTACACCATAGCAGCTAAGCAAAATGGTGGTCCATCTCTAAGAATCTCACTTGCCCACAGCAGCATCTCCTGTATGACAATATATTTATTTTGTGGCTATGTGATAACTATAGCAATAGGGTCTCAAATTCAAGCTTGGGGAACTATAAAAACAACAACATTGAAAATAAACTTACAATGTTTCGGGTAGTCTATGGGACTCATCGGCCATCAAGTCTAATACATGCGAAATACTGTTATTCTATAAATTGGAAAGATTTTTGTCTAGTCTTTTATTTATTTTAACTGAGACTTCTAAAACAGCGAAGAATTATTTTGAATCTAACTGATTTATTTATATCTTTGTATTAAACCAAATAGTTCATTTACATTGTTCCATCTATAAACGTACTTAGGTTTATTTTATTGCCAATTTACTCTGTTTCATAATCATCCCGTTTATGATTTCTTTGTGGTTGATGAATTTGGTGTTTCTTTTGCTTTTCTCTGTGGTGAGCTGAAGTTGTGCTGCTTAGTTTTTTTGTTGTTTTTTTTGTTTGTTTGTTTGTTTGTTTGTTTTTTGGCTACTTGGTGAAAGAAAGATTTACCAAGGGAGAGGAAACCTCAGTTAATCACATTCCTTCATCAGAGTGGCCTGTTGGCATGTCTGCAAGGCCTTGACTTGATTTATGATCAGTGTGAGTGGTACTGCTCCTGGCAGGTGGTCCTGGGTTGTATGGGGTGACAGTATGAGCAAGCCATCTGAAGAAAGACACTAAGCAATGTTCATTCATGGTCTCTGCTTCATTTCCTGCCTCTTGCTTCCTGCTTTAACTACCCTCTGTAATAAACTGTAATCTGCAAGCCAACTAAACCTTTTCTTCCCCAAGTTGCTTTTGGTTAGTATTTCATTTTAATAACAGAGAAACAATCTAGGGCAGAAATAATACACATATTAACAAACACATATGAGTGGTGGACCTAAGGTTATTATATGAATGTTTAGCTTAATAAAACATAAATAAATAAATATCATTATCAATCCCCTTAATAAGGAATAGATTTCAAAGGCTTAAGCCCTGTTTTCTTTTACCTTTACACAGAACTAGTGAATCAGTTAATTTATTAATAAATAATTTGATTTTTTTTTTGAGAAAAAGTTGATAAGGTAGCAAAAACTGGTATCAAACTTGCTAAGTAGCCTCAAACATATGATTCCCTTACATTAGTGACCTTATTGGAGGGGATATAGGTATTTGCTTTCATATTCAGTTAAATAGCATACTAATATATTTAATATATTATGAAAGTGGTGATTCTATCAAGCCAATATTTGAATAGATTTTCTCAGAAGCTCATTGTGTTTAGATTCAAGGCTAATTCGCTCATCTTAATTGCTTCCCAATTTTTTGTTTGATTGTTTTATATCACTTTTGCCATGTTTATTCTTGAGAGACCAAAGATTTAAAAATTAGACTTTTTGGATATTTGTTTAAAGTTTAAAGCATAAGCCTGAACAAAGGCCAGCCAGGTGTAGACATGTCCAGGCACCTGGAGAAAGGAACTACATTTACCACATTCTTTTCCTGCTCACTATAGATACAGTTGCTAGGAAACCATCCAGGCCAGAACTGTTTGTGGTCTTGGCACCTAAAGTAAACTAATCATTTCAAAAATCAATTTCCCTTACGCAATCATGTAATGCCAAGGCATGTAATTCCCTGCTTGAGTTTTTTCCCTTTAAAAACCTTGTTCCCCTAGACCACAGGGCCACATTTTCTCCCGCTTCCACAAGATGATTATGACCTGTGCTCCTGCACGTATACAATAAACCCTCATGTATTTGCAGCAGAGTCGATTCCTTGTGGTCTTTGGTGGTCTCACAAACTGGGCATAAAACTCTCAGACCCTTAGACTTAATTTTAAAATGTGTTCATTCATTCCCCACATTGAAAAGTGTGTTTTTCTTGAATATCTAATTCTAGATGAAAAATTATTTGTTCTAAAAACAAATTGTTTATTTTATTTTTAATAAGTTTAGGAGTCACTGACTTTGCTTTGCTGATAATCTTTCGGACTTTCAAAAATATCTTACTGTTTTTGGCATCTGAAATGTCATTTAGTGATAGCTCAGATTATTATTATTGTTGTTATTGAATTTTGTTGGGTTCTATTGAGATATATTTTATAATGTTAATTTGACCAGTCGGTTAAAGAAAAATGAATTGTTAGCTGCTCTAGTTTGTCTATCAGTCACCAAGTCTTTTGTTCTTTAGTGGATACAACTATATTTATTTATTCTCATGCTGTTTATCAGGTTCCTCAGTATTATTTTCATTCTTTAACTCCCTTTTTCTGTGCTGGACTCAAGATACCATGTTCAGATCTGTCCACTGACTTTGAGCAGTGGTATAATAGGATTTCTTCATAGTTGAAAAATAACAATCTTTTCTTCTTTACTTTTCTTGAGAAAGTTTTGAGGGCCCCACCTTCTCTCTTCATAGGTGTCTTGGGTCCTCTTTATATTTGTGTCCTGACCTAGTCTGGTCTATTTGTTTGAGGTATACCCACCGCCTCACCACTCTGCTGAGTAATTGCTCCTTGTTATTCAATGGCAGTTTTAGGAGAAGAATATGTGCTGTTTCTGAGTTACTAGGGAAAACTTTCACACAGGCTCTTAAACAAATTGTTTCTGACATAAACTTCATGATAAAAGTATTTCCTTTTAATTTCATTCAAACAGTTAACAGTGTGTTTTCAAATCCTGTCTTTGTGGTTGGGTTCTAGGCATGCTGTTAGAGCACACGGATTTTTTCATATAAGTTTTATAAAACATTTGTTTCTTATGTACAACAAAGTTTAATTTGGTTTCAGATTGTATAAATATTTAATTTTGTATTGAATAATTAATATAAGTGTTTTTACATTTCTTTTTTATTTATTTTTTATTAATCACACATTATTCACTTTGTATCCCCCCTGTGGTTCCCTCCCTCCTCCCATCCCAATCCCCTCCTTTCCTCCACCCTCTGCATGCATGCCCCTCCCCAAGTCCACTGATAGGGAAGGACTTCTTTTCCTTCCTTCTGATCCTAGTCAATTAGGTCTCATCAGCAGGAGTGGCTGCATTTTCTTCTTCTGTGGCCTGGTAATGTTACTTCCCCCTCAGGGGGAGGTAATTAAAGATCAGGCCAATCAGTTCATGTCAGAGACAGTCCCTGTTCCTATTACAATGGAACCCACTTGGATACTGAACTGCCATAGGCTACATCTGTGCAGGGGTCTTAGGTTATCTCCATGCATAGTCCTTTGTTGGAGTATCAGTCTCAGGAAAGATCCCTGTGCTCAGATTTTTTGGTTCTGTTGCTCTCCTTTTAGAGTTCCTGTCCTCTCCAGATCTTACTGTTTCCCACTTCTTTCCTAAGATTCCCTGCACTCTGCCCAAAGGTTGGCCATAAGTCCCAGCATCTGCATTGATAGTCTGCAGGGCAGAGCCTTTCAGAGGTCCTCTGTGTCAGGCTCCTGACTTGTTCCCTCTTTTCTCCTTCTTCTGTTGTCCATCATCTTTGCCTTTCTGGATAGGGACTGAGCATTTTAGCAAGAGTCCTCCCTCTTGCTTAGCTTCTTTAGGTGTACAGATTTTAGTAGGTTTATCCTACATTTACATTTCTTATGTGAAGAAAATCAAGTTTATTTTCTGACAGCTCACTTTTCCAGCAGAATTTACCAAAGAATCTTACTTCCTAGGACTTGTAGCTATAGTTAATATATCAATTTTCCATATTCACTTTTAATATTGTTTATAATTTCTAAATTTGGGGGAATAGATCTATTAAATCATTCATGAACCATTATCATGAGTTTAAATTTAAATACTGCATTAGTTCATTATTACCAAAAAGCATGCCTATCTTTAGTATTCTTTATTTGCTTTAATGTTTTGGATTTATACCTAATTACTTTTCTTTATAAAATTTAATTTAATTTAAAAATTTTAATTTAATCTAATTTTTAAATATGAACCTGATGCAAAAGTATATTTAATTTTATTTTAACATTATGTGTTGAGAATAACCAGCTCTTAGATGATCTTGTAAGTACTGTAGGATATAGACATTTTTTTTTCTTGAGATCAGTGACATGCATTTTTCAGGCTCTAAAATAAAATCACATTTTGAAACAGAGAAAGCCTCTGAAATGAATTCTTAAAATGACATAAAAACTAAATATGACTGATCTCCTGGTTTATTTCTAACCCTTATTAGTTATAGGCACAAACTCAAGGCAGAAGCTTGAAGCAGGAACCACAGAGGACCACAGCATACAGTGCTTTCTGATCATGCCCCACTCATGGCATTTCCCTACCAGGACACAGGGGAGGAAGACTACCTCAGTGTTCATATGAATAGATGAGCTGGGGTGTCTGGGTAGGAGGCCTCCCATATTCCGAGGAACAAGGTAGAGGGAGTGCAGGAGGGAGGGTGGGATTGGGAAGAAAAGAGAGAGGACCTTTGACCGAGATGGAAATTGACTTAATAATAATAAAAAGAAGAAACAGAGAAAGCAAGCACTTTCTTTCAGGGTGAAGTGTGATTGCAATAAGGAGGACGAGAATTGGATGTGGGAAGTTTGGTAGAGCAGCTGTTGCTTCCTCAGAGTGAATATGAAGGAAATAAATGCATTCTGTATGAGGAACATGGAAATAGAGACAACAGAGAAATAGTGAGAGTAGGACTCAGTTTGGGGCAAGGAATGAAGTTGTAAGAATTTTAAATTTCATAACTTGTTTACAATATCTGCTGACTGAAACGCCAAGTCATACGTTCATTTAATGGGATGCAGTATAGAACAAAACATAATTTAAGATGTAAAGTGGTAATGACAAAACACAAAAAATTAAAAGCAGGATACTAAATATTATACATAAAATAAGTATTTCAATATGTAGAAATATTGTACAAAAACAAATATATCAAACCTTGTCATTGACACTGTTAAGAAAAAAACTACAAATGCCATCTCACTTGTTCTTACAAAACTTCTATAAAAATGGATGGCTAGCATATTCTTTTTATTTGTTTTCTTATGAGTTAAGAAAGTTATTGCTTATAGAGATAAATCACTTGCTCACTTGCTGAAATCTATTTATTTGCTAACAAGTGACAGAACAGAACTAATGTGCAGGCTAACATATTGAATAACTTTCTTGAATGTTTTCTTTTTCCTTTATTTTTGTGAGATATTTTTGTCTTGTATCCTTCACGGTAAGCTGAATATATTCATCACTAGTAGCTGTCAATTTATAAATAATATCTTTTCCTGCCTCAGTAAGGAAAGAAGAATTGTATAAAGACAAAAATATATTAAAAACAAGCAAGACCATGTAATTTCAAGGACTCATATTAACAAAAACAACCAATAGTCACTGGCTGTTCAAGAAAACTTTCATAGTTGTATGTCAAAACTGTGAATTTCGCTTTCCAATGACAGCTGCAGATGAAGAACATGATCACTTCAAAATCTCAAAATCAGTATACCAAAGAGATGCTTGTACTGCAGGTCATTGACACAATGTCCACAATAGCAAGCTATGAAAACAATGAGTTTTGTAGCCCATCCACTGCTCAGTGGATTAAAAGCTGTCTTGCACAAACACAGCAGAATACTATTGAATTGCTGGTGAAATCTCACCATTTGCAGCAGCATGGTTGGAGCTCATGGTGCTAACTAAGTGAATAAGCCCAAAGCAGAAAATTCAAGTATCACATGATTTAGTTTTTATGTTGAATATATAAACTGAATCTCAGACCTGAGCCTAACCCTCCTGATAGAACGCTTACTTACTATGTACAAGACCCTGGGTTCTATCTCCTGAATCTACAGAAACAAAATAACAAACAAGTAACAAGAGAATAAACACAAAACAGCCAAACTTGACAAAAATGACCTGGTAACACCCTAGGGTAGAACAGTAGTTAATTAGGGCTCAGAAATAAAGTAGGAACATTGACTAATGAATTCTAAGTCACAGTGACTCAGGAGCAGGGTGAATAAAGATGACAGCAGTACACTGCACTATGCTTAAAAGCCAGAAGAAAGAATTTTGAATGCTTAAACCATTAACAAATGATAAACATTTGAGAAGTCTCATGTTTACCCTGATTCATAATTATCAAGTATAGACATTCTCCATTGAAATAATGTATTGTGCCCTTGAATATGCAAAACTTCTATGTCTAAATTAACTTCAAGTAAAATAACTCTCTTATGGTATAACTAATAACTTTCTGATTGGATTTGAGGTTTGCTCCATAGGAAGGCTGTGAATATCAGGGCCCTAGGGTAAAATCTTCTATTGCTATTTTGCTAAATGATCATGCTGTCAAATTACTTTCTAAATATTTTTGCTTATATCCATGTGTTTTTGCTGCTTGCAGTGCAGTTCAGAAAAGTCTCTTTATAAAGAAGGCATCAGTTAATGGAGAGAAGCATAACTGTTTAAAGTGCTGAGAATGAAAGACTGAGTGTTCCTCATCAGTGGATACTAGGCATATAATATAGGATAAACATACTAAAATATGTGCACCTAAGGAAGCTAATCAAGAAGGAGGACTCTGGCTAAGATGCTCAATCTTCATTCAGAAAGGCAAAGAGGATGGACACCAAAGGAGGGAGAAAACAGAGAACAGGACAGGAGCCTACTACAGAAGGCTTCTGAAAAGCTTTACCCTTCAGGGTATTGAGGCAGATGTTGAGACTCATAACCAAACTTTGGGCAGAGTACAGGGAATCTTATGAAAGAAGTGGGAGATAGTAAGACTTGGAGAGGACAGGAGCTCCACAAGGACAGCGACAGATCCTAAAAGTCTGGGCACAGTGGTCTTTTCTGAAACTGATACTCCAGCCAAGGACCACTTATGGAGATGTCCCGGAACCCCTGCACAGAGGTAGCCTATGGCAGTTTAGTATCTAAGTGGGTTCATAGTAATGGGGACAGGGACTGTCTCTGACATGAACTGATTGGCCTGCTCTTTGATCACCTCCCCCCGAGGGGGGAGCAGCCTTACCAGGCCACAGAAGAAGACAATGCAGCCAGTCCTGATGAGACCTGATAGACTAGGATCAGAAGGAAGGAGAGGAGGACCTCCCCTATCAGTGGACTGGGAGAGGGAAATGGGTGGGGAAGAGGGAGGGTGGGATTGGGAGGGGAGGAGGAAGGGAGGTACAAGAGGTATACAAAGTGAATAAACTGTAATTAATAAAAATTTTAAAAAATGGAAAAAAAATAGACTGAGTGCTCTGCCCTAAAATTGACCTTAATATTAACCACCCTTCCACACACACCCCTCATCTACTCACCTTTCACCAAGGCTCAGGGAACATCACAGAAGGGGAGGCAGAAAGAATGTTATATCTGGAGGAAAGAAAGGAGTGTTGTTAAAGCTTGTCTGCTGGCCATAGATGGCCATCATACTCATGACTTCAGAGTCTATGTGGCCACTTGCGCAAGACCTGCACAAAACCAATGCAGCCAAAATTCCAGCATAGACAGGGTAGATGATCCCTATGTCCTAAAGCTTACTGTGAACTCCTGGCAGGGATTAGCTGCTGGGAGAAGAGAAGAACATTATTCTTTAAGCATGTGATCACTAGCTTGCGTGGATGGCCTCAAACCCAAATACATATGGGCAGCAATAACTAGAGTTAGTGGGTAATTAAAACATAAAATTGGGAGAAGTTAGGTGAGAAAAATTGGTGGGCGGTATATATTATTTCATTGCCTATATGCATGAAATTCTCAGATATTAAAAAATTAACACATAACACTCATTTTGTTGTTAATTTGGTGGGTATGCTATGGGATGCACATGCATATTTTTTGTTCACATGTGTATGCAAACATGAGTACTGACATGTGGGCACGTGTGTGCTTCTGGAGGCCATAGATTGACATCAATCTCCATTTTACTTAGTGAATAGAATCTCTCACTGAAACAAGACCACTCAAATTTAGTCTATTTAGCCAGCTTGTGACCTTGCAAGTTGTGTGTGGTGGTAAAGGCATCTGTCCCCTTATTTCCCTTATTTTTATCTCCTGTTTCTACCTCATGACTCGGTATTACAGATAGAATGTCTTAACTTTACACCATTAAACCCTAATATTAATATTTCTCTCTTGTTTGGGGCTGGCTATTTGAGTTCTATGAAAATCTTAAAATATGAGAGGTTGTGCTTTCATAAACAATTTCCACGTGATTCTCAACTCAGTTCTATAGAAGTTATTTAAGTATAGCGAAGCATTGAAAGGCCATTTGAATTTCATGTTTAATAACTTCATTCTCTGCTTTCAGTAAACATGGTGGAAATGAATTTTCAGGCAACTGAGCTATTTAGGGAAACAAACATGCTATATACAGCAAGTGGAATGATGTTAGGATTGACATTAAGAATCCTCCTTTGCACATTTGCATGAAACAAGACCTTCCAGTCAGCTTTCCAATTAGACAACACTGAAAGCCAAAGCTTTGTTGAGGGCTGTCAGCACAATTATCGTTTATATTTGCAGAAACAGTCCAGGCTCCATGAACAGTGCCAGCAACGAAGATAAACCTAGTAGTCAGGTTGTGCTAAAAATAGTTAACTAAAGAAGAGCAATTTCTCTTTTTGACATGCAGTGAAGTACCTTTCTAATACAAGGTGATGGATTTTTGGCAGTGAGAATGGTTAAGAAAAAAGTGTTCCATAGTGAGATTTCATTTTATTCAGGGTCAGCAAGTAGGAGAAAATAAAAGAGTTTATTACAAAACAGAGTGAGACATTCTGGTAGAATTTGACTCCAGTAAATGACCTCATATTTTAATTCCAACTCTGTCGATTACCAGGTAAATGAGCACATTAAAATACATATTTCAATTCCCCATCTCCAAGTGAGGAACACACACACTAAAAGCATCTTGTTCTGTTATTATAAAGAAATATCAAAGTAGTATCCACACAATGAATTACAAATCACTGGCTTTTGTCCTGTCTTTATTTTTCTTTTCCTCCAAAATCAATCTCTTGCTTTCCCTCTTCATGTTTTTCTCCATCTCCCTCTCTCTCCATGTTTATTTACCTGTATCAGAAATGTTTTAAAAAGCTATTCCAATAACATCAAGATAGCCTTTTTCTTCCCCTTTGGACTGGTTTTTAAGGTTCTCTGGGTGAACCTAGCACACACTCTGCAACCCCCAAATGTTCATAATTTACTACCGCAGGCTTTTCCTAAAATCTCATCTCATGATTATCCATTTACTTTTCTTTTATATGTTTCACGGAGGCATTATTTTGTAAGTTGTTTTGTAATCAAAGGTTTATAGGTAGCAGATTCTTTAAGACCTCTATCTGGTGGGTAATTCACATTTTGATTCCCAATAATGCTTTAACTCGAAAGGTCCAAAAATCACCCCTCATCTAGCTGCCTTCAGCTTCTGAAATTTAGAAGTTTTTAAAACTGAAATAACCTGTTTATCAGGTTTTGCCTGGGTTTTCACAAAGGCAATTTTTTTTAGGCAAGGATGTTCGTGTACTCCATGGCTGAGGAATGTTGAAGAATATAATGTAGATTAAGAAAAGATATGGGATAGCCTTTTACTTGGAAAAGCCAGGTCTTACTGTGACTATGTTTCTCTGTGTAACATAAACATGCCTTTTCCACTAAACAAGAGAGCATATACACTCACACTTACAGATTCCTACACAATCAATTTGTACCTTTTATAATTCTCTAAATAGCTTATCAATGGGTATTTTATATAAGGAATTTCTAAACGCAAACTCTGGACTTGGTGTGAAGCTAAACAATAAAGCAGTTGTCTGTCAGGGTCCTGGGTTCAACTTTTAGAACTATAAAGAAATAAACAATATGAAAGTGTTTATTTTTCTTCGCAGTATCATGAAGTCAGCATTTAGATATTTTCATTAGATATTAGCATTAGATATTTTGAGCAGGTAACATTGGTCTAGAGAAGTATGGCCAAGATTTAAAAATAGCCAATTGCCATTATCTCCACACTTCTTTTAAAAACACTGTAGTTGTCTTCACTTAAAGTCCTTGAATAATGTGTCCCTTTCTGACTGACAGATCTACATTCAGAAGGAACCTATTCTTACATTGAACCAAGAAACATTGTTAATCAGTTCTTTATCTTCTTTGCAAGTACAGGAAACCACCCCAAACCTAGGCACTTCTGTACATCTGGAAGGAACATCCATGTTCTTTGTCTGTTACTATTCATTCAATGGGCTTCATTCTTCTTTAATGAAAAGTGGATAGAGAAGAATATTTAAAAGTAATCAGCCACCGACAAGGAATGTTTTCCGGGAGAGAGAGGGTCAGTGTTCTTCAAGGATGCATCTCCTGAGAGGCTACCCGGCAGATAGCCCTGAGTGTATGCATATGTAGAGATTGAACTAATTGGACTGAGGGAAAGACAGAGAGAGAGAGAGAGCGAGAGAGAGGACACAAGTTATGAAGTTAGTCAGAGAAAGTAGAGTTTCTATGGGAAGAATTGGAGAGGAGGAAATGAGGGATTTAATTTGTTTAAACACCCTCAATAATAATTTGCAAATGTTTCTTAAGCCAGTACATGGATGATACATTTTTCACTAAATGTCTTTATGGTCCTTAACATTCCTACACATTTTTAAATTGTCTTTCAGGAAGGATTAGTGAGGAGTTTAATATCTTGTATTCCCAAAAGCACTTGTAACCAAAATGAGATCATCTCTGAAGTTTTCTCATAAAAAAAAAAAAAACAAACAAAACATGGAACTTTAAAAATGAGCAGACTAGGGGGAGGTCCCCCTCTATCAGTGGACTTAGAAAGGGGCACAGTGATGGTGAGGGAGGGAGGGAGGGACTGGGAGGGAATGAGGGTTCGGGGCACGGCTGGGATACAGAATTAATAGAATGTAACTGATAAAAATAAAATAAAAATCAAAAAAAAATGAGCAGACTGGTTATTTCATGATCAATGATCAAAGGTTAATTTGTAGGCTAACCACTAAATCGTTTTATTTTACAGAGTATAATTATATTAGAAAATAAAGCTCATTTCAGGGAACATCATTATTTTTATAGAAGAGTATATGTTACTTTTTGTTCTGTTTATACACCTACCACTTAACACTTTCCATTAGATAACCTTACTACTTGGCTTTCATGCTTTGGGAAAACATTGTTCAACATGGGAAGACACTGCCATAAGAATGTAGTGTTTGGTTATTGATAATTTATTTTTTAATGTGTACCTTAATCTATATAGAGGTTTCCAATATATTCTCTATATCTGTTCCTCAAAACAATACGCTGTTCTCTATGACACATGATTTTCTGGAAGATGAAGAATAGTATCACAAAATGGCCTTTGCCCAATCTTGTCATTTCAAGAGCCTCTGCATTTTCTCTGTTTCTTGATTTTGAAACTGAGAATAATGATTGCATGATTATGGATCTGAAAACTGGATTAATCCATTTATTGAATTTCTCTGTCATCAAGTCAAACTTATAACTTTATTGATCACCTAATGTACCTTTTACTCTCCTATGCACTGTAAATTTATATAATAGATAACTAACCTCAAGTAACTAAGAATATTATTGAAATATGGTGCTACTGTTTTCCCTCTACTTCATCTCCTTATAGCAAATATAGCAACATCAGATAGGAATGAAAGACGGTTTAGAGATAAGAGCTATACAATCAGATCACATCAAATGCTGAGTATTAATTATAATAATTAGCAGGATTTTATGAAGGATGGGGTTGGTAGCTGTGGCACTAAAGGTTATATTTGAATACAGAAGATTGAGACATTTCCAGATTGAAAAATGTCATCAAATGCATATATGGCCAAAACCCATGAATTCTTGATGTAAAGACACTGAACAGAATAAAGCCGACCAAAATGTATGCTAAACGCATGTATGCTCAAAAAATTTGGTGAGACTAGATCCTGAAAGTTAAGTTTAAAGATTAAGAATGTATCTACTCAGAGAAATAATGACTCATCCAACCTTTACAGCCTATGTTTTGTTTTCATTTACTCTTCACTCAAACAGTACGTCCCAACCACAGCCCCATCCCTCCTTTCAGCCCCCACCCCAGGTTTTTAAGCACTTGAACTTCAAATCTTGTCTCAAAATAACATGATGAATTTTATGATCCACAAAAGCAGGATGATGCCATACTGAGTAATGATCTGGATTACATAAACTCTCTTTAATTCACCCCTAAGTTTTAAAGTCAGCTTACCTCTATGCTCACCTTCATTTCCACCCATACACCCACGATTATTTCTTCTTTAAAGCCCAGGGCATAACACTGTCAACATCTGAACCTAGCTCAAGTGTCGGAACACTGAGTTTAGCAGTATCTGAGGAGGTGAATGCGAAAGGAACACAGTGTCTGCTGTGTACTCTATCCATAGTAGCAGGATAGGCAACAAACTGGTAAGAATGATCAGTTGTCTTCTTAGAAGACTATTGAAAGCATTGCGTAAGCTTTCCAACTCTGGATGCATGGGCCTTATTCTCTAGAACTTTAGCCATAAAGTATTGCAAACTAGATGGCTTCAAACAAAAGCAAATAATTTTCTCAGTCCAGAACTTCCAAGGCCACAAGTCTTCTGAGGTTAGTGAAGTTCGGGCCATACTCGTAACTCCCTCTGACCACTGGAAGCAGAAACCTTTCCTGCCTCATCCCATCTTCTGATACTTCCCATCAGTCTAGTCATTCTTTGGGTTTGTAGATCTATCCCACCAACTTGTGCCTCTATTGACATTTTTTTTTTCCTGTGACCACTGTTGTCTCTTCTCTTTTGCAATGACAACATTCTACAAGCTTAAGGATCAAGCTATTCCATAAAGAGCTCATCTTATATATGCTAATAACAATTTCCACAAAAATATCATAGTTGTAAGCATGATTAAGTAAGATGCCAATAAACATGAACAAACTTTTTTTTTTTTTTTCTGAGAAATGAAATGAGCCCTTCGAGGATCCATTGACAATAGCACATTTCATCAGATGATGAGAAAATTTGGAAGTGCACCATGGATGCTTCAGAATTTCCAAGCCTCAGTCTTATTCTCCTGCCAATACTTCTACTTTTTATAATTGCGTTTTAGTTACAAAGCGTGTGGCTAGAATCAAAGATGCACATGATTCTATGGAGATTCGATTATATGCATGTTTTATGTTCATCATGACATTTGAGCCTCATAACTGAGCTGAAAAATCACAGAATAATATTCTTGAAGATTTAAATCAGACTCACTGTAGTCTATAATAATTGAAAATTAAAATAAAATTATAAGCAGATCAGCACGTTCTGCCTTTATCCCCTAATTGAAGAACACCCGCAAGCCTCTTGTTCTTGACAGACTTCTCCGCCCAATTAGCTCTTCAGTGGGTCCTCTCCACTGAGAACCTAGAATTTATTTCAGCATCTTTTCTAAAGAACAAAGGAATGAGTTGAACAGGTCACATCCAGGCTATTGTCTATCAATTTAGGATTCACATGAAGTTATATTTTGTCTAGAGACAAAGGAAGAAAGGAAATAGCAAGAAGCCAAGATTGCTCCTTCTATTTTCTTCATAACAGATAATGCAAAAGTAGTTAAGAAATGTTTGCTCTTTACATAAATTGTCTACAGTGTTTTTAAAAGGACATACAATTTGGGGGTCTGCAAGATGGCTCAGAGGATAAAGTGCTTACCACGGAAGCCTGATGACCTGAGTTTAATCCCCTGGACCCACATAAAGCTGGAGGGAGAGAACCAACTGCTGAAAGTTATGACCACCTAACATGTGTGTACAGACACACACGGGCAGACATGCATAGGCTTATACACACACACACACATACACACACACACACACACACACACACACACTAAAATAAGTTAAAGTAAAGAAAAAAACTGACTTTTAAAGAGACAAAGCTACCCAGGTGCTTTTTCTTATATGCACGTGTTCAATATAATCTAGTTTCTTTACTCCAAAGTTGTATGGATTCTATCTAATTTGATTTTTTTACCAGTGAAACCAGCTGTTTTGTGTCTTCGAAGATACAATTAACTTTTGAAAACTATTCTTTGCCATGTTTTTCCCTCAAAATGTATCTGGTTGGCATTTTGAACTGCCACTGAACTCTCCAGTTCTCAAAATAACTGACTCTTTGGAAAAGAGAGCTTCCCTATTATTTTAAGATCAGAAGTTGAACCCTCTGAGTGGAAGGCAAGGCTGTCAGGCTGCCTCCTGTAATACTCTAAATAGAGCTGAGAATAGTTTCTCCCTTAATATACAGCCATCAAGTATTATACCTAGAAGTCTGCCTCCAAACAGTGTTTAAAACACCAAATGCAAACCTTCATTCCCCCTCTGCTTATTCTATAGCATAAACCCAATCCTAAAAAGTAAGAAAGCATTTTGTTTTTGAACACTTTTATTATCTTTTTATTGCTCATCTCTTTCTAAGTTGTTTCTTTCTCTGAAACTACATAATGTTTTTTTTTTGTTTTGTTTTTTGTTTTTGTTTTTTTTTTAAGAATCTTATTGTTTTTTGCTTTCAGGCATATTTTCTAGAAAGCAAAAACACAAGTTCAGTTGAAGGTATGCAGATGACATTGTCATTTTTGCTCTTGGGAGGAGGGGGTTCTTTATTTGCTTTCGTACTGCTGTGATAAACGCAATGCCCAAATGCAAACAGGAGAGGAAACTGCTTGTTCAGCTTAAGTATCCTTACGGAAGGCCAAGGCAGGAACTCAAGAAGAGCAGAAACCTGGAGGCAGGGACTGAGGTGCATGCCAAGGAGAAGAGCTTCCTGCTGGTTACTCCCTACGTGTTACTCGGTCTGCTTTCTTACACTACCCAAAACTGCCTGCTTAGGGGCGGTTCCACCCAAAACACTCCTACAGACTTGCCTAGAAATTAACTTCATAGAGGCATTTTCTCAATGCCTCTCGTTTTCTCAATTCTGCGTAGATGACCCTACATTCTGTCAAGGTGAGAAAAAGCCCTAATCAGCACAATGGAAACTGAAGACCCATCTCTTCTAATTTGCAGAAGTAACTGCTCGAGCTAGGAGGTCAGAAGGCAGTAAAGAATGCTTGTGTGTCGGTTTCCTCTCCTGGACATTACGCTGAAGAGCACAGCACCGACCATGAGGCACTGTAGGGTTATGTGCGCTGAAAACCACCTCCCGCTGTACCGTGTTCTGAGACTTTTAATCCCTAATGTTCCTGGTGCCTGTCCTGTTTTGTATTCATTAATTCATGTCTCACAGCAAGCATTTGGAAACACTTGATTCAAATTAGTAAACTTTATTGAATTCCTACAGCTTACCCAGGACTAGGAATAAAATCCTGCCTTGGCATTTACAGAACACGAAGAACGGATAAACTATTGCCGCCTTCATTACTGAATGTTTGGCGTTGAGAATTATCATTAATTCCTTTGAAAAATCAAAATGCAAAGATCCAAATAAAGTTGTTTATTTTGTCCAGGGTTCCACTGCCTTCTTTTCTGCTTCTTGACTCATGCTTCATTATGAATAAGAGTGTTTACAGATGTGATAGCATGGTTAAAAACATCGATTTTGGAGCTCAAATCAATTGGACCTGTATAACTCTGCCCGGCTTCATACCTGCTTGTCCTATGTCATCTTCAAACCTCAGGTTCTTCACCTGTATGTTAAAAATAAAATAGCTCTCCAACTATGGCATATGACATAGGGGCTTAACATTTTGTTCTGCATTCATAGGAGAGCATCAGCATGTTGCTGGCTCAATCTGAGAAATGTTGGGGTTATGCAGCAAATAAAACCACAGACCCGTGTATGGCTGTAGGAATTTGTATCCTTCCCACCTGTACAGCTTCCACTTACTCCATTTCTGTTGAACTTTCCCCTGGGAATCAACATCTGTGATTCTGACAGCCTTCCTTCCTGCTTTAGTCAGTCATCCAGTCATTTTGTTGTTCCACTTTCTGCAGCTGGTATTTGCTTAGAATGGCCTCTCATGTCTGTGTCCTTCTCTAGCACTCAACTGTTCGCCAAGGCTTCATCTTTGAAAACACCAACATTCCTGCCCTCCAGACACAGATATTTTTCTCATAAGAAAATATCCATCTGTCAAAGGGCACATTTTACAGTTTCTGGAGTTTTCCTCAAATTTCTAGTGTTTCTCTCGGTGAATAATGACTGTCCCGGAATAACCAAAAAAATAAGTAAAAATAAATATTCAAAAATTTTACTGCTCTGAAAGATAATGTTACTTCAGTGACTATGTGAACCATAACTATTCATTAAATGATCACTATTCTCCAAGTTTCAGCACATAACAATGAATAAGCAGAGATCAATGTCTTAGATCTTAGGATAGAGAAATCTGTTCCCTCCTGTTCTTGCTGAGGATAATTAGGATAAAATTTTATCAGTCGTTATGATAAGTATACTCAAAATCTTCGATATATGTGTGTGTGTGTGTGTGACATTATAATCTACAAGGATATATATGTATATATATGTATTATGACATATATAAGTAATAAGTAAATTAAACCTGACAGGCAATAAAATATAAGAATTCATTCCTCCACAGTTGTATCTTCAAAATACTGATTTTGCATTTTTTGATACATATCCAAAGGATCATTAGATCATATGGCTGTTGAATCATTTTTCTTCCTAAACATAATTGGTTTGTTCAACTCTCACTTTTTGGAATGTTAAAGTTCAGTCAGCATGAAATGTAATCCCTCTTGAAAGCATCTTTGTCACAGTGGGTGGAGTCAGTGAAGAAGTGTGTGTGAGATCACCTGCCTGGACAGAATCCCTTAGAGAGAAACAGGGTGGTGAGGCTTGCTCCTCTATAACAGCTTTTATGAGAACTGGGGTCCCACATAAATGGCTTCATCTCTCCTGAGGACCTTATCTCCATTAGCCTTCTACTAAGATCCACTTCTTAAAGGTCTTTGGCTGATGCAAGGAAGTTTGAGGTCTCTCTTGGACTTTTTAGTTCCATTAACAAAAGAAATTAAGAATGGACTAAAATGTGAACACAAGGAAAGTCTGATAAGTTCTTAAAAGAAAAATTGCAGGGGAGACAAACTGTCAGATCTCACCTGCTGCGTGGGTGAGGCAAGTGGAGGGCAGAAGGAAAGAGCCAGGTAGGAAAGAGCAACACACACAGACAAGCCCCGACATGGTCTGGAGGGACACTTTAGAGTCAATATGAGAAACCTTAAAATACTGGAGTGAGGAAAACCCAAAGTATTAGGAACTTATGTTTACAAAGGAGATAGAAAGAAGTAAGGAACTAGGTACCCTTTTATGAATAATTCAGAAAAGCGGGCCAGCTTACGCAGCTGCTTGGCTAAGGTCTGTAAGCTCCTGTACACAGTCATACTTCTGCTGGTATTCGGAATCCTCCAGACTGCTCTCCGAAATGGTTATTCTGAGTTGCACCCATAGCATGTGTGTAAAAGGGCTCAGTTTCTTCAACTCTGTGAGTACTGTTTGTCTTTTTGATAACACTGCTATCATTAGGATGAGGTGTGAGTTCATTGTGGATTTGATTTGCACCTCTCTTATGGCTAAGTTGTATATCGCTTAGGTAAAATATGTTCTTCTGCTTTTAGACTGTTTTTTAGTTAAGCTGTTTGATTTTTGTTTCTTTAAGCTGTAAGGTTCCTTATATATTCTTGATATTAATCCTTTCTCAGATGTATAATTTATAACTGTTCTGTAATTTTCAAGTTGGTATAGAAATCACAAAAAATTTAACAAAGAGTATCTGATCATGAATTGGATCATTAATCCTGAAGAAATTTGAATAACATCTAGGTTGTACAGCAGATTCTGATGCTACTGGTTAGATTGTTTAGATAAGTATGCAGTGGTTATGTAAACCGATATCCTTGTTATTACAAAACACACAGCAGAGTGTTTAATAGTAGAGGTCATTAGGAATGTGACATTTGTTCACGGAAAACAGCATAGCAGGCAAATATACACAATCGTAATGATAAAGCAAATGTCATACAATGGTGAGAAGTACAGAATTAAAGAAACTAAGTTTACTTGAAACTGGGTTGTAAAAGCAACAAGAATAAATTCAAACAGAATTGAAATCTTTCAGAGAGTGGCATTTCTATTACATATCAAGTTTCTGAAATTTGAGCTTTGTGCTCACTGAACATCTGTGAGTACTGAAATATGGTACCCAGAAGTGAAAGAGAAACAGCAAGGTCGGGTATGATGAAAAGGGTGAGATCACTACCCAGCCCCCTTAATAACTGCCTTTCTTAGGATACTATTTATATAGGAGAGCAAGAGCAGGAACCTACTCTTAGAGCCTATTAAAAGTAGAAGGGTTCTAAAAATGAATTCCTCCTCAGCTTACTGCATTATGGTAGTGTATGGCTCATAACAGAACTGAACGATATACCACCTGAAAGAGAACACTGGTTTTCCAAATACCTCACAAGATAGTTTACCGGGAATGGCATTTGTATGCTGTCCTTGAGAGACATGCTTTTTATAATTACACAGTTGCAGTTTAGGGAAGGTTGAATCATGACTCTATTTGAAGTCTCAGCATGTTGTGTGTTCAGAGGACTATGTATCTGAAAGCCTGTTTGCATAGTAGAACACCAGATTCCTCATAGTTGTAGTATTCAGAAACCAGTAAACAGATCCCATTGGAGCCTCCCTCGGGCACAATCTGTGCCTTAAGATGACTGTGAAGGCCACAGAAGATGACAATGCAGCCACTCCTGATGTGATCTGATAGACTAAGATCAGAAGGAAGGAGAGGAGGACCTCCCTTATCAGTGGACTTGGGGAGG
>REGO01000098.1:2343560-2355280 GCA_010120015.1 Rhombomys opimus
TAGTCTGACAAATTAAAAAGGACATTCACTTCCTGATTCACTTGTCTTTCTTCATAAGAAAGGCTGAAAACCCTCAACTATATACTGCATGTTGCAAGAAGCCAAATAAGACCTCACTGTGCCATTTAATGTAGCCATACTTAGCAGAGCTAACTGGGCCCCTGGCAGCAATGTAGAATGCTTAAACAGCTCTGAAGTTTATTTCACAGATGTCTTCTAGTACTTCTCTTTATGTTGCTGAGTAGATATTTTCTTAGAAATACTCTCTATAGTAAAACATAAAGCATATTCTTAGGAAAAGTCACAACTCTTTGTTTGTTTGTTTGTTTTATGTTGGACATAATTGTCTGCTAAGTACTGCTGTGTTTTACCTGTTCTCTTACCTCTTTTAATCACAAAACAGGTGAAGATTACTTGATTCCAGTTTTGAGTCTTGACATATTGCACCTGAATGAAACAGAGGAATGTCACTCCATTATAACAAAGATCAATTCCCCAGATGATTGAGAGCAACTAAAAACTGCTTTAGTTTAGATTTCACAGCTCAATGCAGAGAAAAATAAGGAAGTTATTGAGTCCTTCACTTGGTTTTTGGTTATGTCCATATACTTTCTTGTGGAAAGGGACTTGACAGCTAGTATTTTTACTTGAATGTAACACACACACACACACACACACACACAGACACACACACACACACACACACACCTCTCCAACCTCACCACCCCTACCTGCATCAGGCTATTCACATCCCTACCTTTGACGAGCAGCATGAGTTTCTCTAGCTCGAAACACAATCAGATTTAAGTACTTTCTATTCTATTCTATTGTGTCTGATATGAAGAACTGAATTGCTAATCTGGACTAAATTAGGTTTGAATGTATGATCAGTAGGCAAAATTATGTTCTTTAATAATTTTTTAAGGAGGGTTTTCTACTTACCATATCATGCCTGCATATAATTGCAAATGCAAATGATTAAAGCCAAATGCATTGTGGGAAGAGGCATGAAAAATAGAGGAATTACTATGCAACAATATATCAATCAAAATATATAAACAACTAATTTTCCCCTTAGTAAACACCGTCTCCTTCTCTGAGACTGTATACAGAGATCCCAGAGTGTGGCTCCACTCATCGGTTCCTCTATCTGTCTTGGTAGTATATTGTTCTTTAATCTCTATTGTCTCTTTTCTTCTTTTGATAATCTTTTGAGTTCTTATTTTTAGTTTTCTTTGGTAAGAGGCCCAGAACTAGGCAATACCTGTCTAGTAATAATGCCAGTAAGCAGACTATACTTGACATGAAAATACTGCACAGAGAGATGTACTAATAGCTGGAGGAGTGTTCTTTCAAATAAAGAACACTTTTTTTTTCATTTACTTTTTTGATACATACACAAACATTATAGCGTACTTCCTACCTTGCCTTTTTCCCAGATTCCTGACTATTGATTTTGTTCTGTGACCCATTCAGATTAACCTGGACCACTTGTGTGACCACTGATTTGGTTGCCTGTGACCTGTTCTGACCAATACCCTGCCATTGCTGTTACAAACTCGCAACATTGTGAGCGAGTGCGCATTCTGCATAAGAGTGACAATTGTGCAGAATAATGGTGCATCACAGATATATTGTTTAAAAAAACTTTTCCATATTTTGTCTTGAATGTCTGTGGAGACATGGGCCAAGGTGCATAGCTGTCTCCGATTTCCTATGTTTCTTCACATTCCTCTGAGTATGTATCTTACTAACTGCCATGTTTGCTAGATACTTGACAAAGTCATAGCTGCCTATATCTCATAATGGATAGTTTCTTGTTGTAAACTTAAATCTTGTTTAAGCCTTTCCTACTTCATAAACTGTGTCACAAACAAATGCCTCATCATAAGCATTTACATAACTGAGAAATAATTTTAAATTCCAAACTATTAAGCCTTCCGACTATTCTTGGTGTCAGAAAGATTGCCTAATAATTCTTGCTGTGTTTCTGATGGAATTACTGAATAATTCAAGTAAGAGATTACTTAAAGCAATACTACTGAAAGCAGAATGTGTAAGTGACTTGTTGATTCATTAGACTCCAATTTCTTACTGCTGAATATGAAAATAGTGAGGCAAGAACCATGCTGTTTTCTAATCTCTATGGGGAGATCCTTTTTCTAGAGATGTCACCTAAAGGCATTAACAAGCAGAGCACTCTGTCTTCTTATGTTGTTAGATTGCCTCGTGATAATTTCATTGCTACGGAAGCAATAATCACTCAAGCCTTTTTTTTTTTTTTTCCTCTGAGAAACTACTTGCAAGTCTGTGGAACTTACCCCTTCATGAATAGCAAAAAGCCTCACTGTGACTTATTCAGAACCTATGTTTTCCAGAAAAATTCTTATGTTCCCCCATACAGATAATAATCATCCATTTATTAACTGTGAATTTTATATCTTAAGGTATCATTTACCATCATTATTCTATTTGCCATGGGTATTTTTTTTCCACTGAGACACAATAACTGATAAGAGTGACTTAATGGAAGGAAGGTTTATTTTGGTTAACGATTGAAGGGAATATAGCCCGCCATGACAGGGAAGACAAGATGGTATAGCAGCAGGCATGGGAGACCAGCTGGTTATATTACATTCATAGTCAGGAAGCAGAGAATGATAAATGCCCATCTCTTCCTACTGAGCTTTCACATTTTATGGAGTCCATGTCTCCAAATTCTGGAATGCTGTTCCCTATGTGTAAAATTTATCTTCCCACATCAGTTAACCTAATCTAGGAAATTTCTCATAGACATGTCCAGAGATTTGTTCCCAATGTTACTCTAGAGCAGTGGTTCTCAACTTGTTGGTCATGGCCTCTTTGGTGGTTGAAAGACCCTTTCATGGTGTTCATCCAAGACCATGAGAAAGCGCAGATAGTTACATTAAGATTCATACCAGTAGAAAAAATGCATTTGTGAAGTAATGACAAAAAATAATTGTATGGCTTGGTGGTCACCACAATGTGAGGAACTGTGTTAAAGTTTGTAGCATTAGAAAGGTTGAGAACCACTTTTATAGTTTCTATCAAGTTGATCAGTAATACAAGTTATTAAAGTCAGCCTGACTGCTTTTCAAAATATGGACCTAATACTTCAAATCCAGGTATCCTCACAGACTCAAGGCAGAGGTTTTTACTCAGATGATATGTCCTCTTAAGCTGGACATGCTAAAGGTAACTTTCACCATGGACTTGATTCTGGGTATCTAATTAGATATAGAGAAGACATTGTATTTATTATAAAACTCTTGCTGTGACAGATTTCCTTTTAATCATTGTAGCAAACTAGTGCTAAATGTTGGGAGACTATAGTTTTTAAAATGGGTAACTGGGCATATGTCTTAGCAGGCTAACTTTATTTTGTCTTTAAAGTATCATATTAGAGAGATACTGTTACTTCTATTTTTGAATCATGAATCTGAGGTCCAACACCAAACTGAGTCTTCTATCAGAGGTGAATACAGTTTAATACAAAGTTTACCTAGCAGATTCCTGTTCTGAGACTGCTGACGCCTCAGCTGTCAGTGTTGTTTGAGAGGCTGCTGCACCTTTAGGAAATGGGGCATAAGTGGAGAAAGTAGGTCACTTCAGAAGGTCTTTAAATGTTATAACCAACCCCACATCCTATGCCACACACGCCTTTCTGTTTTGCTGTGTGTGAGTGAACTCTAACACAGGTCCCTACTGCTGCGATTTTCCTGCCATAAAAGGTTGAAATCCTCTGAAACATTGCCTCAAATAAGTATTTCCCTTGTTAAATTTCACTGTTGGTCATAGAAACGTCAAAGTAAGTCCTCTGGAGGTGACCCAGGGATTGTGGAAATAGTGAAATGAATTTATATTTTGACATTTTTACATTAAAATAAACACAGTGAGTGAGAGCTAAGATATAAGAATGTCTTGTAAGGACATTCAAGTGTTTTCAAGTGTCAATTCCTTTGTAGTTTTTTATTTTATTTTGTCTTTATGTGATATTAGTGCAAGGTGTAAGAACCAAATATAGAAACTTACACTGGGCTAAATTCCCTTCCTGAAGAATCTATTCCAATATCAATTAAAATTTGCTGAAGGAAATAGGCATGATGTTGCATGTCTAGAATCACAGTATTGGTGAGCTCAACTGTTATTACTCACTTAAGTTTTAATATGTGTCTTGGTGGAAGGGTGCCAACGCCTTTTTTTTTTTTTTTTTTTTGATATCCACTTTGTAAAATTAGGAAGTAAACATGACACTGACAAAAAGCCAATATATTGTGGTTCAATTAATGTACATCTTTTGTGCTCTCCTCTTTGAGTTGACTACATTTTGAATACTTCAGTGTCCTTGAATTCTGCTCTTTCAAACAAAAGCATCCTCAAATTCAGGAGTCTTTCACTTACCTTTTTCTACTGGGTTATGATTGATCTTCCTTGCTGTCCCTGAAGTTTCTGTGCCATGATTGAGGGTGTGTAAACAACAGATTAGTAACCCTCCAGACTCATCCTCAGCTTTAGAATCATTCATTATCATCAGATATTTAGATAAGATTGATAACAGTGGTGGAGATAGGTACAAGGAGAGAAGGGAGAGCCGAATAGTTCATTTACTGTGCAGTTGCCATGGTGGTGAATGAGAAGTTCTTGTTCAGTGGTTAGCCATCTTCAATTATCAATCACTTGCTCTGTAAGTGGATAGGGGGAACTATCTTAGAGCACTAACAGTAACTACCAATGAATTCCATCTTAGTTCTCAATACAAATCACACATGAAATGTATGCTTCAAGATAAGATAAATTGATAATTTAGCTATATTTCCCCTTACTTATCTTTAGCTTAAGAGATAGCAATGAATTAGCAAACAACAAATTCTTATTTCACTAGTTATATATTAAAGACTATTTATCAAAAATATTATGGTTTCATTCTAAATTTTTTTTCTAGAAAGATGAATATTTGTGATTGAATTTTAGCGGATTTTATGTAAAACATGCAAAATAGAAAAAAATAGTATATAGCCATCAAAAAGCACAGTATACTTTTTTCTGGTAAAATTTTATTCATTCAGGGCTGGAGAGATGGCTCAGTGGTTAAGAGCACTGTCTGCTCTTCCAAAGGACCCGGGTTCAATTCCCAGCACCCATATGGCAGTCCACAACTGTCTGCAATGCCAATTTTAAGGGATCTAATACCTTCACACTAAATGCACATGAAATAAAAAATTAAATTAATTATAAAAAAACAAAAAAAAATTATTCATTCAGCCTATGAATATTTGCTCTGTCTAGTTTGAGTCAAATGTTAAAATGTGACTCTAGAACATTCCATAGAATTAGGATGAGTTTCCAATGTGACATACAGATACAAGTACAATACAGATGAGTAAATGAACATTTAAAACTCAGTGATAGTCTAGGTAATGAGATCTGTGTCTAAGGCTTTGTCTGGCATGTACAATGTTCCAGGTTTAATTTCCAACACTTTCATTAAAAAATGGCAAAAGTAAAACCATTGAAAAGAGTTCTTGCAATGAAGATACTAGTCTCACTGCTTGTAGTATGTGCACATTTAGGAAAATCCCTGATCTCTCTTATTCTCAACCCCTATATTTATGATTATTGCTGATAATACCGGTATCCTGAATTATATGTTGATATTCAAAACCAAGTGTTCTTAACTTCAATAACTTATTATTGTCCCCTTACTAACAGAAAAGTGTTCTTGTACATGTAATTACAAATCTTGAGGAGATATAAATTTAAATTATTAAAGTGGGTCTCAAACTCAATGACAATTATTCTGAGACACAAAGAAGACATAGCCAGAAATGAAAAGACTGAATATGATTCCTAATATGCTGCTAATCACAGCTGGGAAAGACAAAACCATCAATCTTCTCTCTGTTCTCAGGAAGGAGCATAACACTGCTGATACCTTATGGATCTAAGATCCAAGAAAGTAATTTTTTATTGCTTTAAATCAGATAGTTCATGGTTAAACTTTTATTCATCCCCTAGAAACTAATAGTAAAGTACTCAGAGCATTTCCTAGTGCATGGCAAAGCTTCAGAATTATGATTGTGTTATGATTCAATAAGTCATATGTAAAATGATGAGGGTGGTGATTAAGATGGTTATAAAGATTCTCTTGCATAAATGAACAGATTTAATTCTCATTCAGTATGCACGGTTCTATAGGAAATCTGTTTTAAACTGTTTTGACAGGTTCATGCTATACATTTTAAGTCATTTCTATTTGTGTTCTTTCTGATTCTTCTAGCAACTTGATCTGGGATGTGCTTAATCTATACAACACACACACATCACTTTATCTTCTAAATCCAAAAGTTTGAATTTTTTTGAGAAAAATTAAGAGAAAGAGAGAAGAGAGGGGACAGAACTAAGAAGCATTTAGTAGTGATGAATACATCAGAAGACAAATTTTGAATGTTAATAATAGCGCATGGATGGAATCAAGGACAAGCACAATGTTGGCATGTGTAATTCAGTGAGTCACAGAATAGGAACTGGTTTGTTCAAAGCCAAGACTTAATTTTAAATGTAATTAACCTTATTTTCTATGGACTCATGGAAAGTCTTCAAGGTTGACATTCATTCAATTTACCATGAGTAATAAGACAGATGCCATGCTGTCAAGGCCATTGATGATTTACATTGCGCTCAGTTTATTTGTACGTAAAACACGCCCAAAATTTGTCGATGCAAAATTTCAAAGCTTGCCTTCAAACCTTTTAACTTTAAAGCTTATATAGTTATAAAGCTTTCATAGCCCAAGAGTCATATAGCAGGGAGATGAAAGTAAATTCTTCATTTATTGTTAGTAATTTTAATAAATTATCTTTTATTATTAGTTTTTTCTTCTCTCATACTATACATCTCAGCCACAGCATCTCTTTCCTCCTCTCCTGTAGCACCCTCCCCGCCATCCCCCTCCTCCAGATCTACTGCTTCTCCATTTCACTTCAGAAAAGAGAAGGCCTTCCAGGAATATCAACCAAACATCAGAACATATAATAAGATTAGGCTCAAATCCTAATTTCAAAGCTGAATGAGGTAACCCAGTAAGAGGAATAGGATCTCAAGAGTAGGCAAAAGTCAGCAACAACCCCACCTCTACTTTTAGGAGTCCTACAAAACTCCCAAACTAAACAACCATAGCATGTGTACAGAAGACCTTGCACAGATCCATGCAGGGCCTGAAATTGCTACTTCAGGTCCTATGAGCCCCGATGCGCCCTGCCTATTTGGCGGTGTTCTCCTGGTGTCCCTGACCATTCTGGCTCCTGCAGTCCATCCTCCCCCTCTTCTTCAGTGTACCCTCAACTCTGCCTAATGTTGGTTCTATGTTTCTGATCTGCTCCCATCAGCTACTGGAGGAAGCCTCTCTGATGATAACTGTGCTGAGCACCAATCTTATAACACAATATAAATCAGTAGGGATCATATTGTTGACTTTTTATTATTTTCTTGGTTGTTTTCTTATTTATTTGGTTGTACCCTAGGTCATACATGTGTTAGGTACAGGTATCCTCTTATGGCATTAGACCAGTCACTGGCCACTCCCAAAGGTCTGAGCCACCGTTACCCTGAACATCTTGCTGGCAGGACAAATTGTGGGCCGAATGTTTGATTTACTGCTGGGTTGGTGTTTCAGTCGCAGCCTTGTTTAACTACAGAAGATGGTCAGTACAGGTTCTGTATTCTCCATCACTAAGGCACTCACTGCAGTCACCTCCCAAAGGCCCAAGGATATTTCAGTGCACTGGGTTTCCACATTGGCCCCTAAGTTCTCCCTATTCCAGTTGTCTCTCCCTGTACTCTTTCCCTCCATTCCCACCTGACACCACTCTTTCTATCCTCACCCACCTCAATTGTACCCACAAAACCTATTCTATTTTCCCTTCACAGGCAGATCCATGCATCACCATGAGAATCTTTATTGTTAATTAGCCCCTTTGGGCCTTTGAATTGTAGTGGGAATATCCTTTGCTTAACAGCTTATTAGTGGATGCACTTATGAGGGGGTACAGAACATCTTTGTCTTTTTGTGTCTGGGCTATCTCACTGAAGATGATTATTTTTCTAGTTCCGTGCATTTGCTTGCAAATTTTATGATGCCATTTTTTTTTCTGACAGCTGAGTAACACTCTATTGTGTAAATCTACCACATTTTCTTTATCCATTCTTTACTTGTGGGGCCTCTAAATTGTTTCCGGTTTCTGGCTGCTGTGAAACTGGAATAGAATGGTGAAGATTTCACCTTTGAAAATGTCTTGCCAGACTAGTGTGTATTGTGGTTTTTATTTTAATTAACTTTATTATTTAGAGAAATTTGCACACAGAGATAATGTGATTTACTCAAACTCTCATCTCCTTTTCTTCTTCTAACACCCCACCAATTTCCCATTGTAACAGAGCACCCACGAAGTTCCCTTAGTGTGGTTTGTGTGTGCATGAGTGAAGGACTGTCTACTAGAGCATAAGCAACCACATCCCTAAAGAAAACTGACTCTCCCCAACTCAGCAGCCATCATAAATTACTTTGCTCTCTTGGCAGCATGCATGAAAGTTTCTAGTACCATGAAAGCCATCCAAGAAAGATAAATATTCCAGATGAGTACCCGCTTGGTTTTACTATATCTGATGAGTCAAGTATGTGGTACCTTCTGGGCTTGGGTCTTACCATCATGTTCTGGAGAATAACCAAAGGCAATGAAAATTGCCTGGAATGTTGACGGGAGAATTTTTAGGACCCCAAAAATAAGCAACCTAGGCCCATCAGTCTGTTATTTCATTTGATATCATAAAGTGTTTGGGAGAGACATTGATCATTCTATTAGAGAGTAACTTAATTTATTTTTTATGTACATGTACATATTTTAGGAAGCTTCCACAACAGATTCCCTTATGTCTTTTACAAAGATCTTCAAAGTCAATTATCCATCTTCATATTCCCTACTCTACCTTGTCCTTCCATTCAACACCCCAGTTTAACACATCATGTTCTAGTTGTCCTCTTTGAGCCTTCCACCACCTATATTTTATTTTATTTTTCCTTTGGAAAATTCCACCCTTTATGGCCCATAACTAGATTCTTAATTATCTACAGGTACCCCAATTGAAGCACACACGTTTAAAGATGCAAAGCTAGCATCCACATATGAGAGAGAACACGTGCTGTTTGTCTGTCTGGGTTTGGGTTACCTGACTCACAGTTATTATTTCATCTGGATCTATACATGTGAATTTATTTTGTTTAGATTGTGATACGTCTTTTACTGAAAAAAAAATTAGGTATGGTAAAGTGATACTAGGCTTGGCTAGAGCAATTTTCCAAAAGGTCATTTTTCATTTCTTCATAATACTTTTCATACTTAAATCATACAAAGGAGCCACCTTAAAATAAAAGTCTTGTTTTGATAGTTCCTTTTAGTTCTTAATTCTACTAAGTAAAGAAATGTGAGGATCTTAAAGAAATAATGAAGTTCTAGAAAAAGCACACACGTGTGTGTGTTTCATTATGTTCTGATGCAGTTGACAAAACAAAATAAAAATCCCCAAACAGCAAAAATCAATAATAAATATGATATTTTAGACAGTTTAAAAATTCTTAATTTTCTGAACTTTAATAAAAAATAGATGGCTTCATAAATACTCACTGGGAAAAAATCTTTAAAACATATTTACAATCCAATAATATCAACAATCAGAAGCAATTCTGAAATACGCTGTTCATCAAACACTGATGCTCAATAGAAAAATTGCTTAAACACAAAAGCCTATTAGCAGTCCTTCATGGGCTTATTAAAGGCCTACAGCAAGTGATAACGCAGTAAATCATGTTCTGCTTTTCATGGTAGCACATTGCCCAATCAAGTCATTTTTCTTGCTAGTTTGTTGAGATCACATTGTCAAACAATTTGCTGCTATACTTCTGATCATTGCTGCAAATTGGCAACAGTAGCCCTTGCTGAACATGGATCTAAATTCCAGCATGATGTACACGTGACTTCAGATCTAGGGTGGCATATTATATGAACTGAAACAACAAGGTTGGAGAAAATGAGTGGTTTAGAACACAATATTCAGCTTACATCTGCTATAGGATATACGTTCGTTTGTTTTTTAATTATGTGTCTAGTATCAATAACTGAAATGAAAAGATGCACTCAAAAGACACAAGCCATATATAAATATGATACTGTTTTACTATCTGTTTTTAATTCATCCAAGCCACAAAACTTTGCTAAACAGGAAATAATGTACTTCCACTGTTTGTCATGGAAGTATGATGCCCTGATACAGTTAAGAGAAGAGAATAAACAGCCAAAAGCACCAAAAAATCAATAATAAATCTTGTATTTCTGATTATGCTGGAGAGATGGTACAGCAGTTAAGAACGCTGAGTGTTCTTCCAGAGGGCCTAGGTTCAAGTCCCAGAAACTACATAGAAGCTCACAACTGTCTGTAACTTCAAGATCCGACACCCTCACGGAGACATTCATGCAGCAAAAATAAAATAAAAAACAAAGCCAATTTTCATAAATAAATAAATAAATTCTTAAATTTTCTGAGTCTTAATAAAAAATAGATGACTACATAAATATTCACTGGATAAAATGTTTAAGACATATTTAAGATCAACAATCAAGGGCAATTCTGAAATACATTGTTCATCAAACACTGTTCCTTTTTTGTCATGGAAGTATAAGGTTTTCTGTTCGATTTAGCAAAGATTTTCATGGCTTTGGTAAATTAAGAGCTGATAATAATACAACATCATATTGATATATAGCTGATCTCTTTTGAGTGCATCTTTTCAATTTGTTAAAAATACATTGAGACATGAGGGTGAGGCTACGAACACGCTATAACAGCGTACAAGAACAGTTCAGAGTAAGCATTTTTTCAGTTAGAAACCTCTTCACATTCAAGCACTTAGAGTAAATTGTGACTGACATATTTGTCATTATTAGTGATAATTCACTTTTGTCTTTCCACACTGCAAGTATTGCTTCATAATTGAGTTGCTTTGCCTAAGACAATTTATACGCATTGACTGACAGGTTCAAATCACAAGTCACTGTATGAACAATAATTATGGTATAAAATATAACTAGTTATAATGAAGAAAAAATTTATAACTTAGAATAATAATCATAATTATCAAGGGTTATTATAAATCTGATGAGCAGTTTCCATAAAGAGCTTTTGATGGCTGATAATTGTCACAGCTAATGTTGGATAACAATACCACAAGTCTGTAGTGTAGTGAAAATTTTCAAAATTATATATCTCAATCAAATTGCTACTATGATTACACAAAATAGTAGTAATAAATATAATTAAAATATCTATAGGCAGAGATGTTTCTCTCTATTTTGGATGTAGTCGATGGAATTGGACAAGTCTGCCCCACATAACCATCCTTAAATATATACAAACGGTGGCAGGTTGTAGTGCATTGCTCACGGACTAAGACTGGGATCCCTGAGAAAAGGGCAGTTCTTCAGGCCAACCCATGATTTCCCCAGCATGAAGAGAATGCCACAACGGTGGTGATGCAGTACTCACTACCAGCTGAATCTGGAATGCAGAAGGCACAAGTTAGAATTCAAATACTTAAAATTAGCCATCTCCTCAGCTCTAGAAAATGCAACTCTTGAGCCTTGTTGGTTGGA
>REGO01000098.1:2359279-2398250 GCA_010120015.1 Rhombomys opimus
CCTTGTCCCTCACCATCAATGGCAGGCAGAAGAGCTGGCCACAAGGTCATGAAAGTGGGAGAAGTGGCCCTGTTGCTCACCAGATGCAACACTCAGGAGAGCAGGCCTTGTATCTTGAACAATGAGGTATAGCCAGTTTCAAGGATTACTGGTGAGTTGGTCCTAAAGACATGAGAGTTGTAATGCAGTAGGCTGACCAGCTCAGATACTTCTCAGGCTCAAATGCAGGGCTTTGAGTAGGACCACCCAACATCTACGTCATTGATGAAATGCTGACATGCATGAAAGGGTCAGGCCTACAGATCCAAACTGCATGATCTTCCATACACAGTGCACCAACAGGATATCTGAGAGGAGTCCCAGTGAGCTTTTAGTATTGATAGAGTAGCTGAAGCCAGAAGCCTCATACCAGACCAACGAGTCATTGCAATGAACACTTGGCCATAAAAGAAGGGTGGACAAATTGGTATACTGTCAGATATACTGTGCAAACTAGAGCTTGCACAAAGAGATTTTTTTTTCTCTGTTGGGAATAGTGTGCAAGGATGAAGGGTAGGTTTGGCAAGAGGGGAAGATTAGTGGAATTGGGGTGCATTATGTGAAATTCACAAAGAACCAATAAAAAGTTTAAAAACAGGAATAGATGGGAAGAAATAATAAAACTCAGGCCTACAATTAATAAAATAGAAACAAAGAGAACAATACAAAGATTCAAGCAAACAAAAAGCTGGGTCTTTGAGAAAATCAGTAAGATCAACAAAACTTTATACTAATTAACCAAAAGGCAGTGGAAAGATAGCCAAAGAACAAAAGCAGAAGCAAAAGGGAGACATAACAACAGACAACAAGGAAATGCCAAGACATACTTTAAAAGAACATGCATTCAACCAAACTGGAAAGTCTAAAAGTTATGGATAATTTTTTAGAAAGATAGCACCTACCAAAGTTAAATCAAAATCAGAAAAATAAATTAAACAAACCTATAACCCCTAGTAAAATTGAAGAAATCATTTAAAATCACCCAACCAAAAACTTCCCAGGGCCAGATGTTTTTTTGTGCACAATTCTAACAGACATTCAAAGAAAAGATAATGCCAATACTCCTCAAATTATTTTACAAAACAAAACAATTCATTTTATGAGGCCACAGTTACCCTGATACACAAACCACATGAAGTCCCAGTGAAGAAAGAAAATTACCGACCAATTAAACATACATGAAAAAATACTCAAAATACTTGCAAATTGAATACAAGAACTCATCAAAAAAAATCGTTCACTATCTTCAATTAGTTTTCTTCCAGGGGTGATTCAATATATGAAAATCAGTTAAAGTTATCCAATATATTACGAAGTTGACAAAAAAAATATTCATTAGAAGCAAAAAGGCCTTTGACAATATCCAACATCCCTGTATGATAAAAGTCCTGAAGAGAGTAGTGAGACAAAGAAAACACCTAAATATATAAAGGTAGTTTACAACAAGCCTATAGCTAAAATTAACTTGAATGCAGAGAAACTCAAAGAAATTCTAGTAAAATCAGGAACAAGACATGGTTGTTCACTCTTCCATTCCTTTTCAGTATAGTACATGAAAATTTAACAAAAACAATAAGGGAAATGAAGGAGATCAGAGGGATACATAAAACAAAGTATCTTTATTTGCAGATGTTATGATAGTATGTATAACTGACTGTAAAAATTCTACAATGGAATTCATACAGCTGATAAACACTTTCAGCAAAGTAGTTTGATACAAAACTAACTCACAAAAATAGTAGCCCTCCAATAGGAAAATTAAAAACAAACTGAGAAAGAAATGAGGAAAATAATGCCTTTCACAATAGCCACAAATAATATAAAATATCTTGGGGTAACTTTAACCAAGCAAGTTAGATACATGAACTATAAAAACTTCAAGTCTTTACAGAAAGAAATTGAAGAAGATATCAGAAAATGAAAAGATCATTCATGATCATTAATTTGAAAGATTTATATAGTAAAAATGGTTATCCTAAGTTCACAAGAAAGGTATGGGCTCAATACAGGCCTTATAAAAATTCCAACACAATACTTCACAGATCCTAAAAGGATAATTCCATATTTCACATGGAAACACACACACACACACACACACACACACACAAACCAATATAGATAGAATCATCATAAGCTATAATAGAACTGCTATCAGTCTCACCATTACTGATCTCAACTTATACTAAAAAGCTATAGTAATAATAGCCTGGTATTGGAAAAAAAAAGGTATGTTGATTAATGGAATCAAAGTGAAAACACAGGCATAGGACCACATATCTATGGAAACCTGATTTTTATTAAAGAATCTACAAATAGTCACAGGAAAAAAAAGTCAGTGTCTTCAACAAATGGTTCTGATCCAATGGGATATCTCTGTATAGAAGATTCCAACCACGTTTGTAGCAGCTTTATTTGTAATAGCTAGAACCTGGAAACAACCCAGATATTCCTCAACAGAGGAACGCATACAGAAGCTGTGGTACATTTGCACAATGAAATACTACTCAGCAATTAAAAACAAGGAAATCCTGAAATTTACAGGCAAATGGTGGGATCTAGAAAAGATCATCCTGAGTGAGGTAACCCAGTAGCAGAAAGACACACATGGTATATACTTACTTATAAGTGGATATTAGACCTATAAGATAGGATAAACACACTAAAATCTGTGCAACTAAAGAAGCTAAACAAGAAGGAGGTCCTGGGGTAAGATGGTCAAGCCTCACTTAGAAGCACAAATGGGATTGACATTGGAAGTAGGAGAAAACAAGAAACAGGACAGGAGCCTACCATAGAGGGCCTCTGAAAGACTCTACCTATTAGTGTATCAAAGTAGATACTGAGACTTATAACCAAACCTTGGGCAGAGTACAGGGAATCATATGTAAAAAGGGGGATTTAGTAAGTCATGGAGAGGACCAGAGCCCCACAAGGACCAAATATATCTGGGCACAGGAATATTTTCTGAGACTGATTCTCCAACCAAGAACCATACATGGATATAACCAAGAACCCCTGCTCAGACATAGCCCACAGCAGCTTAGCATCCAAGGGGGTTTTCCTAGTAAGGGGAACAGAGACTGTGTCTGACATGAACTCAGTGGCTGGCTCTTTTCCTCTCCACCCCCAGAAGGAGGAGCAGAGGAGGACATTGCAGCCAGTCCTGATGAGACTTAATAAACTAGGGTCAGATGGAAGGGGAGGAGGACCACCCCTATCAGTGGACTTAGAGAGAAGCAGGGAGGAGATGTGGGAGGGAGGGTGAGATTGGGAGAGAATGAAGGAGGGAGCTATAGCTGGGATACAAAGTAAATAAACTTTGATTAATATAAAAATAATAATTAAAAAGAGATTACAAATGGTTTCATATCTATCACAAAACTCAACTCCAAGTTCAACATACAAGCATATACCCTGAACCTGAAGAAAAGGGGAGAATGGCCTTGAACTCATTGGCACAGAAGAAGATTATTTTGAACAGAATAACATTAACACAAACACCAAGATCAACAATTAATTATAGCATATGAAACTGAAAATCTCCTGCGTGGCAAAGGACACCATCCTTTGGAAAAAATGGCAGCCAACAAAATGGGAAAATATTTTTACCAACTCCACATCTGACAAAGGGCTAATATTCAAAATATGTTAAGACCTCAAAAAAACTTGATATATATATAAAACTAACAAATAACCCACTTAAAAGTAAGAACAGATCTAAACAGAATTCTCAAAAGAGAAAATTCAAATTGCTGAGAAACATTTATAAATATGTTTAACATCCTTAGCCATTAGCAAAATGTAAATCAAAGTTACTTTGAGATTACATAGTACCTTTTAGAATGGCTAAGATCAATAATACACGTAGTGGATCATGCAGGAGAGGATGTGAAGCAGGGGAAAACTCTTCCATTCCTGGTGAGAGCAGAAACTTATACAGCCACTACAGAAATCAGTGGAAGAGTTACTCAAAAAGATGTAAATCAATCCACCTCAGGATCTATCACAAATAAAACTACTATGAATATAGTTGAGCAAGTGTCCTTGTGCAGGGAGGGAGATACCAATCCATCCAGAAAAGCTTCAACCTAAAATTTCTCCTGACTACAGGAAATGTAGGGATAAAGATGGAGCAGATTGAAGGAATGGCCAACTAATGTCTGACCCAACTTGAGACACACCCCAAGAGAGAGAGCCAATCCCTGACACTATTAATGATACTCTGCTATGCTTGCATACAGGAGCCTAGCATAACTGTCTTATGAGAGGCTTCACCCAGCAGCTGATGAAAACAGATGCAGAGACCCACAGCCAAACAATTGGTGAAGCTTAGGGAGTATTGTAGAAGACTAAAAAGAAGGATTGAGGGAACCAGAGGGGTCAAGGACACCACAAGAAGACCACAATGTAAACTAACCTGGGCCCATAAGGCTCAAGGAGACTGAACAACCAACCAAAGAGCATGCATGGGCTTGACCTAGGCCCCCTATACATATGTAGCAGATGTATGGCTTGGCATAATGTGGGACCCATAACAACTGAAGTAGGGGCTGTCTCTGACTCTGTTGCCTGTCTTTGGATCTCTTTCCCCTAGCTGGGCTGCCTTGTCTGGCCTAATTGGAAGAAGATGTGCCTAGTCCTGCTATGACTTGATTTGCCATGGTGTGTTGGTAACCATGGGGGCCCTCAGTCTATGTGAGGAGAAGGAAAGGGAGAGAGGGGAGGAGGATATATGGGTGGGACTGGAAAGAGAGGGGAGAGAGGCTGTGATCAGGCTATAAAATGGTTAAATCAATTAATTAATAAAGTAAAAAGTATCTATCTCTACCACTCTTCAGCATATATCCAAAAGACCCTTCATCCTTCAACTTAAGACACTTGTTCAACCATGTCCATTGCTGCTGTATCCATAACAGGCAGGAGTTTCCAGCTGCAGATAGCTTCTGTGTGTGTGTGACCTTTGGAATTCTGGGAACTTTTCAGAGGATACATAAATGCCAAGACCCCAAAAGGTGGGGCTGCTGTTGTTGGTCAAACTTGTTCCCATGGAACTCAACATCCATACAACAGGTGTTGTAGTCAACAGGAAGTAATCTAAGGATGATTTCGCCCCCTTTCTCCTCTCTCTTTTTGTTTGTTTGTTTGTTTGTTTTCTCCTATCTCGTGTTAGGGGATTAAAAGGGTAGAGAAGGGTAGAAAACAGAAAAAAAATGCCCTACAAAACCTGAAAATAATGCATTTGAGGAAAAACATTAACAGAAAAAGGATTTTATATGAATATTTATTATGTACTATTTTTTTTGCTTCAAATTTGAGTAAGTTTGTAGTTGTTCATCCAAGAGGAGGTGCCTAATACAGGGTGCAGCTATAAAGACATTTTTCCTTCTTTTTCTCTTTGGCTTTATTTTGTTTTGCTTTGTATAAGTAGGTGTGTCACAGAATGGGGCATATACGCATATGTGCGGAGAGGCCCACAGTTGTGCACTTGCAGGTGAAAGGCAGAAGTTGACAACAAACATCTTCCTCAATTACTTTCCATCTATTCTTTCTTAGACATGGGAATCTAAAACTCTGCTAGGCTGGCAGGATGGCGAGCTCCAGATACCCTCCTGATTTTGCCTTCCATCCCTATTACAAGTATGATTCTACCTTTATATATAGGCGCTAGAGATCAGACTAAGGTCACTGTGCTTGTGTGGAAAGTACTTTACTGACTGAGCCATCTCCTCTTCCCTATAGAGATGTTCTTTAAAAAACAATTCACATGTAGTGCTTGACAATCCCCTCTTTCTTCCCTGTGACTAAATCTCTTCGGGAAAAGTTGCCTTTTTATAACACCAAGAGAATAAATATTTGCTGTTATTAACAGTCAGCACCTTTAGACAAACTCACTATAGTTAGTCTCCCAAAGAAAATGACTATTCTGAGTAGGAGAAATGAACATATTGGCACAACTAGTTGAAGGACACAAATCTACTCAGTTCAAATTTTCAGCCGCATTTAAAACTCATTCTCTTATTAATCAGTAGTGCAAGCAAAATGGTTGACAAGTTTCTTTAGATAAATCTATTAGATCCAAGACATTTTTTTTTCTAAAATGAAACCATTGTTCAGTTAATCATGGAATACTGCATAATTTCTACACCATTGCCAAAGCTCAAAAAGCAGACACCAACTTAGGACAACTAAGGAATAAAATACAACAATGGGATAGTATAGTAATCCTGCATACCCATGTTACCTCAGGAAAGCTGTGTTTTAGTCTAATACACAGGTATTATCATCAGGGGTTACTTATTTTTCTCTGTGCAAGGAGAAAGCCTACTGCAATAAAGCTTACTTGCATGAGCTAAAGTTTAAACAGTTTGGGGAGAGATGGATAGATCTTTCTAGTTTTCCTACTGTGACAAACACAACAACCAAAAAACACTTAGGGGAGGAAGATTTTTGTTTCATGCTTTTAGGTAAGAGACAATCCCTGAGGGATGTCCAGCACAGAAACTCAAGTAGGAACCAGAAGCAGGAACCAGTAAGGAATGCTGCTTGCTGCCTAACTGTACAGCCTAGCTTTTAAAATTATTCTTATTTTTTATTATTTTTCATTATATGTACATATATGTATGTTTATATCAATATATATGTGCATGAGTGCTAGTGACCATGGAGGCAAGAGAAGTTGGACTTCCTGGCACTGCAGTTAAATGTGAAAAGAGCCATTGATTGATAAGTTTCAAGTGCTGTACAATACTAAATGCACTTTTTTTTAGATTTATTTGTTTACTATGTATACAATGTTACAATGTTGTGCCTGAAGGCTGGAAGAAGATTCCAGATCTCATTTTAGATGAGCTACCATGTGGATGCTGAGGATTTAACTCAGGGCCTTTGGAAGAGCAGCCAGTATTCTTAACCTCTAAGCCATCTCTCCAGCCCAATACATGCGCTCTTAAATACTGAGCCAGCTCTAGTCCATTGACTAGCTTTCTTATACAGGGCAGGAGACCTACCCAGAGCATGATGCCACGTTGGGTTGTATCCTACTACATCAATTAGCAATTAAGACAAGCCCTCAAATACACATTTGCAGGCCAAATGATTGGGTTAATCCCTCAAATAAAATTCCCTTCTTACATGACTCCAGGCTGTGCCAAATTGACAAACTTTACCAGAATGCAGGGAGAATTCATCAGATGCTAATTCATGAATCTTTTTTTCATTCTGAATGGTTCTTATAAATATGTATGAAATTTGCTCAAAGAACTAAAATGAAAGCACTTCAAAACCTCAAAATATAAATATCACATGTTTTGAGTTAAATATATATATATTTTTTAAAGATTGCTTGAAAAGGAGTCACTATGGCCTTGAACTATGTAGAAAGGATCAGGATTGTTTGTTTGTTTGTTTGTTTTAGCTCTGCACTTTTCTCATTGAAATTCTAATCAGAGAGGCAGCCAGCAATCCCTTCTTCTCTCTTTTTCCAAATATGCCTTACACGTAGGTCTCAACCATATACAATTTGTCAGTCAATTTTTGAGAAAAGGAAGACAAAGTTCAACATAAAAATAGGTTAAAAAATAGTATTGATGTACATTGAAAGAGCTCATGAAGTGTTGTGGGCTAAATGACTGTAGGGTCATCTGAGATTATTTAGACAATTCAGATAAAAATGTTTTTCTGGTTGCTTTCTTCCTGACGGTCCCTGAAAACTACCCGAACATTAATAAACCTTAGTACTCACAGAAGCAGGAGCCAGGGGTGGACGGACGCTGAAGCTTATCAAGTTAATGGCTCATCTTCCTCTCTTTCTACCCTAGTTCCTCTGGGTCACACAATACTGTATTAGCAAGCTCATTAATCATTGGATTTTCATTTTTTTCTTTGAGTCTTATGCATTGAAATAAAATTTAAAACAACTGGCAGCCCATTTATTAGTAACTTGGTTCTACTACAAAATTATTCTCAACATTACCAACACATCGGAAAGTAGGAGGGCACTGCTGAAATATAGAGCGTTTGGTCCGCAATGGCTTCTCGTGTGACTGGTCCTTACTGCAACCTGAATAACAGTATCTTTTAGAAGTTCTTACAGAAATTCAGATGTATAATCAGGACTAAAGAAAAAGAAAATCTAAAATACTTACCGTATTCCTCTAAGAAAATCTGTATTTTTTTTCTAAATATAAAGAGAGAGATTTATTTGGGGGAAGTAAAAGTGACAGAGAGAGACATTCATCCCTTTTTATTTAAAAATGAGGAGCTAGGGTGGGGTGATGGGGCTGGAATGAGGATGTTGGAGTGCTTCTCATGAAAGGCAAGTTAAAGTATATAAATGTAAGCTCATAAGAAGCAGCTCTTGGTGGCCATGTAAGGGAAAGAGAGAGAGAGAGAGAGAGAGAGAGAGAGAGAGAGAGAGAGAACGAACCAGAGCATAAGAGATAAAGGATGTGCCAAAATGGCAGGATTACATGGTGAGGAGGAGGGGAAGATCCTGCCCTGGAAATTTTATAGTAGAGGGTGGGGTTTGCCAGCCACGCCCAACAGCATATAGGGAATGAGGAATGCTGGGAGAACCTACAGCTGTTTGTCCAGGGCCTGAAGCACACCATTCCAGGTCTTTGTTGATAATAAATGGATAACCGCTAAAGAAATCAATCATCTTTGGCTACTTCATGCTGACACTGAGGCTGTGACAGGGAGGCCAAAAGGCTGAAATCTTGGCCGAGTCCAGGAAGAGCAGGCTGTTTTGTTACTGTCCAGGATCTGTGAGAACACTTGTGTCTGGAAGGGAAAGTGCAGGTCCACCTAGCTCAAGTCTGAGCAGTCTGAGAAGTTGCTCTGGTGCTGTTGTGGGCTGAGGAAGCACCTGGTCTTGACAGGGTCCCGGAACTTGTATATGGGCAGAAGACAAATTTAAGTAGGTTAGGGAGAGAATTCCTTTAGATGTACATTTGAAAATTTTGAGACGGCAAGCAGAGATGGAAAGTTTAGAAGAGACATGAATATGGGAATCTCCATTTACCTGATTGTAAGCAGTAATTTAAAAAGTTTTGGTCGGATCTGTCATCTAAAAAAATTGAGGCCAAGTTTGGTTGCAGAGGCATGTAAGCTTAGAAGCCCTTAAAGTGAGCACTAGGCATAGAGATCTGAAATTGTCTAGGAAACACCCCAGAGGAGAGCCTGGGGTGGGGTACAGTGGAAGACGCGATCTAAAAGGGTAAAGAGAGAAAAGTAAATTAGTTCTGTCAGACTTTGGGGCATCCCCACGAAGTGATGGACAATCAGAAACACGGTGGCAAGCTGCGGGATGATGCATTGCAGACCTCTGGTTTCTTCTGTAGGGATGCCAACAGCTTCAGAGCAGCACCCCAGGTCTGTAGCACAGTTCCCGCTGTGGCTGAGCCTGTCAGGAAGATTCGGCCACTTCCTCTTGGGCTTTGGAGACTAAAAATCATTTTTACCAACTCCTGTACGGGGATTCAGGGAGCATCCTCAGTTCTTTATTTAAGATGGCAGTGAGACTGTGTCTGCATCTGCAGTACTATGAATATATTTATAAGGCAGTGATTTTTAACATTTTCAAGAATAAAGATAGAGCATAATGACCAAGTTTTAACATAGTTTAAGGGTATCTTGGCAAAAACTTTTATGAGTTATTAGTTTTAGAATCAACAACAGAGTAGAACAGCATAAAACAACTTTAAAATTACTTTTGAATCTGTTGTACCAAATGTGTTGGCCGGAAAGCTTAGTGGCAAACCCACATCAGCTTGTGGCAGGAGAAACAGCCTTCTTTCATTAAATTAGGAACTGATAAAGACTTAGGCAGTTAGACAAATGTTTTCAAATTAGCTTTATAACCTTGAATTTTAGCTTCACATGAAATCATTTTGAGCCAGGGCTGTATCATATATATATAGTATGCTGTAAAAATATAACTTTGAATTAATATAAAAATCCATACCAATTTAAAATGAGACTTGTTCTGTTAGTCTAAAAGGAGATAAAATTAACAGAGTTAATTAAGACTAAGAAGGTTTATAAATGCTGCTTCATACTGTGTCGTCATCTTAAGGTTTACAGTTTAATCTTAACATATTTTGTTTTATTTATAGGAAAGAGAAGAGACAGAGACAGAGTGAGACAGAGAGAGCCAGTGCAAGAGCATAGGAGAAGAGAGAGGGGAGTGGTAAGGGGCCAATGAGGGAGAAGCAGAGAGAGAGAAAGAGAGAAAGCAGAGAGAAAAATCTGTATTTTGGTTAGTATTTAAAAATTATAAAGCACCGCAGTTGGGAAATAGTATAGAAGAAAAAATAAATTGATTAATCAATTGAATTATATAACATGTTTATTTCTTGATTTCCAATGGATTAAATGTTCAAACTATTAATACTAAAGCATTTGCTTCAAAGTGCACAAGTAGTAGAGGACAGTGGCTCAGAACAGGAATGCAGAATCCATTAACTACTCCTGGTCCTTAAAACAAAGGAATCAAATACAACATAAAATACTATAACTGAGTTGCCAGATACTACAGTAAACAAAATCTGGAAAAAGTAAATAAGAACACAGAGGATCCAGAGAGAAGGATCAGTGATTAACAGTGTTTGCTGCTCATACAGAGGACCTGGATTTGGTTATCAGCACTCAGATCTGGTAGCTCTCAAGTCCATGTATCTCCAGCTTCAGGGGATCTGATACTCTCTTCTGACTTCTGGGGACATGTACCCATGAGATATATACATATAGGGAGACCTGTAATACACATAACATAAATCTAAGAGTGTAAGGAGAGAGAGAAGCAGAGAGACAGAGACAGAGATGGAGACTCAGTGAGGGACAGAGACACAGAAGGAGACAAGGAAAGACAGAGAGACAGAAAGACTGACAGAGAAAAAGAGTGAACTAACTAAATGTTAAATATTTCTAGATGACTCAAAATTGCTAGGTGTAGCACATCTGTAGGTGGGGCTTTTTTTAGACATCAAATTAAAGATTCTGACAGTATGACATGTTATGACATGATGAGCTCTGTCACTTTGATTTTCTTTTCTTTCTTCTCTATCGGTTTTGTTTAATAGCAAACACAAATTTTTGTATGTTATTGTGCAATTATCCTTCAGCCACTCAGTGTACAACGGGAAAGACAAAATGGCAAAATAAGTAAATTGAATTAAACTGCCAGTGTAAGAGAGGAAAAATTATTTTGCTCAATTTAAATAAAAATAGAAAATGTCAGTTCAGATAGGGTTTTTGTGATTCCATTTAGCTGCAGAGCAGGCAAATGCTGAATAATAAAATGATAGCTGTAGGTATCCAAGTTGGGGAAATGACCTAACTCAGTAGTTTTCTTTCTTTCTTCTTCTTTTTATTTTTCTCTTTTGGCTACATAATCCTTCCTTGCAGCAAAATCTTACTCAAAAGCTGCATGTAGAAATGTAGAAACAGAAGCAGCCGAACTGGTCTGTGTGAGGAGAAAGATAGGAAGGTTCAGATTAAAACCTGCTATGGTCTGATACGAAAGTGATTGTTTTTTCTTGGACTTTTGGAAACCATTGTACAACCTCAGAGCAGAGGGGTAGGAAAAATATTAAAGTGAGTAACCCTGGAACTTGGATCCTATATTCTGCTACTAAGAAAATAGATTTTCTTTTGCATTTTATTTTTATAAAATGATATATTCACTGGTGCCATCCAAGAAAATAGTTCTTTGTTTTCCACCTTTATAATGTACAAACCCTATGTCTCTAAAAGAAGCCATTCATATATGATACCAAATTAAACTACTAGTACACACACTGCCTACCTACACACAAAGACTTGTACTAGAAGCTGTAGGACTCGAGTGTTAAGTAAAATTAAAGGACATAGATTAATGGAAAAAGAATGACCTTTTGGCCAATATTACTCTTTAGGTAGTTGAACATCTGCAGTTTCTCACGCACAGTTATAAACTTAGAAAATATTACTGATCAAAACAGAAAGCTACATAATTCTTTCAAAGATCTTACATTCCAGCGAGAATAAATAGATTATAATTAATAAATGTTTCAGTTGATATGGAAGTGTGACTCGGGCTGATGAAGGGGAATGGGACAGTGTATATGCAATTTCAATTGGAGCAATAAAAACAAGTCTTACTGTCAAAGTAAAAAAAAAATAAAAAAAATTACACCAGCTTGAGAAAAGTGTAGGAATGAATGGTAAGGTTGTCAGGAGAACAGCGTAGCCAACGGTGAATACAGACAGTACATGGGTTCTTTGATTGAAAGGACATGTCTGTGTTGGAGGATTTCTAGGGAATTAGTATGGCTTGAGAGGAATAACAGAAACTGGCTGCAGAATTAAGGAGATGTAGCTGGACCGTGGTAGATAGTACAGACCTGGGGGGGGGGCGCATCACAAGGCAACTAGCTCTTGCTCAAGGTGCAATTGTGATTTAATGCAAGAACTTAAAAGCATAGGAGAACACTTTCACTTTCACATTGAGAATTTTTCTAGTTGAGAGGTTGAAAGAGAATAAGTAGAGAATCAAGATAACCATTTAGAAGGTTATTTGAAATGTGATAACCATTGGTGATTGTGACTAAGGAAGTAATAAGAATGGAAAATTCTGTGGATTTTAGAAGTAGAAATATTGGGTTTTCAATGCAAAACTTGAGTGACACGAGAGAAAATTGCAGCTAAAGTTTTCTGCATTTTTTGATACTAGAGATCATGAACTTGGCATGAGTTATGGTTTAGGAAGAACCTCAGGCTTCAATACCGGAGGTCCTGATGACCCTGAATCGTGCTGAAGCAGCTCCACTCACTAACTGGAGAATTGCATTGCAACATGTAAGTCATGGCTCTGGAGTGGTTCTAGAGTTGCAACATGTAAGCCATGGCTCTGGAGTTATTCTAGGTGTAATTGTCACAAATGGATGTAAGACTTGTCAGTGAAGCAAGGCCACCACCAAGAGTGAATAAAAGCGTACCAAAAGATCAGAAGACAAGACGCTCCTACCCTGGAGAAAAGCTGAACAGAATAAATGAGCTTTAAAATAAACTTTGAATGTGAACATTTAAAATAATACTCTATCCTAGCTGTAGCCCCCTCCCTTAATCCCTCCCAATCCCACCCTCCCTCCCTCATCTCCTCCCTGCCCCTCTCTAAGTCTGATAGGGGAGGTCCTCCACTGATAGGGGAGGTCCTCCTCCCCTTCCATCTGACCCTAGCTGATCAGGTATCTTCAGGACTGGCTGCAGTGTCCTCCTCTGTGGCCTAGCAAGGCTGATCCTCCCTCAGTGTGTGTGTGTGTGTGTGTGTGTGTGTGTGTGTGTGTGTGTGTGTGTAGGGATATCAAAGAGCCAGCCACTGAGTTCATGTCACAGACAGTCCCTGTTCCCATTACTAGGGAACCCACTTGGATACTGAGCTGCCATGGACTACATCTGAGCAGGGTTTCTAGGTTCTATCCATGTATGATCCTTGGTTGGAGAATCAGTTTCAGAAAAGACCCCTGTGCCCAGATATTTTTGGTCCTTGTGGTGCTCCTGACCTCTCCAGGTCTTACTAACTTCCCCTTCTTTCGTATAATTCCCTCTACTCTGCCCAAAGTTTGGTTACGAGTCTCAGCATCTGCTTTGATAAAAAAAAATTACAAGGAAACACAAAACAAAAGCCTAATTTTTGAAAATTTGCTTTCAAATAATTGTTCTTATGACTTATATGACTTGACATAGTAGGACACTAATGTTTTCATGTCATTGCTGTGTATTATCTATGATAATGATCAGAAGGTTGTACTGATTTAGTTACTATATATTCATTCCAGTTGACTGGGTTATCTGATGATACCACTATGTATCTATTTTTTTGTTCAGGTTTTAAGTCTTCAAAGTTTATCCATGGTATCATCTCAAAGCCTGAACATCCTGTTTTGTGACAGGTTTTTGACTTTAAGTGAACAAAGATCAATTCAAATGTCTCTCTGGACTTTAATGTACATAATTTTTTTAAATGTTATCACATGAAGGAAACTAGCCCTGTTTTATAGTGAGCTCTTTTCCAGAAGAAATGATCATTAATTTTTATTTTTCTAAAGCATGAAATGTTTGTCTGTTCTTCCCTCTTCCCATGAGTTGCATAATTTCCAACATCTCTCTCTCTAAATTTTCTAATCCTCCATACCACAGCTAATATTCTAACAGCTTCCAAGGACCCTTAATGATATCACAAAAGTGAAAATACACTTCCCTTTTGAATGGCTACAACGTTTGTCCCTGCCTCTGTCATACACTCTTGTCATGTCACTTTACAGCAAAGATAGTAAAGTAGTGGTGGTTTTCTACTGATATTTTCAGCAGAATTTAAAGATTAATAGAAAGGAGCATAGCCACAGGAATTGAAACATATAAAATAAAAACAATTTTCAATAATGTTGGTAACTGCAGAATGTTTTCCATTAAACTGTGGCCTTCTTTCACATGTTGGTATTTTTGCATTGCTTATGAGTTATTACTTTGTCACTGCAATTACAAGATGCTGGATGGTGGAGGGTGAAGACTGCTTAATAAGAGAATTACTCCAGAAAGTAGAGATTGCTATGGAGGCTATTTTAATTTTGTTGAAAAATGTGACCCTCACAAATGAAACAAACCCCAATTTATTGAACACTCCATTTTCTATTTTTATTAATTAATTCAATTTACATTTCGGTCATAAGCCCCTTCCTCTTCTCCTCCAAGTTCTACCCTCTCACCCACAACTCTCTTCCCTATTTCTCAGAATAGGGGAGACACCCTACACAGATACCCCAAATCATCTATTCACGTGAGGACTGAGTTCATTTTCTTCCCCTGTGGCCTGGTAAGACAGTCATATCAGGGGGAAGTGATCAAAAAACAGGCAACATAGTCCATGTCAGAGATATTCCCCATCCCCCTAACTAGTGGACCAGCATGAAGCCTAAGAAGCCCATCGGACTTATCATCTTGGGGACTGTGCATTGTATTATGTCTATTCTATACTATCTGAATAAAATATGCTTATAAGTGAGTATATACTACGTGTGTCTTTCTGGGTCTGAGTTACCTCATTCAAGATAATCTGTTCTAGGTCCATTCATTTGCCTGCAAATTTCATGATTTTCTTGTTTTTAATGTCTGGGTAGTGTTCTATCATGTAAATGTACCACAGTTTCTTTATGCATTCTTTGGTTGAACACTTACTGCTATGCACCAAGTGTGTTTTTGCTGATTTTCCTTAACATTAAAAAGATATGCCAAAAACTCAGTATGTTCATTGTGAGGGAACAGAGATGAAGATCAGAGGTGGAATAGTCTTCCCAGTGTCAAACAGCTCATGAGTGAGCACCTAGACTCAGGTATTTTAATGTCCAAATCAACGTCTTTCCTTTTATATTATGCATCTCCCCACTTCTTCAGCTTTTATTTCTACATTATGACATCAATGGAAACATTATGAATTTTTCTCTTATTTAAATACAAATCCATGGCAATATTAAAGTCAAGGAAACAGATATGCACTTCAGGGTATGGAGTAATCAAAGGAGATCCAAGCGCCAATTGTGAGGCAGCTTCCCAACAATGGTTCCCTGGCAACTAACTGGAAATCATGAGCGAATATTAAATAAGCCTCACTGTTCTGCTGGGAAAGTCATCCTGATTTCAAGTTACTCCTAAGGAGGTAACTTGTTTCTACATTCCTTTCTAGGAAAGATCTCTAGAAGTTCCAAAGATGTTTTAATTCTACATATTTATTTTAATAAAGTTCCTTTTATGGCTTTGCAGAACAGTGAGTTCTCAAAGGCAGAATTTGTTCTGTCAGAACTCTAAAACACAAAACAAAACCAAGCAGCAAATTGATAATTCAGAGAAGCTATAAAAATAGAACACTGGATGTCTTGAACATTAATATGAGATTTTCCCCAATTAAAAAAAGAAAACCTCTGTTACCTCAGATTCTCTCTATCACATGCTGAGATAAAAGAAACATAGATTTTAAAACTGATATTGGATATATATTCAGAAATTGGTAATTATATCATCTTTAACTTGTGCTAGTCTTGGACGCTGAGCCATGAAAATCTGGTGTTCTTGAAAACTCAAATAAGACAATGAACTGAGGATGCCGAGTCCTCTGGTTTATGACTGGGGTATGGGGTAAAAGAAAAGAATCCCTTCATGACAGTCTTAGTCTTTTAGGTAAATTATACTGGGAAGTGGAAGTTCTGCATGCAGCCAGCACCCCAAAGGAAGCAAACTCAACTACAATCTATAATACAAAGTCAGGATACTGTAAGACTACTTTTGAAAAGTTCTTCTCCCAGAGGGAGATTACATTCCAACTGCAGTCCGCCCCCTCCACTCTCCCTAGTCTCTCCCCACCTCCCCCATCCCTCAAATCCACTCCCTTCTCTGCCTCTTCTTAGAAAAGACCAGTTCTCCAAGGGCACCAACCAAACACTGCATAATGCACTACAGTAAACCAGGCACATACCATCACACCAAGGCTGGATGAGGAACCCAGTAGGAGGAAAGAGGTCCTACAAGGAAGCAGGAGAGTAAGGAACAGCCTCCACTTGCACGGTTAGGATTCCCACAAGAACACCAAGCTACTCAACTGTAACTTACATGCAGAGGACCTAGTCAGTCGTGCGGAGAAGTGGGAAGAATGATCTGAGCAGGCAGAGGGGTCAGTGGCACCATGAGAACATGGCCCAAACTCAGGGCGTCACAGAGCTCAGGGAGCCTGTAGGAGGAGTCCTTAATGCAACCTCAGAGTGCAAACAAAAACATTAACTTCTCATCCCATTTACCAATGATCTTAGCTTTTGGAATTTCATGCTTGAAAGAGTCGACCCTGCTACTGCGTCCTGCAGTGCTGGAGCTTACTGGATCTGACCCAAACCTTCAGAGGAGTCAGGCATGCCGGGAAAAACTTTCACAGGAGCACCCAGGACATCTGTGTTGTGGAAATTATTTCTGTTGATTGAAGCGCTGGTCAGTTTAAGACAACACTTTTATTTCTATTAGGGGATGTAAGTGAATTGGAAGAAAGAGATGGCAACATGGAAGAGAGCAAGAAAAGATGAGCACAAAGGTCTTTTTTTTATTTTGTTTTCTATTTTTTTTTATTAATTACACTTTATTCACTTTGTATCCCCCCATAAGCCCCTCCCTCCTTCCCTCCTGATCCCACCCTCCCTCCACCTTCTTCAAGCATGCCCCTCCCCAAGTAAACTGATAGGGGAGGTCCTCCTCTCCTTCCTTCTGATCTTACTCTATCAGATCTCATCAGGAGTAGCTGCATTGTCATCGTCTGTGGCCTGGTAAGGCTGCTCCCCCCTCAGGGGGTGGTGATCAAAGAGCAGGCCAATCAGATTTTGTCAGAGGCAGTCCCTCTTCCCATTACTATGGAACCCACTTGGACACTAAATTGCCATGGGCTACATCTGTGCAGGGGTTCTAGGTTATCTCCATGCATGGTACTTGGTTGGAGTATGAGTCTCTGGGAAGACTCTCGTGTTCAAATTTTCTGGTCCTCTCCTTGTGGAGTTCCTGTCCTCTCCAGAGCTTACTATTTGCCACTTCTTACATAAGATTCCATTTACACTGCCCAACAGTTGGCCATAAGTCTCAGCATCTGCTTTGATAGTCTGCAGGGCAGAGCCTTTCAGAGGCCCTCTTTGGTAGGTTCCTAGCTTGTTTCCTGTTTTCCTTTTCTTCTGATGTCCTTCCTCTTTGCCTTTCCGGATGGGGATTGAGCATTAGTGAAATGCAAATCAAAACAACCCTGAGATTTCACCTTACACCCATCAGAACAGAACGGCCAAGATGAAAAACTCAAGTGATGACACATGCTGGAGAGGCTCTGGAGAAAGGGGAACCCTCCTCCACTGCTGGTGTGAATGTAAACTTTACAACCACTCTGGAAATCAATCTGGCGCTTTCTCAGACAACTAGTAATAGCGCTTCCTCAGGATCCAGCTATACCACTCCTAGGCATATATGTAAAAGAGGCTCAAATACACAATAAGGACATTTGCTCAACCATGTTTGTAGCAGCTTTATTTGTATTAACCAAAAGCTGGAAACAGCACAGATGCTCCCCAACTGAAAAATGGATGCAGAAATTGTGGCACATCTACACAATGGAGTATTACTCAGCAATGAAAAATAAGGAAATAATGAAATTTGCAGGTAAATGGTGGGACCTGGAAAGGATCATCCTGAGTGAGCTGTCTCAGAAGCAGAAAGACACACATGGTATATACTCACTCATATAGACATGTAATATAGGATAAACCTACTAAAATCTGTACATCTAAAGAAATTAATCAAGAGAGAGAACCCTAACTAAAATGAGCACAAAGGTCTTAATGCATTTTTGCATTGGAATCTATGGCAAGATTGCATCAGTTTTTTCTCTCTCTTTTTCTTTCTTTCTTTCTTTCTTTCTTTCTTTCTTTCTTTCTTTCTTTCTTTCTTTCTTTCTTTCTTTTTCTGTCTTTTGTGGATTCCTTTAATCAAACAAGTTTTTGTGCCATGTTGAAGTTTAACTGAAGTTCATTCTCCTGCTTCATTTGTACCAAAAACTCATTAACTGCTTCCTTCTTTCTATAAAAGTGAGCATTTGTAGTAAATTTGCTCATGTGACTTCTTGCCATTCATTTGGTCATATTTCCAAGTTCCTAAATAGGAGCTTATCTATCAGAGAACATAGTTCCACCTATCAAGATACACTTGCAATATGCCCTCACCTGTCTGTCCCCAGAAGAAAAAACAAAGAAACAAACAAATACAAGCATTCCAAGTAAAAGTTATTTTTTCATTAAGTAAGCAGAAAATACAAAGCTCATCACTATGGCTTAACCATAGCCAGGACTCCCAATTCCCAGTATCAGTGAAGATGGCCCTATTTGGAAATATGCTCTTACAGCCATACTTAAAGAGCAGTTGGGGTCATCATAGGGGGTCTAATCCTAATGTGGCCAGTGTCTTAACAAGAAATGAAAACAGGTATGTTCTAGAAAGGTGTCTGAAAACTATTCACGTGGACAGTGGTGCTATGGCTGCAAGCTATGGAATATCTGGACTTCAAGTAGCTGTAACTGGCACAGAAGGAGTCTTTTCTCTAGAGTTTGAGATGAACACATCTTTATCCACAACTTTGATTCAGACTATTATCTTGTGAGTGAGTACTAAGTTACTGCAGTCTTAAATTAGTAGGTTTGTGGTTACTTTGTTAGCAAAGTCATAGGAAACAAATTATCTCTTTCACAGAGTAAGAAATGAATAGATTAAAAAAAAAAAGAGCATCATTTACCTTGTGAAGAAAATAAAAGTCTTAGAGACTTGTACTAGAGGAGAAAAAAATAGATCCAGTATGTGGAGACTAACTAAGCAATCACACTCAGGAGAAACACGTTTATTGAGAAAGAAGTTTATAGCGCTCAGATACTTCAATTTAGTTAGAGGAAGTAGGTACAAAGTCAAAGAAAGGTTTCCCCAGGGAAGAACTTTCCTGAAAGGTGATAAGGAATCAGCTAGATGGGGCTGAACACAGAAGGTATGTGCTAGGCATAGATGGGAGGTAGCCTCAATATGCTGAAGAAGTACATGTGACCTATGACCACAGGCAGGAGAATATCACCCACTCCCGCTAAAAGGTTACTGGCCATAGTCTGGCCATTTTTCTTTCTCTCTTGAACTCTCTTTCTCTCCCTCTGGAGTTCCTTTAGCACTTTACCTGACCAGAAGGAGCCTTTGTCCTTCTCTTTTGTAAACTCTGATTGGGATTCAAATTCTAAGCACTCTGGAATTAGAGATAACTCTCAATAGAAGGGGAATTGAAACTGTGAGTTGAGTTTCAAGTTTTCAATCTCAGCTTCTAAAAAAAAAATGAGGAAAGATAGAGGTAAGAGGTCTATAGAAGGTCTGAGATAACAGCTTTCATACTGATGGGGACTTCTGAGATGCATTTAATGTTAGACTATTAAAGATACCAACAAAGTTTAAAGACTATAAAAGTATAAACTTGATAAACTTGTTTGTTTGGTGTGTTGTGATAATTCTTAGAAACTTCAATACATAAAGAATTATATAAATCTCCAAAACATTCTAAGATTCAGTCCCTTTTTGTCCTTCCTTCCTTCCTTCCTTCCTTCCTTCCTTCCTTCCTTCCTTCCTTCCTTCCTTCCTTCCTTTCCTCCCATCCTCCCTCCTTTCCTTCTTCCTTCCTTCTTTCCTCTTTTGCTTCTTCCTTATTTGATTAAAAACGTTTATATTCTGGATGCCCACAAGGGACTGGATAACTTACCAGATGTTTCATGCCTGGAGAATATTGAACAAGGATAAATGGAGTCAGTGGGTTTTATTCACTCACTCACACACACACATACACTCTTTCACACACACACATATACCCTCTCTCTTTCACACACACATACACACACACTGGTAAATGAGATGTCATGACTTGAGGATGATTCAGGGGTACAGGAAGAGTTGGAGGGAGGAGAGAGGGGTGGGAATGATGTAAATCCAGTGCTTATTTATAAAATGTTTAAAAATAAAATAAAATTAAAAATAAATAAAATGACCCCCCCCTTTTTTTTGATGGACTATACATTTCTTGCTTGCTCACTTGCTCATTTAACATTTAAAGAATGTAATTCTAAGACACATTTTATGTGCATTAATGAAATACCTTGTATACCAGGAAACAAAAACTTCCAGATGTTGAACTCCTAGAATAAAGGTGTTTGTATTTTGGTGAAATGGCCTAAGCCTGATCATTGACGTTCTCCTACATGGGGATTTGAATGTGGATCATATGCTGAGAGAAAGGAGGACAATGTATAGTTGGCCCCAAAGATAGTTATAGCATCTAATGGCCAGTGTGTGGATGTTAGGATTCATGTTCCACAGCAGGCCATAGGTTCCTTTGACCTTTAGTATGCAATGTTCTTTACTGAGCTTCTACCTGCCATTGGATCCAGTGAGGAGCTAAGCCAGATGCTTAGTTTACTCTGAGATCTTTAAACAATGCTCTTCCAATGCATTCCTTTTCTTTTTCACCAGACACAATTTAAGAGACTTCACTCAAATTCTCTTAGGTATTCTCTATGGCCCTGACAGTGAGACAGTGAGCTGAACAAATAATGGGGACATGGCTGTGTTTGTCTAGTCAGAGCCCAGGAGATGAGGCAGAAAGAAATGAGCCCGTTGAATTGCTTTGTCTGGAACACAGAAATGATTATCAAGAAGCTTATTTACCAAACAAAAATTTTGCCTCCAGGAGGACGTGAAAGACTTATGTAGGCATATTAATCAGCTCAGGCTGCCAAAACAGAATACCACAGACTGGATAAATTAATTTTCTCACCATCTCAAAAGGTTGAAGTCTACGATCAAACTTTTCATAGAGTTTATTTCAGGGGATGCTTTTTTTCCAGACTTAGAGATGGCCATTTTCCTCCAGTATACTCATCCAGACTTTGCTCTATAGACTGGGAGAACAAGAGAATGCTGGAATCTACTTTTAAAAAACGTGGTTCTTTTAGATAGCTGTCTCTTCATTATTCTTTCCTTACAGGAGGGATGTCTACAAGAGCAATTAAGTAGACTGCTGGGATTTCAACAAAGAATTTTGGAGAGAGGCAATTCAATCCATAATAGTAATCAATAACTGTGCTGCTCAAATATTTCAATTAAAATCATCCATCTGATCTTGTCCCTTCCTAGGATCTTTCCCTTCATTACTTCTTTCTGTCCTCTTCATTGTATTGCAGGTAGAAACAAGACTTTTGCATACACTAGGCAGGCACTCTACCAGTCAGCTACATTTTAGCCCTTAAGTAAAAAGTGGTGTGAGGCAGGTTTCACTAAATCACCCCAGCTGCTCTCAAACTTGCTGTTTTCCTGGGAAATTTCCAAGTTTCAACCCTGTTTCCTTCGTCTTCCCACAGCAGAGAATAATGTGTGTCACTATGTCTAACCATTGGCTTGTCTTTGTGTAGTGAAATGAGACCACTGATCAAAACTTCAAAGAAAAAGAAAAACAAACACCCAAACAAATCTAAAGTAAAACAAAAATACTAAAACAAAAACAAGCAAGCAAACAAACAACAACAAAAACAGAACGTCTCTGCCTATGCTTGGCCCTGAAACGCCACAGGAAAGGACTTTGATAAACTGTACAATTAGTATGCTCTTTACAGAATGACTTCTCAGCAACCCCTTACAGTCTTCTTTTTGCAAGAGCCAGAAGCCAGGATCAATGTCAGCATAGCTTATGGGATGCTTTAAAGTTTGCCTCTGACCGGTGTTCATACCTAGGTCCTCAACAAGTAAATGAAATTTTTTACTCTTACTCTCTGCCTTCTTCCCTCCCTTCCTTCTGTCTTAACACCTGTTCCATAGAACCACATCTTTTCTTTTACTCGTGTAAAAAGCAAACCCTTTCTAAATTAATTCTTCTTCCTCATTTTAATTGGATAATCACTTTTACTCTTAGTTTAACTAAATTGTTTACAGGTGCAATTTGAATGTCATGTTTACTTAGGGGCTGGCTACCACATAGGAGTTTACACAGGATGGAGAAGCTATCCAACCTCTTCAGTGTGCCGCCATGATCTAGAACATAGTGTGAACTCATACCAGTAAAAGTACCTCTATTCTTAAAATAGGGTGAAAATTCAATGCAACATAAAAATAACTGACATGTCTTCACAGGGTTTATTCATTATTATTCAAGTAAAAACATTCTTTTTGAGTTGATTGAGGTTCTTTTAACATGGCAGACATTGTGCCAGATTAAAAAACTGGCGTAGGACAAACTACAGTCCCTAAGGACAAAAATCATAGTCCAGCAGGGGAGAAGAATACAAATATGTTCTGCCTGATATCAGACAGAGTAAAAGCAGATAGGAATCCAGAGGATTCCATTGAAGAGTAGTAGGATAGTGGGAAACATTTTTAAAGCAATAAATCACATGGAAGCAAGGAACAAACCAAGAATCCAATAAATGCGGAGTTAATAACTTAGACTAGATTTAGCTATTCAGTTGAAGTATATCTGAAATATTAAATATCATTTTAATATTCAAACACTAATGGGTTAGCAAATATGCTTCTAGTGCATTTCTGTGTGCATGTGTGTTATATATTTGTTTTTTCTAGACAGGGTTACTCTGTGTAGCCTTGGCTGTTCTAGACTTACTTTGTAGACCAGGTTGGTCTTGAACTCACAGAGATTCAGCTGCTCTTGCCCCCCTGAGTGCTGGAATTACAAGCATTCACCACCATATTTTTTCAAATGTTTAAATAAAAGATATCATGTACATTAAATACATATTCTATGTATTTAACACATATTTAAATACTGCTTTAATATTTTATTAGGTATTTTAATCCTTCATTAAGTAATTTACAAAACTATAATTGACTTTCATTACAGATACCATTGTATAAAGTAACTTGTAACTAAAATAATAATGATTTCTTAGTGTCGTTTATGGATGAGATTTTCAAACTGAAAATATTGATAACTTCATAAGTTAGTTTAATACTGAGACCAATACTGAGGCTATTTAGTTATCTTTTAGGATATGCCAATTTCTTTGAATGACTTTATTTATTTATTTATTTGTTTGTTTGTTTGTTTGTTTAAAGACAATCTTCTGCAGTCCATGTCGTACTGAAATTGTTATGTAGCCAAGGATGATTTAGAACTCCTGCACCTCTACTTCTATCTCTCCGGAGTGTGTTAGTATAATAGATGTGAGCTAGCATGCCTGGATTTTGGAGTGCGGGGATAGTTTCCAGGGCTTAATACATGTTAAGAAAGCGTGAGAACAACTGAGCTACATTCCAGCCCAACCTCTGTATTTCAGTTGAAACATTAAAAGTATGCTAGTGCGCTTTGTGTTGAGTTTCTGTCATTTTTTTTCTTTTTCTCTATGGCTACTAGCTTTTCTTCCCCTCACAAGTAAGTACAGCCTGTGTGGATACATGATTCATTCTGCCTAGTTTTGAACCATGTCTTCTCCTCTCACTGTCTGTAACATCTTGAATAAGTCTGTTTTTAACACTTGAATAAGGAGAATAGTTATTATTCATAGAGTTGTCATGAGATTTAAATGAGCTTATTTATATTACATTTTCTGGTGTAAAACAAATTGCCAAAAGTTTAATGTTAGCAAAAAACACCTAGCTATTATCTCAGCTCTGTTTGATTTTTAGGTCAGGGGTATGGACTAGAATGACTTGTCTTTTTGCTCTGGGAATCACAAGACTGAGATCAAATTAAAAAGAAGACTGAGTTTTTGATCAGAAGATGGAGGCAATCTACTTCTAATCTCTTGAGTTGAGTTCTGAGGCTCCTGATTTGGTGTTGACTGTCAGTTTGAGCTGGTCTCCCTTCTGGAAGACTTCCATACGCCTGATGCTTTCATATCTGCTTCATCTTTCAGTCACCCATTAGGTATAAAATTTCCTGCTTCAACTCTTTGGCTTTCTTCAGTGACTAAAAGATACTTTTGCTTTTCAATGGTTGTCATGATTTTTGTCATACCCAGAAAAAAAAGTTCCTATATTATAATTAGCAGTGCCATATGTCATAACCTAATTGCAGAAGTAAAATCCACCAAGGTCACAATCCTTGTCTCTGTGCAGGATGTGTATATTAAGATACAAAGCTGGCAAGCATGCAAAAATTTACAACAACCAAGCTCATGTCAAAAGTCTGTTAAGGCTATTGTGGAGAATCAGTAGGTACCATTCCCCAGGAAATAAAACCATCGGTATGGAGTCAAGATGAAATGAACATGCATCATTTTATTATTCACATAAAATTTTTTGAATGAAAACAAAAATGTTCAGTCAGGGTGCAGCAAAGCATAAGTAAGATATTGGCCAAGAGGCAACTTTACATAACAGAATCCAGAGCTGCCTGGGTACTCCCAACAGCATTCATTGTCTGCCTTCTTCTGGTGCTTTGGAGAATAGCATGGGATTTCCTTTTTCTTTTTTCTTTTTTTCCAAGGACAACAATAAAATCATGTTGATCTTTTGGTATGATTATCAGAGAATATATATATATATATATATATATATATATATATATATATATATAATTTACTTTTAGTATTTCTTTATTTTCACCATCACTAGCTACATCCATGTTATTTGATGTTTTTAAATAAAGTGGAAGGGAATTTATTTATGCATGTTATTGCCTCAGTCTTTTTGCAGTGATGGTGCCCACCTAATTAATTACGCAATTTATAGCTGCTCATGTGAATGATGGCACTGGGTTGGGTCAGCAAGCCAGCATGTTTTGACGCATTCTACATAGTGTTGCCAACAGTTCATAAAAATACAGTAGGCCTCCTAGTAAGTTTCAGCAGTTAAATGTTTCTTAGAATCTTCCTGATGAAATCTTATCTTATGTGTTCACCCTTGTCACTGGTTGGCTTTGTTGTCTGATGCCGTTGTTGCATTTAAACAAGTTCATATAGTTATTTTTTTATCTGCTTCCGTAGCACCCTGCATTGTTTAATACTCATTGTTCATTTGACAGGATGTAGAATCACTCCTCAGACAAGCCCCTGGACCTAGACAAACCTCTCAGTGCTTATCTAGGTGTGCTTAATCAAAGCGGGAAGATCCACCTGCCTTGCGGGTGTACCATCCTATGGACTGGGGTCCTGGGACACGTGAAAGGAAAATCCAGCTGAATGTAAGCATCCAGCCTGCTCTGCCTGCTATCTGTTGATGTGGCAGCCTCCCACGCCTGCCACCAGGCCTTCTGCACTGTGGAATATCTTTTCAAACTGTAAGACAGAGCTTTACTTTTCTCCTTTAAATTGCTTCTGGTCCAGTATTTTGATACAGAAACAAGACAACTAACTGATTACATCCTTTTGTGATACTTCCATTTAATATATTTTAAATTATGGAAATTAAGTTGTGTGGGTTTTTATTTCATTTCATTTTAGTTTAGTTTAAGTTTTTGGTTTGTTTTTGTTTTGTTTTGTTTTGTTTTTTGACTCTGCTTCTTTTTTCTCATTGAGAATTTTGAGGGCTAATGTGGTAAATTCAATAAATTATAGTTCTCAATGTTAAATGTCAGATGAGAGTGGCTAGGAATTTAGAATTTGATCATGTTTAATGTTTAATTTTCTGATGTTGTACTTATCAATGTATTTTACTGTGCATAACAAGAAAATAAATTAAAGTTACTAATATACTGATCTAAGAGAGGGTTTTTATCTGCCATTATCTAGTTGGTCCCAATGTAGTCAAATGTACCCTTAAAAAAGAAGAGGAAGCATAGAGAGGAAGAGAAAGGAAAAAAAAGAAGGAAGTGGAAGGGAGGAAGTGTTTCTGTGGTGGAGGGAGTGAGAGAGAGAGATAGGTAGAGAAGAGAGAAACAGAAGAGAATGTAGAAGAAAGGCAATTGATGCAAACTATGTAAAGGTCTTGGCTCATGATTATTGCCCTTGCAAAGATGTTGAAGCCAGAGAGGACTTCAGCTTTCAAACACAGGGAATGACCCCAAGATGGCATCGTGGAAGTTTACAATGTTTGTCAGCTGATAACTACTTCATCTTGTGCAAAGGATTTTTTTAAATTAATTAATTAATTATCTATCTATCTATTTATTTATTTATTTTGTGAGCTGGAAAGCATCTTCGTGTGGACTCTGAGAAAAGATAAACAGAAGCCCACAGACAGTGAGACAGTGCTTTTTGCATTTCTCCGATTTGCAATGGTTTGCACTGCTTTGCTGGTTTTCACAGAGAAAAAAATGCTCCAGAGAACTTTTCCTGCTTCTTTGGAGGACTTTTGGCACTTCAGTGGTCTCAAGCATTTTGGACAGAGTCTAGCCACTTTCACTGAGTGGTACCCCCACTGCTGCTGTTGCTTGCTGTTCACTGCTGCTGCTGCTGCTGTGGTTTGCTGCTTTGCTGTTTGACTGGTGTGCTGGTATCTGATGAACAAGATTGGTATAGTCCCAAAGAACCCAATGACCCTAACTTCTGTGTGAAGCAGTTAAAAGAGGTCTACAGCCCCTTTTCCTACTAATCTCCTACCTAAGGTTCAGGAGTTGGAAGAGCGGTATAAGTGTTTAAGAACCTTAAATAAAGCAGGTGTTTGAAAAATCTGAGTCTACCGGTTATCTTCTAGAACTGGGGGAAAGGACACAACTTTGTATACATCTTTATTTAACATTGACTACAGAAAAGCATTCAGAACCTATAAAACACAAGTTGTGAAACTGGCAAAAAAAAAAAATGTGTTCTAAATTGGTATATAGCAATGGAGAATTAACCCAATATGCTTTTAATGATTTTTCATAAGATGATTGGTTGGAAGACTTCTGTGGCAGACTCACAGTCCCCTGAGAGATTCGGCTGCCTCAGTACAAATCAGTGATACGCAGAGCTGTTTCTAAGGAGAAAAATATGACTTGATCTCTGAAAAACAGACTTCAGTAGTCCTTCATCATTTGTGAGTACCCAATTAGCTCTGCTGCTCAAAGCACTGTTTCTTTCCTCCAAGATGAAGAGGACAAACATGGCGAATAACGGGTTTTCTACTTTATTCCATTTTGCCCTGCTCAGTTTTCTGACCATCTGCTTTCTGGAGTTATTCTCACAGCCCTTTCTCAAGCGTGGCTTGGGATCATTTTTTTATTTTATTTTTTTCTCTACAAGAGGGTCAAAGATGATGGAAAGAACTAGGGTGCCCCTTTGATGACACTGCGTTTCTAGAAAATAAAATGTGCAGTCATATAAGCCCTGAAAATACTGATGATTGTTTGAATGCAGAAAGAAGGTAGTAAATCTTTCACGGAACGAAAAGACACAGCAGGTTTACTGGTATAAAGGGTACCTGTGGAACTTACATGTCCTCACGCATTTGAGCCTAGGTACATGTAGACTTAGTCAAGGCTTGCTGGGGTGTTTTCTTTGAAAACATTATCTATTTTCGTTTTGTGCTTAGTAAGCTTCATTTATTATTGGCTAAAATTTATAGAAAATAAGACAGTAGGGGAAGGTTTCACGTAGTGACCTCAGGCCCACTTCCAACCTCTTTCCCAGTATTTCCACCATTAACACTTTACATTAACATAATGTCTCTTACAGGAGACCGGTATTAATACGTTATCATTAAGTTTCGTATTCTAAGTCTTATTCTTGTAGCGTACAATCCTATTTATTTAAACAATATGTCCTACACTGAGTATCACCAATACTATCGCACACATTATGGTTTCATTTGTAATCATATCATTTAACAATCATTAAGTCTCCTCACATCTCATTCTTGTCATTAAGTCCTTTTATAGTGACTCTCTTTTTTTCCCCCTTCATTACCTCTTATTCTTTTCCTAAAATACCATACACAGTGCATGGGATTTTCATATTACTTTATTATATGTTATTTCTGTAATATGTATTGAAGATACTTCATGAATTTTCATGAGTAAACGGTTAATTCATCATTATTGTTAGATGATCCACTCAGTGAGTGTTTTTGTTCAATCTTTTCTGAGACATGGTCTCCTCATGTAGCCCTAGCTGGACTGGTAGGTGCTGTTGTGTGCATTTTTAGGCAACATTTTGTGTGAAGTGTCTCTTCCTTTTTCAGGAACAGAAGAAACACACTGCTGAGGAGAAACACTCTGATTTGCTGTTTGAAGGGACTTAACTACTAGTGCGTCAAGCTCTTATTCAATCCATATAACCTTCAAACCTCCAGGAGAAGACATTTATCAGACTGGGGGGGGTGGTCACTCTGCCACTCTGTACTTTTTCTTTCTTTTTGATGAGTGTGTCCTGACACTCAATTGGAGTTAACCAGAGTAACTGGCTTCTAGCTACATTGTAAAACCCATCTCTCTCTCTCTCTCTGTGTATGTGTGCGTGTTCATATATGTGTATATTCAGGTGTGTGTGAGAGCATTTGCTTTGAGGCCAGAGTTCTATCACACTCTGGCTCACTGTGTTGAGGCATGGCCTTTCACTGATCTGTAGCTCAGGAATTTTCAGCTAGGTTGGCTGTCCAGCAAGCCCCAGCAATCCTGTCTGTATCCACAGAGGTAAGGTAATAGGTAAATATGATAAGACCTGCATTTTTAAATGCACCCTGCCCTGTTTCAGGCTTCTCAGGATTGAGACTGCCAATGTGCACCACAGAGCCTGGCTTCCCTGTCAGTGCTGAGGATCTTAGTGACTAAGTACTTGTAGATTGCACAGCAGCTGAGCTACCTCCTCAGCCCCTAACTTGAGTTCCTAATAGTTATTAAGTTTATACTATGGTCTTGGTATTTATGTTTAGATCTTTTAAAAACTGGACAACGTTGGGAGAAAATAATATCTCACATACTGTAGGACCCTCAGAAATCCTAACATAAATAAACCAGAGAAGCCAGATCATTTAAAAAAAAAAAACCAAACAGTTGGCAAGAAACACAGCCTTAAATTAGATCTCAAGAGCGTAAAGCCTTCAGCTTTCAACAATACCGTTATTTCCCCAAAGATTGTCTTAACAACCGTCTCTGAATATTCATCATGATGACTAGGGGAAAATGGGCATTGTCTTCCAAATCAGTTTCAAATTTTGGATTAGACAATGAAAATCTGGTTGTTTTCAGTAGGCTCACCGTCTGCTTCACCAAAAAGTGAAGAATGTTCCCGATGTTTCTATGGCCCTGGATCTTCTTTAAAGGTAGGAATATTGCCTTCTTAGTCCTGAAGTTTAGATTTGCATCCCACAGTCCCATCTGGTTCAGCGGTCACTATTAGGTATTCATCACTCTTCTCTTATATTTGGGCCACCTTCCCTATGAAATAAAGTCGAGTGTTTGCCACAGAACATCCTTCAGTGAGGACATAAGTAATGCAGACACAGGAGTTCATGGGTGGAATAAAATTAAGGAGGATCCATTTTTACAGGATTTCTCATTGTTTGATAGGCTATTCTCTTTTAATTTCCTGAGAAAAGAACATCGAATAAAGAATTTTTTAACAATGTTTTCAACAGGCATTTGCCTTCCTTCCTCTCCTTACAAATAAATGATCTCACAGCCTGTCAAAAACAGTTTAGAAAACGCTGCTTCACAGTGAAATTACCATTTATCTTGGTGGTACCCTACATACGCGTCTCCTTTCAAGAGAAATGAATTGCAACTCTTACTCATTGTGACTTTTTTACAAATGAGCCATAAGAGACAATTTGACCTTGATCACCAATGTCCTGTGCTTAATGTACCCCCTTCACAGACCCACTGTGAACTCAGACAGTTCTTGTATCTCCGAGGATGTGATGAGGTGAAAATGGCAAAGAAAGGCCCATTGTCAGGTAACATAAAGTAGCACTTTATTGGGAGACATTTGAAAAGAAGCCCACTTTTGATAAGCCTTTGCAAATGAGAGGCCACAATTCAGGGGAAGTAAAGGCATCCTTTACAGGCTTGCTGATATAGCCAAACCTTTCTCCACTGCAGCTTCCTTCCTAAGTGAATTGCAAATTCATTTATAGAGGCTAGTGGGTACTTTACAAGGTATTTTATTGCTTGCTCATATCACTGTCCACTTTCTGTATCTTGCATCTAAGCTGGTTTGATAAAGCCCAGCATCAATTATCTTGCAAGTTAAGTCATTTAAGTCATATCTGTACTGAGTAAGGTTTTTTTTTTGTGTGTGTGTTTTGAATTTTGTAGAAAGCATTTCCTTCTTTTTAAGATAAAAATTATCCAGACAATATCTGAATGTTTTTTTTAAGGGTTCTTAAATAGATACACCAATTTGAAGTAGATAAAAGGCAGACAGGATATGCATTAGGGTTTATACTTTGAATTTCTGTGTTTAATATTTTGCAAACATATTTACTGTTGATACGTAAGACTAGCTATGCTGTCGGTATTAGTTAACTGAGTGACGTTAAAGGTCCAAGGATTTTCCATTATATGAATAAACGGTTCTTTTTTATCCAAAAATCTACCCATTCGTACTTAGAACTTTGAAAACAAGGTACATACTTAAGATAACTTTAAAGAGGTGTAAGTTAAGTATTGAAGTTCAGAGCGGTTTTCTTGGATTATCTGGTTGGCTCCAGTGCAAATCACAGGAGACTCATAAGAGAGAAACTTGAAGATTCAGGTTTAGAAAAGGTGATTCAGAAAGAAAGCAGAAGTGGTGGACTTGTACTTTGTAGAGTCCCAGCCAAAATAGAAATGGCTGCTACAATCTAAAAAAAGAAACAAAGGAAGGAAAGAAGGAAGGAAGGAAGGAAGGAAGGAAGGAAGGAAGGAAGGAAGGAAGGAAGGAAGAAAGAAAGAAAGAAAGAAAGAAAAAGAAAGAAGGAAAGAAATGCATGTAACTTCATAGATTTTGAATTAAACATCTCTTACAAACACCTTAATTTTAACTGGTTGTAACTGATTCCAGACGTCTGATTTCTGGAACTTTTTACAACTACAAGTAGCTAATACAGGCTTCAAGGCAACAAGCTCCCTGAGTAGACTGCCTCCAGGGAAACAAGGCTCTATAACAAACTGTGTTGCAGAAAATACCAATGAGACCTTAGTCACACAGATATTTAAAGGATCAATATAATACAATGTTCATAATACTCAGTTTAACAGACTAAATATTGTTTGTTTTCCTTGTGGTGAACCAAAGAATTAAAAATTAGTTTTTGGGGGTATTGCTTTAAAGTTTAAAGCACAAGTCTGAACAAATGCCAGCCATGTGGAGACATGTCCAGCCCCCCTGCAGGGGAGGAACTAGCCTTACCACATTCTTTTCCTGCTACCCAGATGGCCAGGCCAGGGCCATTTATGGATTTGGTGCCTAGAGTAAACCAATCATTTCAAAAGTCAATTTCCCTCACCCAATCAAATAATGCCAAGGCATGTGACTCCCTGCTTGCAGTTTTGCCCTTTCAAAACCTTGTTCCTCTAGACCTCCCTGCCACATTCCTCTCCTGTTTCCACATGAAGTTGTTGCGATGAGGCTTGAGCTTGTATTAAATAAACCCTTATGTGTTTTGGACTTTAGTTCTGGTGCTCTTTTGGGGTCTCTCGATCTGGGTACAACAACCTTGCAAGTCACCTGCTTAGACTTCTGGCTTTGATCCCAACAGTTCATACTCCATACATTAGCCAGGTGGCTATTTAGAATGTATTTACATGATGCTGCCCTTTGTTTTAAAACTCTACAGGTGATCCCTATTGTCCTTCAAGTCACAGAGTAGTACACAGAGTAGTAGGTGGCCTATGCCAGTTTCCTTGCATGGAAAGCATGCTTTTCTTGATTAATGAACTAAATGAAGACCAGAAATCATTAACAATATTCTGTTTCTCAGAGAGATGTTGGTGAACCCTTTCAATCATTAAAGGAAGGCCCAATCTTGACCATGGTTCATCTGACATATAACCTCGACAATAATCAGCCGACATATTCCTTGCCCACTTGGCATAATCTAGTGAGAAAATATAATAAGCATTTATCAAATAAATAAAAAAGATGTACTTTTTGCTGGAGTAGTAAAATAGAAACATAGAACACCAGATGATGGAAAGCAGCCACTGAATAGTAGACTTTCTACAGGGATAAGGGTATGTTGGTCTGACACCTACAGGATAGGAAGGGTCAGTTATAGGTAGAAATAGAGCATCATGGACAAACATGGCGACTAATACGAAGCAGTAATGATTGGCACATCTGTGAGAAGGGGAAGAGGCCTTCAGTGTTGCTGAGGGTGGAGAAAGGGAAGAAGAGATGACTTAGAGAAGCAGGTGATATCTAAGTTTTCAATAGACTGGTGTAACAGTTAAAGATTTTGCATTTTCTTTTTGAGACATGATGACGTTTTGGAGGATTTTAAACAGAAGAGTTACACTACACAAATCATGTCCAAAGTCATGACTCTGATTAACATATAGAATATTGGTTGTAGAGGGCCAGACAGGAAGGAAGGAATAGAATTGAAGAAATTTGAATTCCTTCCAGGGAAAGACAATGATGGATTAGACAGTGTTGAGTGGAGTAAATACGGAAATAAATGGAATTCTCAATATGTCTTGGAGGTGGCATCAGAATACTTCCAGAGGGTAGGTTTATATCGAGAAAGTAATAGAGACAAATTGTGTTTCCTAGATAATTGTAGTGTACAATAAGAGAAATATTATTTTTTTTAAGATGTCAAAACTTTTTGAAACATAAACCTTGGAAAAAGAAAATTGAATTCTGGTTTGGTAGGTTAAAGTTTAAGGTATTTATTAAACATCCAAGTGGATGTACAGAGATGGAAATTAAATTTATATATCTGGTATTCATACAATTAATATATTTAATAAACAAATAAAGAAAATTTACTTAGAGATTTTAATTAAGTATTTAATGGGAAGAAATGTTAACATAACTTATTTTTATTTGATATTTTGCTGAGTAACAATATGTTGATGTGAGCTTTAACTTATTTCATTACCTTGAACTTTAGACAGTGTTGGCCTTTTTTTTTGTTAGGTGTATTTTGTGTGGTCACAATATAGCAATATAGTAATGTTGTTCTCCAAATGATATGCGTTCTTAGGAAGAAGAATCCAGTGAAAGCTACAACAAGGTATATTATTTTGTTCTACTGCCACCTTGTGGCATGATTCAAATTTAGAAAGAGAAAATAAGTTAACAAGAGGAATAAATGTCTTTTGAACACCAGAGAGCAGTGAGTCCCCTAACCCTTCTTCATTTCCCCTAGAGAAGATGACATTGGCAGTAAAACAGTGACTCAGCTCCGTGGCTGCTACAGAGTGTGTGGTTTGCTGCTTTAGCAATATCTGTGCTTAGACATGAGTTGAATATGATGAAAATTATGCTCAATAATTTACTCCATTTTGTTCTTACTTGTGTGTGTGTGTGTGTGTGTGTGTGTGTGTATGTGTGCATACACTCGTGTCTGTTTATGTCTGTACATGTGAGTGTGAATATGTCCTTGTGTGAGTGCAAGTGCTTTCGGACTTATGTCAGGTGTCTTTCTCAGATGCTGTCCATCTTATGTCAGGTGTCTTTCTCAGATGCTGTCCATCTTACCTTTTGAGGCAGACTCTATCACTGAACCCGAATGAAGCTCTTCTGTCTAGCTAGTCTAGCTGGCCAGTGAACTCCACGGATCTTCCTGTCTTACCTTTTTGCTTAGAGGTAAGGCCACAGACAAGTACCAACCTGGCTGGCAGTCCCTGTGTGCTGGGAATCTAAAGTCATTTCCTCATGTTTACACAATTGATGCTTAAGATCGGAGCCAATCCTGGGGTTCTAAAGTCACTTCTCTTAAACTATCACTTAAAAATATCATGTAATAGTCATTTAAAAATTCTGATAATACTTCTCAGCTCTTAAACCCAAAAGGAAAGTGGATTTTATTAGTATTATGAGGAAATATTGAAAAACTGGAAAAAATCCAGGAAATATCTTACTGAACAGGTCTCTTAATGGAGAAGGGTTGTGAATGAAAAAATCCTAGAGCATGTGCAGATTACTAGCTAAGAAGAGTTGTGTCTGTTTTGTTTTTGTTTTATTTTTGTTTTTTTGCAAGCAGTACACTTCTGGTTTTATTTACAGCTGCTGTTTAATAATCATGTCATCTTAAACGTGTTCCTACACTTCTATGTGTAGTTATCTTTATAGAAAGCCAACTCTGCGTGGTTATAGTCAAGAGTTTTAGAAAGTTTTGAAATGTATCAGAGTATAAATAATATCTAAGTATGACAAGGACAACAGATTACGGGACCACCGCATTGGAAAGATGACAAAATACATTCACATATCTATTGAGGAGGGGTGTCCTTCAACAGAGCAGGGCACATTGAAAAACAGAGGGAGGCAGTCAGGAGGTAGTATAGGTAGAAGAAAATATGATCTTGATTCTTTATTCTGATTCCACTGGAAAGAAGAGACAAGGCAAAGGAGCAGGTGCAAGATTTCCCAGTTTGAATAACATTGTCAGTCCCTGGGGAAGAGGTGCCACCTGTAGATGTTTGGTTCCTGTCTTTTAGGTGCTTGAAGTGGCAAAATAGTGGATGGGTAAGGACAATGTATGGGATGGGTGTGAAAGTAAAGCTTTGTGGTACAGGCACGTGACCCCAACTGCTAGGTAGGCTCAGTGATTTTGAGCTTTGTAGTGAGTTCAAAGCCAGATTTAACAATGTCCTAAGACATCCTTAAAAGTTTGAAAAGATGCTGAGAATACTGCATCTCTCAGGAGGTTTATTTCTGAGAGCTAGTGATGTTCTCCTGAAGAAATAGGTAAAGTTCAAGACCTTGTTTGATCCTTAGATGGTGATATAACAAGGAATTTATCCGGGGCACATGATACTAAAGACAAGTCAACCAGTTGTTCCTCTGCCTAGGCTGGTATCACTGAGAGTTACAGAGAAGCCTCTGAACTCCTGGCTTCGGAGTGGCTCTTTCTTGCCTGAAAAAATGGAAAGGCTTGACTGATTACCCAGCAATTGGGGAGATACTTGAGGTTTACTGTCCTGCTTTTAGCCTTAGTGTTTATGTAATTTTCTCCTGCTATGTTTAGCTGTACTGATGGAATTTTTGAAGAGATAAAATTGCATTTTGCCAAGACTGTGATTATAATAGTAGAATGGAATGAGTATACAGTGAGGGTCAAGAAGGTTGAAATATATAAAATATTGTGAACCATGCAGTGGAATTGTAATTTAAGCTAGGCTATGAGGAGGGTGAATACATGAGAATGAAGCAATGTTGGGAGCATCAAAGGATCCTATACTTGAGGCTTTGTATTTCATCACACTTGAATTAGATAAAAGGAAACACCGTTCCTTCCTTCAGTGGACATTTGGTAAATAGCTTTCATAGTGTATATTATGCTAAATTCCGAGGCTGTGAAATTAATTTCCTTTATCTTCTATTCCAATATGTTGGAAAGAAAGCCAAAGATTCAGATTGTTTCCTTCAGTCTCCTCCAGCACCACTCAAGGAAGACACTGAAAGTCTTGGCTTGCTCACTTGAGCTAATCAGTGTTTGCATGTGAAAAGAACCCATGTATGGTGCGTACAATTATAAGAAATTTATTGTATTGGATTATACGACTGTGGATTGGCCAGTCGAATGATATACAGGCTGCAGAGCTGGGAAAATCAGTGACTGCTCAGCCAAGGAAATTGAACTGCTCACAAAAAGGAGAAGAAAATGATGCAGCCCCAGTCCTAAGTTAATGACTTTGAGGTTCCTCGGAAAACCACCAGTTGCATTTGCATCTGAAGGTTAAAAAATTAAAGAATCACGAATTTAATGTCCTCTGGTAATGCCACCAGCGAAGTCATGTACCTTTTCAGGAAGGATTGAGCCCTTTCTTGCTTCAAGGCCCTGGGCCTCCTGGAAAGTAATATTCCCACTGCTGCTCAAATAATTAACTCTCAGACAACTGTCATAGATGCTACTAGAACTCTGGTTTTCCCTGTGTCTTAGTTAGAATTCTATTGATGTGGAGAGACACCATAACCAAGGCAACTCTTTTAAAGGAACCCATTTATTTGAGGTTGGCTTACATTTTCAGGGTTCAGTCCATTATCATCATGGAGGGAAGCATGGCAGCATGCAGGCAGATGCGGTGCTGGAGGAGCTGAGGGGTCTACATCTTGATCTGCAGGCAGCAGAAGGGGACTGTCTTTCACACTGAGTTGAGCCTGAGCATAGGAGGCCTCAAAGCCCACCTACACAGTGACACACTTCCGCCTACAAGGCCATACCTCTTTCACTATGGTCACATATCCTAATAGTGCCACTCCATATAACCAAGGATTGAAAAACAGATCATCTCCCCCAGAGCGGGGAGCAGCCTTACCAGGCCACAGAGGAAGACAATGTAGCCACTCCTACTGAGACCTGATAGACTAGGATCAGAAGGAAGGAGAGGAGGACCTCCCCATCAGTGAACTTGGGAAGGGACATGGGTGGAGAATGGGAAGGAGAGTGAGATTAGGAGGGGAGGAGGAAGGGAGCGAGAGGGGGATACAAAGTGAATAAACTGTAATTAATAAAAAAAGGAAAAAGAAAGAAAAAGGGTAATCTATGGGGCCCAAACCTGTTCCAAACACCATACCATGGATGTCCCAATCTAATCAATTTATTGGCTAAGATTAACTAGAACCTTATCCACACCTTCTAATTCAGCATTAGCGCTCTCCGATTACACTAAATTATTTGCTTTTATAAATAACTCTTCAAAGGAATTACTGTTTTTTTTTTGTTGTTGTTGTTTTTTTTGTTTTTGTTTTTGTTTTTGTTTTTTATCCAAGAAGTACAAATTATATGTTTGATTTTTCATTACATGTCCAGGGTTGCAAGCTCAGTCACAATTAGAAAGTATGAATAAAACATTTTATGTTTATTATCAGCCCCATAACTCCAATTTAGAGAATCTAAAGAATATATCTTTCTTTTTTTTGTCTTTTGAATTTATTCTTTTTTTTATTTTATTTTTATCAGTTACATTTTATTAATTCTGTATCCCAGCCATGCCCCGAACCCTCATTCCCTCCCAGTCCCTCCCTCCCTCCCTCATCACCACTGTGCCCCTTTCCAAGTCCACTGATAGGGGGGGACCTCCCCTCATTCATCTGATCCTGTTTTATCAGGTATCTTCATTGAGTTGAATTACTGCTTTTGTTTGTTTGTTCGCTTGTTTGTTTTCCCCTCAAAATAAGGGTTTTTCTGACCGGCATGATTGCATTCATCAACAGGAATACTCATTCATTCTGATACCTACAAGTGGTTGGTATCTGAAGAGGTCTGAAGAGGTCTGGATAGATACACTGGATTTTGACGTTAAAATATTTTTATACTGTATATTATAAGAGAAAAGAAACAAAGTAAAACATTTAAATAATTTAAGATGCGATGAGAGATATCCTAAGTAATGAGAGTATCAGGAAGTGCTGAGATAATTTCAAAGAAAATTATAGTTCTAAAAGAAGTAAACAGGTATGTCTAGAAAATTGCCCTAGGAAGATATCCGGAAAATTTCTAAATTTGATGGTAAGTAAATATTTACAATTGTAAGAATTTCAGTAAAACATAAAAATAAAATATGAAATAAACTATACTCATGCTAATTAGAATCAAATTGCTTAAATTAATGATAAATAATAGTATTTGAAAGTGGAGAGAATAAAAATGACCATATATTAAAAAGTATATAAAAAAAGAAATAGACATCATAGTTTTCATTGGTGATAGCTTCAATAAAAAAATCAACACTTTGAAAAACTAAAATTAATAAATTGATCTTTTGATTAGAATTATAATTTTATAGTCAGGAAAAGTATACTTTATTAATAAAGACAAAAACAAGATTTCATGTACACAAAACTTAAGCAGTTTATCACTAGTAAAATTAAAATACAAGACATTGTTTATGTTTTCATCAGATAAGCACTTAGTTTGTTTCTACTTCTTGGTTAACAAGGATAACCATAGCTGCAGTAATATAGGAAGCAAGACAGCTCCTCAAAAAACACATATTAATTAATATCTTGCTTTAACCAGAGAAATGGAGGTATCAAGAAGTAGAATATTTTTAAAATAAATTTATGACAGCTGACTGGTCTTTCTCAGAGCAGACCTAACTGCCTGAGGTATACAGTCTCTGGGGAAGAGCTCCAAGCCCTTTAGCGGCAGGCAAAGATCAGCAGTACATGTCCCGGAGTCCCAGATCCGCGCGGCTGCACCATCCTCCCAGGGCCCGAGTCTGCTGGACGCCATACTAGCTCCGCAGGATCGCCATCAGTGACGGTACGGCCCGCCAAATCCCACAGTGACAGAGAATACGCCATATATTCACCAAAACCAGGCAGAAACGTCATACAACCTAGATACA
>REGO01000098.1:2403550-2474174 GCA_010120015.1 Rhombomys opimus
TGATAGGGGAGGTTCTCCTCTCCTTTCTGATCTTAGTCCATCAGTTCACATCAAAAGTGGCTGCATTGTCCTCTACTATGGCCTGGTAAGGCTTCTCCCCCCCAGGGGCAGGTGATCAAAGAGCAGGCCAGTCAGATTATGTCAGAGGCAGTCCCTCTTCACATTACTATGTAACCCACTTGGACACTGAACTGCCATGGGCTACATCTGTGCAGGTGTTCTAGGTAAAACAATCCAAAGAATAAACGAAACCAAGAGCTGGTTCTTTGAGAAAATCAACAAGATAGACAAACGCTTAGCCAATCTAACTAAAAGGCAGGGAGACACCACCCAAATCAACAAAATCAGAAATGAAAAGGGGGACATAACTACAGACACTGAGGAAATCCAAGCCATCATTAGGACTTACTTCAAAAGTCTATACGCAACAAAATTTGAAAATTTAAATGAAATGGACAATATTCTTGATCTATTCCACTTACCAAAGTTAAATCAGGACCAGGTAAATCAATTAAATAGTCCTATATCCCCCAAGGAAATAAATTTATTTTTTACTTATTAAAATTTATTCACTTTGTATCCCAGTTGTAGCTACCTCTCTCATCCCTTTCCAATCCCACCTTCAGTCCACTGACAGGGGAGGGCCATCTGAACCTAACTTATGAGGTCTTATCAGGACTGGCTGCATTGTCTTTTTCTGTGGCCTAGTAAGGCTGCTCCCTCCTCAGGTGGGGTGGTCAAAGAGCCAGCTACTGCGTTATGTCAAAGATAGCCCCTGTTCTCCTTAGTAGGGTACCCATTTGGAGACTGAGCTGCCATGGGGTTACATCTGAGCAAGGGTTCTTAGGTTATTTCCATGAATGGTCCTTGGTTGGAGTATCAGTCTCAGAAATATATTCTACTTCTTGATACCTCCATTTCATGGGTCAAAGCATGATGTTTATTTAAACAACAACAAAAAAGTAGAATATAGGGTGCTATTTGTATAATGGAAAATCAACTATAAGACCGTAAGTGTGGATAGATGGCATTACACATTGTCAAAATTTCTAGAATAAACAAAACAACATTTTCACATTAAGAATATTCCTGATAGGCACAGGGGTCCTCTATGAGACTGTTTTTCCAACCAAGGACCATATATGGATACAACCTAGAACCCCTGCTTGGATGTAGCCCATGGTAACTCAGTATCCAAGTGGGTTTCCCTAGTAAGGGGAACAGGAACTATTTCTGACATGAACTCAGTGACTGGTTCCTTTACTCCCCTCTCCCCAAGGGAGGAACAACAGCCTTGCTAGGCCACAGAGGAACATGTAGCAGCCAGTCCTGAAGCTACTTGATAAGCTAGGGTCAGATGGGGGAGGAGCACCTCACCTAGCAGTGGACTTGGAAAGGGACAGGGAGATGATGAGGGAGGGAGGGAGGGAGTGAGGGTAGGACTGGGAGGGAATGAGGGAGGGGGCTATGGCTGGGATACAAAGTAAATAACATGTGATTAATATTAAAAATAAAAATTAAAAAAAAGGAAAAAAGAAAGAAAGTAAAAAGAATATTCCTGATAAAAAATAATTCATGGTAATTAGGACAACAAATATTTATAATGACATTGCCCACTTCTAACCCAATAGATATAAAACATTTTAGGTCCTATTATATTTTATTACTTATGGCTATTACACAAATACATTAAAGTTAATATTTTTAAGAACCTGTTCTGAAAGAAGTGATTACAAAAACGTATATAAATTTTATAGCCTAATGAATTTATTTTTGTCTCCTGAAACCAATAAATGTTGTTTTATATAAATAATTGGCAGTTAAGGTTATATAAAATATTTAATTGACCCACAGACAGCATTTTAATGGGGTTTAAAGTGGTGAATGTACAACACCATTTAATATATCCCCAAACACTCAAATCCATGCATAAGCATACAATTTTTTTTTCAGGAAAGTGGTTGTTTTGCTTACAGTTCTAGGTTATAGTCCATAATCATTGTGAGGAAGCCAAAGCTATGTGTTGGAAGATGGACTTTGTTAAGGCACCTTTTCAGTTTCCACTTGGTACCGGGTAAATTGTTGTTCTCTCTTTTGTGATATTAGTCTCATTAGTAATAATAACAAAAAAAAAAGAAATGAATTTAGGGAAAGCTCAAGGACAATTCTTTGTTGAGTTGAAAGGAAAATAAGAAGACAGGTAAAGTGCAAAGGATAGCTACCAGGAGAAGGAAGATGGGGAAGAGGCAGAGAGGAAAAGAGAAAACTGCGCTATATGAGATAGATCAGCAAGTTCAATAATGGAGGCTATCAACCAGCCACATGGTGGGCAAAAAAATCAAATGGGGAAAAACAATAAAGAGGAGAGCATCAGACCATGCTTGAGAAATCCCAGAGTGTCAGGAAAAGCATGCCTAAGCATTGGCCAATGTTTGAAAGAGAAGAGACAGAAAATGAAAATAAAAAGTTGTATTACATAAAGGAAGCTCTTCAAGTGTCTGTACCAGGAAAGAGGTTTAGAGGCAGGATAATATTCTATCTCCATAAGTGGTTATTCAGTTCTTGCCTTCACTTAGCATCCCTTCAGGACATTCAGATTTGCCTAAGCAGAGGAGGCAGTTGACTCCTGGACTCATGTTTGGCTCATCTGACTTAACTATTAAGGAAAAACAGAATAGCATGCAATGTTTCGGGTAACTTAGAACATCATGTCTCCACCTAGAACCAAAGGCAGAACTTAGGTTTTAGTCTTTTGATCAGGAGGTAGTATCTTTCCTTTAACAGACTTCAACAAAGCACATGCACCTTTTTCTTATAATTTAAACTCTAATTGAGAGTGAATTAGAGAAACATAGGTAGACAGTAAAGTGAAAGCAGGCTTCTAGATGGCTGCTTCTTATTCCCAGAAAATATTGAGTTCTACTCAACATTGAATTGTAAATTCCTCCTGCAATATGAAAATTATAAAAGGACATTTCTTACACAAAAGCTTTTATTCATATGAACGCCTATGCAGAAAATCAGATGCAGCTTATAATCAAATTATCAAAACTAACAAACGGGTTAAACAAGATTTCAGGACACAGGATGAACGGCTTTGTAATTGAAATCTTGTAAATTTTTTTTTGTAATTGAATTAATTGAATTTCTATCTAATAATAATACACATTTATAAATAAAAGTTATAAAAATCACTAATTATTATAGCAACAAAACTACTGTGCTTCCCCGGGTGAGGTACAGGGCTGGCTCTCTCATGTGCTGTAGCAGGTGAAGGTCAAGGACAGCTCTCCTGCCTGCTGTAGGTGACAAGGGATGAGGGTGGGAAAGGCATCCTTCCCTTGTCCTCACTGATGTATGGGAGACAAGGTATGGGGCCAGCTCTCCAATGTCCGTACACTGTCTCACCAGTGCCCCACCATCAGAGTCAGCTCTACCGGGCTGCCCAGGTGAAGTTCAGGAACTGCTCTCTTGAGTGCTGCAGTAGATGAGGAGCAGGGATAGCTCTCCTGCTCTCATGACCCTATGAGGGCCAACCTTCCCATCAACTTCCAGTAGCTAGGGCAAAAGGAAAGAAAAGGGGTCTCTCCTTCACTGACACCACTGCATAGCAGACAAGAGGCAGGACTGGCTCTCTCACACTCATACCCTTAGGTCCGGCCCACCCACAATCCCCACATCCAGAGCTGGCTCTACTGTGCTGCCCAGGTGAGGCGCAGGGCCTGCTCTTTTGAGTGTTTCAGCTGGTGAGGGTCAAGGCCAGCTCTTCTGCTCTTGTGACCCCAGGGCCAGGTCTCCTGCCTCCCACAGCTGGTGATGGGCAAGGGGGTGGGGGCGGGGGAAGGAGGATGTCTCTTCCTGGTCCATGTACAGGAAAGAGTCAAGTAATAGAGCCAGCTCTCCAAGGTTAGTATACTTGGGGCCTGCTGACCCACAACTTCTGCTATGTGTGGGCCCATATTGCATAGGCTAGGGGTGGGGTCAGCTATTCTGCTCTCCTGCCTGCAGGGCCAGCTCTCCTACAATGCGGAGACGGGGCGGGGGCATTCCATTAGTGGTAACAGTGCCGGGCCATAGAATCAGATGTAGCTTCTTCTGGTAGCATAGGCCAGGACCCTGCCATGGTCCCAGGTGCAATTACAGGCGCCTCACATCAGGCTGTTTCTCACTACCCTTGAGTCTCCAGTTCTGCCTCTCTTCATTGTTCCCACACCCTCCTGTTTCTCAATTTCTTTCATTTCTCCACTGCTTACTTGCTCCTCTTAGTGGTGTCCTAGGGACTCTGAGTGTCTGGGATTTTCTCATGAGTGGTGTCAGAGTGCTATGCCCTGCCTGTGTACTATGGCACTAGGCAGGGGTCATCTAGGCTTTGGCCTGCCTCCACCTCCCAGGCCTGTGCATTGCTAGACTGGTGGTCATGTCAGGCCAGCAACCTGTCCAGGCCCCATGGCATTGTTCTGGTGGTCACCTCAGGCTCACTCCTCACCCCAGCCCACTGGTGTTTCCCCTCGTAGGGGTGTTCTGTCTGGGGCTCACAGTCTCTGGGGCGATTTCTAGTCTCCAGCTTGCTCCCTGTCCTACGAGGCAATTCAGTTTGCCTGGCACCAAACTGGTGATCTTCTCAGGCTGGCTTTTAAAATGAATATTTAGGCTACTAATTGTTCATATGTTCATAGGTCAGAAGGCTCTCTCTGCTACCTACTGATGTCCATGTGACACAGCAGCCACACCCACAAGGCCCCGAGGGGCAGAAGAATGTATCTTCATAGATATATTCCACCAACATATTATCTAAAACAGAAAGCTACTTTTTATTGTGTTGAGTTATAACTGAGCTAAAGTAATTTCACATAGTTAATTGGAATATTTGGCAAGTTTGATATAGAAATATATTTGAGGAAATATATCTGTCATGTCTACCTATCAATCATATATTTATCAATATACCTACTAATCTACTTATATTTACTAAGTGAAATTAGACTCAAAATACATCATTAAAATGACATATTTGAAAGGATTTGGGAAACTCCAAATGTTTCCATAAGGAGGAAAATGAGATGGTACAAAACAATTTTTAAAAAGGTCAATAGTTGCATCACACCATTTCAACAAATATTTATTCTATTTCTGCTATTCCACTTAATGTTTTTTTATAGAAAAATAAATTAAAAACTAAATCTACAGAGACTCCTATACACAAATGTTAACAGTCACTTTACTTTTACATAGGACTATCCCAAATGTTCATTTAAAGGTAAATGAAGTGAGTAAAAAAATCAAGCTTCATTTTAGCAAGCAAAAAGAGTTCAGCATAAGGGGTGGGTATGGGGGTAGCAGATAGAAAGGGTGGATGAACCAAGAAGCAACTGCCACATATCTCTATCTCTATATCATCTATATCTATATCTACATCTATATCATCTATATCTATCTATATCTATATTTACATCTATATCATCTGTATCTCTACTTAATTTACCCTATGTTCTTTGACAGCTTCATGCATGTACAGTTAATAGTTAATTTTAGTCATTTTCAGTCACTTCCTATTATTCTCTGCGATACTCCTTCTTCTTTTACTGATATCATTTTTCTTTTTAAAAAGGACCCTTCTACTTATCTTTTCTTGGTGTGTGACCTGGAGTTTAATTAGGGTTGCTTGCATATACTTGGATGGGAAAAATTTATAGGAGCACAGACAATTTAGAAGTAATCACACTACTGAAGTAATGATACCTCATCAGTTGGCCACCATCAACTGTCAACAGTCCCTCGTGAATGTTTACCATTTCAGTGATAAATTTTTGCAAGGCACAGTCCTGTGCAGGTCTGGTGCATGTATCAACAACTACACTGAGTTTATGAGTGCAATGACCATATAATATGTTCTTTTGTCCCCGTTTACCATGACAATCCCCATGCCTTAGACTGGGTGATGTCAGTAATAAGGCCAAATACTCCCATTATCCCTTAGTATTAGGGTCTTTGTTCAGTTATGAGGCTTTGCATTAATTGGTGCTCACTACAATAAGACACTTCTTTGACAAAGGAGGGGAACAGCAATCACCTGGGAATAAAAATGTTAATATTTTAAAGGCAGATTCACCTCATGCTCATTAAGAAAAACCACAGTTTCTATGTAACCACCTCTAACCACCATTTCTTAGTTTATATTACCAAGCATGCATTCCATCCTTTGATGCTAGCTGGACAATAATCAAATAATAAAAATAAAAGGAGTTGGTTACTGCCCTAACATTTCTGTCCTTATTGCAACAAGGTGTGCTTCCTAGAAAGCTGGTCATTATTATAGCTATATGGTTCATAGCCACACAAAACTTCATGTTTCTATTCCATCAGTAGTCTGCAGTAGTAGCAGTATGGTAAGGCTACTTTGTCATAGTCAAAGAATGAACTATTCAATTATGCTACCATATTTTTGAATCCCAAAATAATTTTGTTGAGTGAAAGAAACCAAAATTCTCCCAAAAGCAGTTAATTAAAAATATGGAAAATGAAAACTACTTCTAACAGTAAAGGAAACTAGGTCAATTATTGCCAAAATCAAGACTACATGAGTTGGTATGAAAGAAAGATATTACAAAGAGTCACAAATGAACTTTGCATTGTGATTGATACATGTATTATCTTGGTTCTGATTATGGCTTCCCAGGTGCATAGTCACATAATTTAATGAAAGGGATGTGTTATGGGAAATGAATCACCAGGTTATTGCGTCTACTTGCATGTGGTGCAGCCTGTTTCTTCTGGCCAACAAACCCGTGTGGTGTGCTTCTCTGGTGTGTTCTGTAGAAAACTGTAATATTATGGCAATCATTTCCATAGCCAAAGAGATCTAAACAAATAAAAGATCCATTCAAAATCTGGCATACTTTATAAAGCTGTCCAGGCATACCATGCAACCACCTTGCCTGGAGATCACGAAAATGGGAGTTGGCTCTGTGTAGGTAGCAGGCGATGATGCTGGAAAGGGGAAAAGCTTCTCAGTGCACTGCTATAAGCTCCAGGATCTCTGTTCTCAGGCTACACAACCTTTGTACCAAGATTCTTTTCTTCAGTAAATCAACTTTAGCTCATTACAATTGTTACTTTGAAGAGTTTTATTAAGCCATTTGACTCTTTGTAGAACAGCACAGCTTCAAACACAAACAATTTTGTACAATTTGTACAGTTTTACAAAATAATCTGTTTTTGCCATCCTTATGGTATAAACGTCTTCCTCGTTTTCATCTTTTATGTGTGTGTTTGTACAAGAGTGGACATGCTCATGTGTGTGGGTGGATGTGAGTATGTATGTGCAAATGTACATGTATGTATGTACGTATATGAAAGTCATACTTTTTGTTGAGACAGGGTTTCTCACGATCCTCGATCTCAGCGGGGAGGCTAGACTAGCTGGCCTGTCAGTCCTAAGGATCCGGAATCTGCCCCTCCAGCAGTAGGAATGGAGACAGCTGTCATCATTCCTGGCCTTTCATGTGGGTGTAAATAATCAAATGTGGGGCCTCCTACTCACAAGAGAAACATTTTGTTAACTGAGCAATCTCCCCAGTCCTCAGAATTTACACCTTTAAGCTTTATTTTCACCTGTTAACTTTTTGTTAAATACTATGACTCAAATGTGCACTTGTAGGGCCAGGAAAATTCTTTTCTGTGCCTTCAAACGTGGAAGGACTTCAGGAACGGTGAGGTGTCTGAAGCTGTCATCTCCTAGGATAACAGGACTTTTGTCTGGAATCCTTCCTGAAGGACCTGTCTCATGCTATTTCATAGTTAAGCACATTTTAAACAATAGAGAGAAGTACATGCTAAAATAATGCCTAAGAAGGGCAGCGTAGGAATGTATGAATCAGCAAGTCGTTCCTTATCATTATTGAGAAATAGTTCCTGCACAGGAATTCTATGCTATTGAGTTTATAGGACTGGAAACAGATTTGTTTCACCAACATTACCACAAGCACATGAGCAATTTAGTCCCAAATGACATTATCACAGTTCCAATACCATTCTGTGGGGAGACCTCTGTGTATATATGATTGTTTCTGAAAACAAATAAACAAACAAGCATGCTTATATGGGCAAGGGCTATATTTACTTAAAGGCTATAGAGTTACCTGTTTTCATATGTGCAGTTTATTATCTGTCCATAACTCCTAACAAGGAGCTAAAATCAAGGTAAATCCATTTTTCAGATGGTAGAGGGGTATCAGAACATCTGGAATCCCAAAGCAGCATTAACACATCAGTGATTGTGATGCAGCGATAGCACATGACTGAACATAGAGTAGAAGTAGCACATGAGTGATAACAGTGTGGCCTTAGAACAGGAGGATCATAGAGTAGCATTACCACATGGGTGATCAAACAGTGGCATTAGGAATGAGTGATCAGTGTGGGATTAATAAATGGGTGCTCTTAGCGTAGTTCTAGCACATATCAAATTGTCTCAAGGCATTAAAACTAATTTGAGTGTCTTCACTGCAACAGGCTGTTTAGACCCTCACTGTCTCTTTCCCATGAAGCAGGAAAAACAAGAACAGTATTTTAGAACAGAATGAGGGAGTAGCATAAAGGCCCTCTCTCAGGAAGGTGCTGGGTGTTGATCTATTGCATTCTCTCTGACTCTTTCTGAGTGCTAGAGTTGCTTCTCATGTGTACTCTCATGCCTCTTCTGCCACTGCTTTATCTCCCTTCTCAGGAAACCTACTCACTTGGGAATCTTCATTCTTGTTCCCTATAGCATCAGCCTCCATTTATTTTCATATTTGTGTGGCACTACGGCAGTCAAAATAATTCATGATCACAGAGCTCCCACAATCAACATTGCCCGACTCACTATGGTTTTGTTTGGGATTTCAGAAGACAGTCTTCTCAGCTCTAATTAGGCAGTTCTTTGGGGGTTTGAAATCAGCATGCAAGTGTGTGAGGGGACATGTTTATTTAGATCCCTCTTGCTTTATGGGGACTCTGCAAGCATAATTTCAAAGAGTCAAAACTGGCAGGTAAAGTGAAATCATTGAGGGTTCTACCCAAGGTTTTGACTGTTGTGCTTTATTAAACTTACTGCAAGTTTCAGAGAGAGCATCGTGTTGTATCACATTGTACATATTGTAGTTTCGAAAGCTTCCAAATTATGGCAATTAAAAAGCAAATTAAAGCAACTTCAATAATTTATTGTGAGCTGTCAGTATGACACTAACTGTTGAAGAGGGTTTTAAAGGAATAAGCGGATGTAGAAAGACCCCTAAGCTCTTTATGTTGTGTGGACCATGTTTCCATTGTTCTTCTTCCTTTGCCATAGTTAAGGTCTTGAGTCAGTGAGTCCTTCCTGGAAGCTATTGTCCTAACTATACTCTATAACCTTATTTTCCTATTCTATGTAGCATAGCTATGTCACTGTTTGAAATTTGTTTGTTGTATAACTCCAATTATAGATCGATCACAAGGTCTTGGATAGAAGAATCCCTTCAGGACTTACTCACTACTGGAACTGACAGCTCCTTGACAAACCACGCCATTCTTGCACAGCCCCGCTGAATAATAGGACCTTGTGCTAGTGAGTATTTCCTTCCAGATCAAAAGAATGTGTTTTTTTTAACAAACAGTATATTTTTAAAACTAAAAATATATGACATCAAATACATCTCCTCTATGTTACTATCCAGATAGAGTTTGCTTACCTTTGAGGTAAATTATTTCCCATGTATGTTCTACAGTTTGGATTTTGATATAATTTTTGCACAACCTTAATTAACAGTATTTTTTCTCTCTCTTGGAACTTGAACCCAAAGCCTTGCAAAAGTGGTGCTAGCTGACCTCAAACTTATGATCTTAGTGCTTCAACCTTTCAAGTTGTCTCTAATGCCAAACCTCACATATAATCTTTTTTTAATAATAATTTTTATTTTTTATATTAATCACAGGTTATTTACTTTGTATCTGAGCCATAGTCCCCTCCTTCATTCCCTCTCAATCCCGCCATCCCTCCCTCATCTACTCCTTGTGCCTTTCTAAGTCCAATGATAGGGGAGGACATCCTCCCCTTCCATCTGACCCTAGCTTTTCAGGTCTCTTCAGGACTGGCTGCAAAGTCCTCTTCTGTGGCTTAGCAAGGCTGTTCCTCCCTATATAATCTTTTGTTATGTTTTAAGACTGTTTTTGTTTCCCTCTGACAAATTTCTACCAAATTTACAGAAAAGTAAAATATTCCAAGAGAGAAGTAGGGTTCAGTAGTTTGTGTATGTAGTCCCAGAACATGGAAGCCCGAGGTAGGATGATCGCTTATGAGTTTGAGAGTGGCTTGGGCTATGGAATGAGAGCCTTTCTTGAAAAGGAAGGAAGGAAGGAAGGAAGGAAGGAAGGAAGGAAGGAAGGAAGGAAGGAAGGAAGGAAGGAAGGAAGGAAGGAAGGAAGGACAGGCAGGGATAGGGGTCCAAGATACAGATAATCTAACAATTTACAAAACATAGATCACCCTTCAGCAAGCACATCTTCTGAACACTTAATCAAAGAAACGTATCCGGCAGAGTTCCTGTGTCATCTTATCAGTGCACCATTTAAAAGAATAAGAGCTACAAAAAATAATGGAATAAAAAAATTAAGACATCAAAGAGCAGGCAACCAAGTTCATGCCAGAGATTGCCCCTGCTCCCCTTACTAGGGAACCCCATGGAGACTGAGCTCCCATGGGCTACATCTGAGCAAGAGGTCTGGGTCCTCTCCATGCATGGTATTTGATTAATTCATCAGTCTCTGCAGGAACCCCTGGGATCATATTTTTGGCTCCTTGTGGAGCTCCTGTCCCTTCCAGGTCTTTCTATCCCCCCTTTCTTCCATAAGATTATTCCCTACACTCTGCCCTAAGGATGGCTATGAGTCTCAGCATCTCCTTCACTATCCTGCTGGATAGAGTCTTTCGAGGCTCTCTGTGGTAGCCTCCTGTCCTGTTTCCTGTCTTCTCCTGCTTCCGATGTCTATCCATGTCTATCCTTTTTGCACTTCTGAATGAGGCATGAACTTGGTTGTTTCCTTTCTGCACCTCTCCCTGGAAGGGTGGCCTTACTGGGCCACAGAGGAAGAGGATCCAGACAGTCCTGACAAGACCTGATAAGCTAGTGTCAGATAGGAGGGGAGGAGGACCTCCCTAGCAGTGGACTAGGGGAGGGGCATAGAGAGAGAAGAGGGAGGGAGGGTGTTATAGGGAGAAGATGAGGGAGGGGCTACAGATGGGGTACAAAGTGGATAAATTGCAATAAATAAAAGTAATACAAATACATAATTAAGAGTTATGAATAACTCTTAATTAAAAAATTAAGACATACAAATGCCCCACTATGCAATGTAGAATTTAAGCAAGGAGAAAATTTGACAGGGATGAGTTACTTTTATTGTCTCAAAGTACATGATTAAACTGAATCTTGAAGATTGCACTGAACTTAGCAAAGCTGAATGAGGAGAAGAGAAAATAATATGTCATGGGAAAGAATGAAGGAGGTAAAAGGTGAAAAAGTTTAAAAAAAATAAAAGGTCCTTTTTCATGTTACATGAAGGAGAAGAACATGATAGTAAGACTAATGTCTTCTTTGGCACTAGGAAAAATGGACTGAAGTCCCCGACCTGCTACGTTCTTGAGCTCACACATACTCAACTGTAAACTAAGCACAGCAGAGCTATGAACCATGCAGTGCTCCTGAAGATTGAGTGTCACAGGGCACAGGGCTGCTGCTGCTCTCTTTCCCTCTTTCTCCCAGGCATAAGACATCCTTGAAGGCACTGAGGTATATGTGACAGATTAGATTTAAAATGAGCAAAACAGGCGTGTGCTGTTTCCAGGGCTTATTCCCGGAATTCCCAAGCTTGTTCTGTCCATGATTCTCTCCTCATAAGCACACTGCTTTGGAAGCCAAACCTTGAGGACAGCAGATCATAAAGTGAAGAGAATCTTTAAATACTTTCTTGACAGAAAGTCATCTGACATTTAAAAATGTCCCCTTTTTTTCCCAGTGAACAACACAAACTCTTCTCTCACAGGCCCACTTAAATAGGGGAGGGGGGAGGTCTGTCTCATATGTTACAATGATCTCTAACATGAAGTTGCATAGATTAGTCAGCAATCCCCAAGCACATCACTGCCATTGCTCCTGAATTTCTTTCTCAGCACATTGTATGTCTTTTAGACATGCTTGCTGATGGAGCTGCTTTTAAGTTAAGACTTGCTGTTGTGGAAGTGGGGAGGAATATTTTAGTCATAGATCACTGACTGCTCTGTCACTCCAGCTGGTGTGTGTGTGTGTGTGTGTGTGTGTGTGTGTGTGTGTGTGTGAGGCTCTCATATATCAGACGACATCTTGCCGAGACCACACAGTAAGTACATGAGCATACCCCTTGTGACTTTAGAAAGCCCTTCTTAATAAAACCTGCCTTTCTGGAGAGTTCTGAGATTTGGAATTTTTTGTCAGTAAAGGTCTTAGAATGCCCTTTATCCAGGGATTTCAAATATCCATCGGGAACGGAAGCTTTTCCTAATCAAATACACCATGAAGGCTATAAAAATATTCTCTTCCATCCCACAAGGTGACTGTGAAGAGCTATATCTTATATTGTAGTTTATCTTCCACTGAATATTTTAAAATATCAGGAAAATTACATCCATCTTTGAAAGGAAGGTTAAGGATATAGTTGCAGATATTAAATGACCAAGCCGTTAGCTGAGCATAGGCCTCAACTCCTACACTTCTGCCTTTCCAAGTTCATCTTCCCAGAACCATTCTTCCTCATGCTGCCCTTTGCTCTTTCTCTTCTTGGGCTTCTTCTTTCTGAGGCAATACACAGGAAGGCAGAAGTACACTATGCCAAGTCCGCCATTATTCCCAGCTGAGAAAGGTGAACAGAGAAGACATCACAAGTTTCCCCGCGATGAAAACTGCCTCAAGAGCAAGCAACTTTCCTGACATTTAAAGCCCATACTATAGTACTTACCTCCAAAGACCAACAAACAAAATACAACCAAAAGGAATATGCAATCCTGTCAAAACACTGCCATCCATCATGAACAATCTCCACATGTTTGTTAAAGAAAACAGACAAATTTCATGATTTCCTTATTTTTCATTGCTGAGTAATATTCCATTGTATAGATGTACCACAATTTCTGCATCCATTCTTCAGTTGAGGGGCATCTGGGTTGTTTCCAGCTTCTGGCTATTACAAATAAAGCTGCCACAAACATGGTTGAGCAAATGTCCTTTTTGTGTACTTGAGCCTTTTTTGGATATATGCCCAGGAGTGGTATGGCTGGATCTTGAGGAAGCGCTATTCTCAGTTGTCTGAGAAAGCACCAGATTGATTTCCAGAGTGGTTGTACAAGTTTACATTCTCACCATCAGTGGAGAAGGGTTCCCCTTTCTCTACAACCTCTCCAGCATGTGTTGTCACTTGAGTTTTTCATCTTGGCCATTCTGATGGGTGTAAGGTGAAATCTCAGGGTTGTTTTGATTTGCATTTCTCTAATGGCTAATGAGGTTGAGCATTTCTTTAAGTGCTTCTCTGCCATTCGATATTCTTCTGTCGAGAATTCTCTGTTTAGCTCTGTTCCCCATTTTTTAAGTGAATTACTTGGTTTGCTGCTTTTCAGCTTCTTTAGTTCTTTATATATACTGGATATGAGTCCTCTGTCAGATAAAGGGTTGGTGAAAATTCTTTCCCAATCTGTAGGCAGTCGCTTTGTTTTGATGACGGTGTCCTTTGCTTTGCAGAAGCTTTTTAATTTCATGAGGTCCCATTTATTGATTGTTGCTCTTAGAGCTTGTGCTGTTGGTGTTCTGTTCAGGAAGTTTTCTCCTGTACTAATGAGTTCTAGGGTATTCCCCACTTTTTTTTCAAGCCGATTTAATGTGTCTGGTTTATTTGGTGTATTTGATTAGGAAAAGCTTCTGATCCCGATGGATATTTGAAATCCCTGGACAAAGGGCATTCTAAGACCTTTACTGACAAAAAATTCCAAATCTCAGAACTCTCCAGAAAGGCAGGAAATGAGTGCAGACAGAAAACACAAGAAAAGAAATTAAGGAGCTGATGAGAAAAAGTAGGTAGATTGTCCTTAAAAGTTTGCAGAAGACTGGAACATACTGTTGAAAGTGTGTGTGTGTGAGAGAGAGAGAGAGAGAGAGAGAGAGAGAGAGAGAGAGAGAATGTGTTTGTGAGAACTTTAACGAGAAAAGAGAGAGAAGGTAATAGAGGGGTAACTAGAAGGAACCAGGGATGAATAACACTTTGAAAACACCATAGATATCCATAGATATTCAAAGATAAATATCCTTGAAAAGGCTATATTTACCAAAAATAACACACAACACACACAGACACCCACAAACAATTGTATGTACAGGTTAAGTGAAGTTAATCTACTTGGGTTGAAAATGAGTCACAAAGAACCTTAGGTTATATACCAGACATGAGAAATCACTCTTCGTTTGTTGGTCAAAGGAGTTCAAGAGACTCAAATACTGTGAATGCCCTTGGTTACCCCAGAATTTGAAGATAAGTTACTATTGCTGAAGACAAACACTTCAAACACAGGAGATCACAGGAACTGAGGACATGAACTGAACTAATATTAGTTAAGAACTAGCTCTCATAGTTTTCAAAGATGCTAAATGAGGTGCCGAGGAATGGAAGCTGTCAATAGTTCTATCTAGCTATAATGATCATCACAACAAGATGTCCACAAGGATGCAATAGTGTCACTTTTATCCTGGAGGTAACCGAGAGCTTTCTAATTGGACTTAGGTCCCACTCAATAGCTGGCAATTTGTGCGTAGTTCTGGAAACCTAGACCATTACCCATGGCTGGTGAGGTCATGGACCCTTGAGGAGAACTGAGTCTTGACATTGAAGTCTTGACTTCTGGTACACCAAAACATGTCCTTATTGATGTATTGAAGTATTTTGTGTGGAAATGGGTACATCATGGAGTGTGGTTTATATCATCCAATGTGACTGTTATATCTAGATGAAAATATCATGTGTGAGAGAAAGACATATAAGGAAACCCTATGGGGAGAATTAGTTGAAAATGCAACCTAAGAAATGCCTGGGGGACAATATTGCCAGAGAGGAAAAAGAGGCAGGCAAGTGTCCTTCTAAGGTGGCTTCTGAAAGAACTGTCCCTGCTAACACCACTTTCAGACGTCTGAAAGAGAGACATGTAAGCAATGAATTTCTGTTATTTGAAAAAGGATCCAGTTTGGAGGTTTTTTTCCCCATTTATTTATTTATTTATTTATTTATTTATTTATTTATTTATTGTCGTAATAACCCTGGAAATTTAACATCATACCTCTAATCATTTTTCCACAGGGTTATTTTTCTTCTTTCCTCTATGTTGTGAAAGCCTTTTTTATAACGTAGCTGTTTTTATTCACATTTTATGTTTTTACAATTCAGATGTCACTTTAGCTCCAGGACTTAAATATCATTTATTAGGCAATATATTTTAGACAGGGAAACAATTGCCAGTGTCTTAATCCAGAAAATATATCTTGTTTCTTGTTAAATTAAACTCAGGATTTCTGTTTCTTTGTCTTGATGAAGATTTACTGCCCTGATCTCTACATTTAAATAAACTACATTTAGTTTTCAATTTATTTTACTACCTGGAGCTTGAGTTCAGATGTGAAGGGTAAATACGGGTCTATTTCATTATAATTTGATAACGATTTCTGCTAACACCAGAGATGTTGTGTGCTGTGTTTATGTGTTCCCTGTGTGTGTGTCAAGGCTTGCTAATTTTGAATACACTTCCTTAACATTGTTCATCCTGCTTTTTGGAGGTGGAGTCTCTCAGTAAAGCACATCTGACTGGCGCAGCTAGGGTGGGTGGCCAGGTTTCTATGTGAGTCGGCCAATGTCTGCATCCTCAGAGCTGAGACTGCAAGCAAACTGCATATGTATTACTACATGACACCTGTTTTTGTTGTTGTTTATTTTATCTGTGTCTAAACCTCAATCATTCAAGTGTATCATGTGTGCACTCCAAACACTTCCCTGTCTGAATACATAGCCTGCAAACAGCAACTGAGTAAACGGCCTTTCCTTTCTAAGATGAGAAGCCAGTGTTTACATATGATAACTATTCACATATTGTTATTTCCACTTTTAGTTTGTAATCCATACAAATATATCTATGCCAATATGGTATTCCTGGGATGGTAACTGACCAATATGGCTTCTGCTATCAGTCAGACAGGGTATCTGTCACTATATCTATAACTTACCTAGTGGTTCATAGGTATTGTTCTGCACTCAGGGAAAAGAGAGAGCAACATTTCACCCCTAACTTTAAACATATTTATTTAAGGATGTATTTTTCGAGTTAGGGACAGATTTGGAATTTTCACACATACACTATTCCAAGTTAAAGTACTTAACAAATAACTTAATAGTATTCCATTGTGTAGATATACCACAGTTTCTTTATCCATATTTTGAGATTCATCTGGGTTGTTTCCAGTTTCTGGCTATTACAGATAAAGCCACTGTCAACATATTTGAGCAAATGCCCTTGTTGAATGGTGAAACATCTTTTGGATATATGCCCAGGAGTGATATAGCTGGGTCTTGAGGTAGTGCTGTTCCCAATTTTCTGAGAAAGTGCCAGATTGATTTCCAAAGTGGCTGTACAAGTTTACAATCCCACCAGCAATGGAGAAAGGTTTCCCTTTCTCCACAACCTCACCAGTATGTACTGTCACTTGAGTTTTTGATCTTAGCCATTCTGATAGATGTAAGATGGAATCTCAGAGTATTTTTGATTTTCATTTCTCTGATAACTAATGATGCTGAGCATTTCTTTGTTTCTTGGCCATGTGATATTCCTCTGTTGAGAATTCTCTGTTTAGCTCTGTACCCCATTTTTAATTGGACTGCTTAGTTTGTTGGTGTTTAATTTCTTGAGTTCTTTATATATTTTGTATATTAGCCCTCTTTTATACGTAGGGTTGGTGAAGATCGTTTCCCAGTCTGTAGGCTGTCATTTTGTCCTATTGACAGTGTACCTTGCTTTACAGAATTTTTCATTTTCGTGAGGTCTCATTTATTAACTGTTGATTTTAGAGCCCAACTGTCATGAAATTTGCAGATGTATGGATCTGGAAAAGATCATCCTGAGTGAGGCAACCTAGACCAAAAAAAGCATGGTATATACACACTTATAATTGAGTATATACCACTTGGATATACTCACTGCTATGGATATTAGCAGTAAAATACAGGGTAACCATACTACAATCCACTGACCTAAAGAAGCTAAGTAACAAGGAGCATTCTAGGGAGGATTCTTAATTCTCATTCAGAAGGGCAAACAGAATAGACACTGACAGCAGTTGAATAGAGGGAACAGGACTGGAGCCTACCATAAATGTCATGTGAAAGACTTCACTCAGCAGGAGATAGAAGCAGATGTTGAGACTCACAGCCAAACATTATGTAGAGCACAGAGAGTCTTATGGATGTGAAGGGATGAAAGGACCCTGGGGGTGGTAAAGAGCTCTACAAGGAGACCAACAGAGCCAATAAATCTTGGCCTAGGGGGACCTGCTGTGGCTGACTTAACAAAGAACCATGCATGCAGAGGACCTAGGCTAACTGCTCAGATGTAGCTGATAGGCAGCTTAATCTCCATGTGGGTTCCCTAGGAAGGGGAGCAGGGTCTGTCTCTGACATGAACTCCCTTGCCTTCTCTTTGATCACTTCCCCCTGGTGGGGTTGCCTTGCCAGGCCACAGGGTAAGAGGATGAAGCCAGTTCTGATCAGACTTGATAGATTCTAGTCAGTTGGTAGGGGAGGAGGTCTTCCTCTTTCAGGAGGAAGGGGGAGGGGGATAAGAAGAAAGAGGGAGGGAGGGTAGAAACAGGATGAAATGAGGGAGAGGGCTATGATCACGATGTAAAGTGAATAATTTTTTTTAAAAAAATTAAATTAAAAACAAACAAAATCCAAAACCTCTCCACAAATAAAAACTTAACCAAATTAGTTTTAATATACATAAGAGAAGCCATCAGTACCGTCAACTTTTATAATACTATGACCAGTTCAGAAATAACTGTATAAACTTTAGCCATCTCCCCCATATCTTCTATCCTCATCCTACTCCTAAGCAACCATTACTCTGCTTGTGTCTCTATAGTTTCCTCTAGTCTAGGTTTTTTTTAAAAAAACATATTATTATTTTTTATAATTATTTATTACAATCTATTCAATTTGTATCCCAGCTGTGGCCCACTCCCTCATCTCCTCCCAATCTCACCCTCCCTCCATCTTCTCCCCCTATGTCCCTCCACTAGACCACTATAGGGGACATCCTCTTGCCCTTCTAATTTACCCTACCTATCAAGTCTCATCGGGACTGGCTGCATTGTCTTCCTCTGTGGCCTGGCAAGGCAGTACCACCGAGGAGGAGGTGATCAGAGAGCCTATAACTGAGCTCATACCAGAGAAAGCTCTTGCTTTCCTTACTAGGAACCCCACTTGGATCCTGAGTTTATGGACTACATCTGAGACAGGGTTTTAGGTCCTCTTCTTGCATTCTCCTTGGTTGGGGTATCATTCTCTTCAGGGCCCCCAGGGCTCAGATTTTTTTGGCTCTGTTGTTCTCCTTTTGGAGCTCCTGTACCCTCCAGGTCTTTCTATTCTCCCCTTCTTTCATAAAAATCCATGCCCTCTGGCCAAATTTTAGCTATAAGTCTCAACCTTTGCTTTGAAACCTCAATCAGTAGAGCCTTTCAGAGGCACCCTATGGTAGGCTCCTGTCCTGTTCCCTGTCTTCTCCTGCTTCTGATGTCTATTGCGGTTGCCCTTCTGAATGAAGATTGAGCATCTTCCCTAGAGTCTTCCTTGTTGTTTAGCTGTATATTTTAGTATGTTTATCCTATATTACATGGTTAATATCCACTTATGAGTGAGTATATACTGTGTGTGTCTTTCTGCTTCTGAGATACCACACTCAAGATATTTTCTAGTTCCTTCCCATTTTCCTGCAAATTTCACGATTTCCTTGTTTTTAAATGCTGAGTAGTATTCCACTGTGTAAATGAACCACAATTTCTGTATCCATTCCTCAGTTGAAGGACATCTGGGTTGTTTCCAGATTCTAGCTATTACGAATAAAGTTGCTAAGAACAAGGTTGAACAAATGTCCTTGTTGTATACTTGAGCATCTTTTGGATGTATGCCTAGGAGTGGTATAGCTGGTAGCACTATTCTTGAGGTAGCACTATTTCTAATTTTCTGAGAAAGCACCAGATTGATTTCCAAAGTGATTGTACAAGTTTACATTCCCACCAGCAATGGAGGAGGGTTCCACTTTCTCCACATCCTTTCCAGCATGTGTTGTCCCTTGAGTTTTTGATCTTAGCCGTTCTGATGGGTGTAAAGTTAAATCTCAGGGTTGTTTTGATTTGCATGTCCCTGATATCTAAGGACTTTTTTCCCCTCTTTTAAAAAAATGTTTAAATATTTTTTATTCACTTTACATCTCAGCTGTACCCCCACTCTTATATCCTCCCATTCCCACCCTCCCTCCCTCTCTCAAGCCCCTTCCCCAGTCCACTGATAGTGGAGGTCCTCCAACCTCTTCCATCTGACCCTAGCCTATCAGGTCTCATCAAGACTGTCTTTCATTGTCTTCCTCTGTGGCCTGGTCAGGCTACAGGGGAAGGTGACCAAAGAGCCAGCCACTGAGCCACTGTCAGAGCCACTGTTAGAGACAGTCCCTGATCCCCTTATTAGGGAGCCCATTTTGAGACTGAGCTGCCACTGGCTACCTCTGTGCAGGGGTTCCAGATTATCTCCCTGAATGGTCCTTGGTTGGAGTATTAGTCTCAAAAAAGGCCCCTAGGCCCAGATTTTTTGGTTCTGTTGTTCTCCTTGTAGAGCTCCAGACCCTTCCAGGTCTTTCTATCCCGTCCACCCACTTCTTTCATAAGATTCCCTGCACTCTGCCCAATGTTTAGCTATGAGTCTCAGCATCTGCTTTAATACCCTGCTGTGTAGAGACTTTCAGAGACCCTCTGTGGTAGGCTCCTGTCTTGTTCCCTGTTTCTTCCCTCTTCTGATGTCCTTCTGTTTGCTGTTCTGAGTGAGGATTGATCATCTTACCCAGGGTCCTCCTTCTTGCTTAGCTTCTTTAGGTGTACAGATTTTAGTATGTTTATCCTATATTATACGTCTAGTATCCACTTATAAGTGAGTATATACCATATGTGTCTTTCTGCTTCTGGGATACCTCACTTAGCATGAAATTTTCTAGATCCCATGATTTGCTTGCAAATTTCATGACTTCCTTGTTATTAAATGCTGAGTAGTATTCCATTGTGTATATGTACCACAATTTCTGTATCCAGTCTTCAGTTGAAGAATATCTGGGTTGTTTATAGATTTTTGGCCTCGAACTGAGTTTCATTATTAATATGTGCAAGGTTATGTGCCCCAAATTCCAGTCTTTTATCATATCTATTACATCCAAATGCTTTCTACTGAGTCATTTTCTACATAACTGACAAAGCTCTTTGAGGCACAATTGCTTTTCAAATTTTAATAAAATGTAGTATTGTTTGTCTTGTTCCTCATACTTTTCCTGAAATTAAGCATCAAACTCAATTGCAAACTGATCTCTAAGTTTCCTTCTTAGGTTTGCATTATCCTGCTTACACTGGTGTCTTTCCTTGAGAAGCAGTTAAGATTCAACGATGCTTCACAGATATGAACAGACTGCTCTAGAATTCTTGCTTGTGGCTTCGGCACCCAAGAAAGTCCTCCAATATATTTTGCAATCTATCCTGGGTGATCAGTCCCTAATATTAGTGCTACCGATCTGTTGCCTTCCCTAAGTAGCTGCTCAATACTTTCATGGCACCAGAAGTTAGGTTTTTTGCCTTTCTGGCAAATAAAGAGTAATTATATTTTAAGATAAATCAGGAAGGATACATCCTACATATATGATAATATAATACGTTGAGTCAGTATGATTTAATTGTTCCCCAAATAAAAGTTCTATCTGGGATTAAACAGACTTATATTAGAGCTATCTACATATATTCATTTAATATTTTAAAATGTTCATTGTGTTATCTATAATTGTTTTTATATCCTAATATTCATATTGATATTATCCATACCATTAGGAGATGTAAAGATCTGAAAATGATCAGTAGAATACAGACCATAGGCTTGCAAAAAAATCTGATCAATAGTCTTGTAAAATGTTTTGCAACTGAACACCTGCTTACAAATTACAATTTGTACAATTAATCCTGGCTTAGAATGTCAAAAGTGATGTAAACCCTTAATGATTTTCCACTGAATGTTTTCAGAAAAGTTGAGGAGGGTGTCTGATTCAGACCATCCATCTGGCTCCTGTTTTCAACCTCTGGATAAGTCCCAATTACCTTCTTCTGGAGTGTTAGCAAGGAGGTGAAATATCATAGAAGGACTAGAGGTAGCATAACATTGGAAAATTCAGTTGCCCATTTGGCTTCTACATCTGCTCTCTGATTTCCTAAAACTTCCCTGTAAGTTCATGTTTTGTGAACCTTGTAATAGACTGCTGCTCTTTTAGACAATTGTACTGCTTCCAGTACTGCTAAATTTGATGAGACTCACAATTAATTAATGCACTGTTTTCAGCATGTTTACTCCTCATTTTTTCAGATGATAACAGAACACGTGCTACCAAGAAGGCATATTTACAGTATATATATGTATATATATGTTAGTCATTAATAAATTACACAGCAATGACTAAGCTGTTAATTCAATGAACTATGTTACATTTTCAGGTAGGCAGAAACCGGGACTCTTACATACCTGTAAGGAAAATGATAGTGTTGCTCACATAGGATCTGACATTTGTAAGCTACATTACATCCTGATTATCAAAAAGCTATCTGTTACGTTTCAAGCATTAGAATCAATTAGGGTAATAATACCAAAGAAATCACAAATGAGCTCACCAGAAGTAGCTGTAAAGCAGGCAAACTGTACTTTGGGTAGGAAACAAAATGGTGGATGGAAGAGTGAAATATTAGTTTGATAATATTTTAGGGGCTTCAAATAGTAATGTAAAGGATTAGCACCTGTAAGCCAATAAGTCCTTTGAAATCTAGCAATGAAGTTATTTGAGTAAAGTATAAACAAACAATGGGGAGCTTTAGCCCTTAAGGGGTTCTTCCACTTAGTCACCAGCTAGGATCCTAATGCATCTCTGACACCCTGAGCTCCTAAAACCATCTATTTTGAGAAAGATGTGATAGGTAGATGGATTTGATTCAGTCCTTGAGTGAAGAACACCAGATAGTTACCCTGGAACTTGGTAAAATACATTTGTGATTGGCCTGCTCTTTGATCACCTCCCCCTGAGGGGGGAGCAGCCTTACCAGGCCACAGAAGAAGACAGTGCACCCACTCCTGATGAGACCTGAAAGACTAGAATCAGAGAAAAGGGGAGGAGGACCTCCCTTTTCAGTGGACTGGGAGAGGGACAGGGATGGGGAAGAGGGAGGGTGGGCTGGAAGGGAAGAAGGGAGAAACTTACAGGGGGGATACAAAGGAATAAACTGTAATTAATAAAAATAAAAATAACTAAATAAAAAATATAAATTAAAAAAAATACAGTTGTGAAGATGGTTCAGGTTGTGGTATCCCAATATTTGGAGCCTCAAGCAAAAGAGTTTTTGGAAATTAAGTTCTGCCTTTGTTCCCACAGGTGGGTAAACTGGCTATTATTTTTTCTTTATGTATACACATAGAGGTTTATCTATAAGGTTATATATAGGAACCCCAATTTAACTAACCTCTGAATTCCAAAAAAGGCTCCAAAGTATATTCTAATGGTGGGAGTTGGAAGAACCTGGGTGACTTGGAGACGACTATCTGAGCGCTCCATGCCCTGGGGTCAAGAAGAATCCTAGATTTGTTCTTTTGGGAACAATTGTTAGGCATTGGGCTAGGAAATGGAAAACTTCTTACTAGGTGATTTTATGTCCCCTTCATCTATCTAACGAGAAACCGCTCCATAGGGTGAAGCCATGTAAGCCCCTCCTCTGAAGCCCTGGGGAGGAAAAAATGAAGGTGAGTTCATTGTATATCAGTTCCTTAAAAAACAAACAAACAAACAAACACAAACCAAGATTATGGAGAGACAAAAGAAAGAGACTTTAAGATGCAGAACCATGAACCCTTGAGTATTAGAAGATATCAGGTCAGAGAAGCATGCTGCCATGGGTCTTCAGCTATGACTGAACAGTAGCTTCATTTAGGGCATGCAGATCTGTGAGCCATCTGACGGTCTCCACTGGGCCTTTGCACAACATGCACCTGGATATTGGGAAGTCATTCCATGGTTGCCTCTGTGACCATCAGGGAGGCGACAAGACCTACTTTTCTCACTCTCCCAAACCACCAACAAAAATGCAATCAAAACCTCTTAGGCTGTTTCTTGTCAGCTGTTTAGTCACAACAATAAGGAAAGAAGCTAACACAGTTATAAAGGGAAATGCAAACCTCTGTGGTCTGACCAGGAGCTAAGACAAACATTCTGGCACTTGTCCCTCATTGTGCTGTGTGTTGACCTTCATCCTCTCCCCTCCTACAACCAATCCCACTCTCTCCCATGCTACAATTCAAGCATGTTAAGGTGACCAAGTAGTTTAATGTGTCTGTCCTCTATGATCTCTGATTTTTCAAAATACTATTCATATTAAGTATGCTGATGTTTTCTCTACATATTAATTTGTGTAGCATGTGTTTGCCTGATGCCCACAGAATTCAGAAGAGCACATCAGACCCCCTAAGACTGGAGTTACAAATAGTTATGAGCTGCCATATTAGTGCTTAGAATTGAACCAAAGTTCTCTGCGAAAGCAAGTGCTCTGAACTACAGAATCATCTCTCTAGCTCCTGATTTTATCTCTTTTAGCTCCTACACTGGTACTTATTTTGTTGTTTGGCAGGCCAGACTCCTCCCATTCTAGCTTTTTCAGTAACAACCATCCTTCTTTCCCCTGCCAGAGACACACAGATGGCCATGTTCCTTATCTTCTGTTTGCCCCTCATATTCTCCATGACCTTTACTGTGCCTTCAGTATTTCAGAGACCCAGCATCATCTTGTCTTTGGACTAACACCTAGCATCTTCCAAAATATCATAGAACTTCAAAAAATGTTTAGTATTTTCTGGTTCACCAACTTATCACAAAAATCCCCACAAGGGTAGAAACTTTAGTTTGTTTTAAAATGAATATAAGCTAAGAGCTCCAAAAAGTCCCTAAGCCAACATTAGGTATAAAACAATATTTGTTGAGAGGAAATTAGTTTCCAGATCCAACACTTTTTATATGATACCCCAGCTGCCTAGGATAATAATGAAGATAATTGAAATACTAATAATTTCAAGTCATGCTTAATCACTTTTTTTTATGACAGTTTCATGTCAATAGTCTAAGTAGGTCAGAAACTATGTGCTGCTTACCTTCTTGGTCTATTTTTAAAATACAAGCTTTCTTGACTGGAATGTTAAGTGTTAATGGAACAGTGTTATAAACAGCCGCACACTGTAAACTGTGAAGGTACAAAATTAGAAGCAACACTTTCGTTCTCTGGGAATTTTAAATACATTAGGAACCTGTAATTACTGACTCCATCTGCCTACTCTCTCTTCAGCTTAATTATGCATTTCAGAACGAACGTTTCTCATGTTTTCATTTTTTGTATATATAAATATTTAGCTATATTTCTTACCGTTTTCTGCCTTCCTTTCTCTTTGCTTTTGCCATTTACAATCTCAGGAGCTATTTTTACTTTCCAATCACACTGTCTTTCCTCAGAGCCAGCATGAGAGAGATTGGAGCAAAGATAATTAGTTTTGCCAATATCTACGCTCCGTTTCTGCAGAGAGGTTACCAAGTCTGAAGTGTATTTTAAAATGATACAAAGCCAACGTCAATAGCCCTAGCATCTTTTCCCAGTTGAATTGTTAAAAATGACAGTCAAATCTCTGAAATCAGTCAAGCTCTTCTCTGGGGTGAGACAATAAGAAATAATTACATCAAAACACAACACAAAAACAAGCATACAAAATAATTAGCAATCAAAAGCAAATCATCCTGGCGATACTCACAAGTCACTTTCTGCAAAAACTAGGAAATGTAAGGCGCAAAGAGCCAGGCACAAGTTGCAGTCCAAGGCAAAGAAACAGGGGCAGAGGGAAATTGTTATTAAAACTAGTAGATGACTGGTAACAGGGAGACATTTAGAAAGAAGTGAATGATTGATTACTAAAACGAGTAAAGGAAGTGCTTGATTGGATGGATTGATTCCTCTTCTCTAGCAGAGAGGACAATGCCATTTGTTGATGCCTGAGTACAGTTGAGAGATACTTGGATTCCAAAAATATTAATTGAGCACCTAGTGCACATTTCTGCTATGCCAGAAGATGCTGCAACACTCAAAACATATGTGACAGGTAGCTGGTTTGGGGTGTGGGGTCAGGCAGTAAAATAGAGATGACTATCAGTGAACAACAAAAAAATTGATCTTCATGATAAGGACAGTGAAGTAAGTCAACTGTGACAGGAGCCAGGAGCGGTGACAGGAGGCCATGACTTGGAGCACTAGGAAGGCAGGGAAAGATTCTTAGATAAGCATACTTCAGCCGTGACAGCCAAGTCAGACAGATTTCTCTCTCAAGTATGAAAACCCAGGTGCTAACCTATAAGTAATGTCTTCATAACAAAAGAATTAGGAAAGGGGACTGCTCCCATAAGAGAAAATGTTTAGTGTTTTGAACACAAAACAACCCTTTTCTGATGTAAATGATGACATAAACCATCAGTGAATGATCATTGTCACTTAGACTCCCATTAGGTCTCCTGCTCTCAAGTAGCTATGTGTGAGTGTGTCTTGGAGAACATTTTAACTCTGAAATTCATGACTTGGACACAAGTGTGAAAACTGGAGGTAGAAATAAAAAAAAAATTGTGCTGAAATAATTTCTGTGAACTTAGATCTTGTACAGTTCTGGGAAGTCTGATGTGAGTCAATCCAGTGATGCTAAGTAGGATTCACTTCAGTTGCCAGTTCTCAAATGATGTCATGTCCTGTGGTGATGTGCTGAGGCCCTAATTGGAATCAGCAGGAAAGAACATAGGCATTATGGGAAGAAGTGGCAGTAAAGACCAATCATTAGTAACTATCACTTTACATTTGATTGCAAGTAAACAGTGAGACCCAGAGAGAAAGTCTTGAGGTCATTTAAATAAAGGCTATGAACCCATAACAGCTCAGCAAGTTACATTTCTGTTTTGTTATTTTGTACTCTGAATCTCAATTTCTTCATTTGTAAGAAAGCCCAGTGGCCTGCCCCACAGACTGCCTAAATTGGTGAAATGAAATGACTGACAAGATTGCTTTTTTTTTTTTAAATTCCAGCTGTTAATCCAAAGTCAAAGCTTAAGTAATGTAACTGTTCAATGTATAGACAAGATTAGCTTCACAGCCATTTCTATGTTCTCAAAATATCGAATACTCCAGGATTTATTGATGTTCTGAAATATAACATTTTTTTTCTTTTCTAGCTGGCTCAGAATTCTGGCATGTACATCTTACATCTGCTCCCTCAACACAACCTACTTTTCAAGCTTTTTACCCATAAATTCATATCCTGTGAGGTAGGCATTAAGGACAAAAGCTAGGAGTCTTCACGACCATGACAATCAAGAACACATTTACATATTATAGCCCATAGAACGTTACGATCCCTTTTGTTATTCTCCTCAATTCATTTTTATATTATCTATGCATCCAAACTCTTATTCCTTTAAATTATTTTAACCTACATCTAATGTTTTCCTCAATGACAGTATAAGCTATAAGCTAGAGTAAACCCTTTCTTCCCCCAGGTGGTTTTTGGTCCTGGTGTTCATCATAGCCACAAAGCTGTAGGGTAGAGAACTCTACACTGTTTGGCTAACTTGGAGCCAAGTTGTTTGCAGGAAGTTGCATTTTTTTTTCAAAGTTTGCATGTGTATCTTTTTTTTTATTTCTGGTAACTTTAATACCACTCATAAACAAGTGCCTTGTCCAAAAACTTTAAATGCTAGAGTCATGCAGAATGTTCTTTAACTTCTGAAAAACATTATAGAGCCAAGCTAGCAAGAGAAAAGAGAACACTTACGCTTACACTGTACACAAAAGCTAAGCTTAATAAATGTAAGACAGTACACAGCACTGTGTGAAAAGAAGAAACTGGAAACTGGGTTTAATAAACTTGCAGTAAATTTTGCTTCAGTGAATGATTGCTTTGGAGTTTTATTTAAAGTATTGTTTTTATTTTGTAAGAGAAACTTCAATGTGTATCTGTAATTTAATACATAGAAAAAAAAAGAATTAGCGCTTTATTCATATAAAATAATGAATAAAGAGCAATGCACTAGCTGCTCATACTACCTAAAGTTTGTCAGACATCAGAAGAATGTATTTGGACCAGGCATTTGGAAGTTTTAGTTACTGCGCCCTTGGTTATTTAACTTGACCTTCTGAATATTAATAACATGCAGGAAAAATTATGGTGCTAGTGATAGTGATTTCAGGATGAGGATGAGAAACAAAGAGTCTGGGACTCCAATTTACAAGAGGCTTTTAAGGAACTGGGACAGTTCGGTTTATCTCCCATGTATGAAGGAGGCTGTGAGACATAAAGTAGGACTTTTGTCAGACACAGGGAGGCTTTTTGTGAATATTTACTGCTGTTTTGACAATGAAGGGTGGATTTTTCCTACTTCTTTTAGATAAACTGCTTTCATTGTGGGCCCCTCCTGAGGCTGAATTTTACTTCTGGTAACCTTCCAATTACATATTAATAACACACTTTAGCAGTTAAGAACAGTGAATGACTCCTGCTATTTTCTGGAGAGTGTAAACGTAAGAATAGAAAGTAATTGTTGGCTGACATTTCATCAGCTGAGAAGTAATTCTTTGTTTCCTACTTACAGAAATACTCACTAGTAATATTATGACACTTATAGGTGATTTCTGCTTCCTTACTCAGCTAATTCAGAAAAAAATATGGTTAACTGCATATATTAAGTGCACAGATTAAAGTAAGACTCTTCAAATGACAACATTTCATTCATAATTTTGGATCAAGGATGCTCCATTGTGTGTTTTTACGTTATCTTACTTGTTCATCTACTGTTGGACACCTAGGCTGGTGTCCTGTTTTAGCTTTTTAACATAGTACCACCATCAACAGTGTGGTCATGTAGATATTTCTTCTATATTCTGCCTTCATTCCTTTTGTATATGCACTTAAGAGTTGGAGAGCTGGATCAAATGTTTGCTCTGTTTTCAGAAGAGTAAGATCACTTCTTCTCATTTTGCATGCTGCTTTACCAGCTTACATTTGTCAACGGTACGTAAGACTTCCCTCTCCCCCACCTCCTTTGCAGCCTTTGTTTGTCTTGCTTTTGGATAACAGTCAGTGTAAGTGAGATAAGGTGGTGGTATGCATCATAGTTTTGGTTAACGTTTGTCTGATGGCTAAGGCTACTGGGCCCTAACTTCATACATGGGGTCCACAGAGGGCAGAAGAAAGAATCTCATTCTATGAAACTGGAGGTATGGGAGTTGTGAACCACCATATGGGTTTTAAGAACCAAACCTGGGTCCCGTTTAAGAGCAACACAGGTTCTTAACTTCTGAGCCATCTCTCCATACTTTGCAAAAGCTTTACTTTGATATTGTCTCACCATGATTTGCTTTTGTTTTGTGTACATTTGCAGTTCTGGGGAAAACATCATCACCTATGTCAGTTTCTTAAAGTGTTTCCCTTATATTTCCTTCAGTGATTTTAGTATCGGATCTTACATGTTTAAGTTGATTTTGCACAGGGTGATATACAGAGGTTAAGTTTCACCTTTCTAAATGTGAATGTGCATTTTTTCTAGAACCTTGGTGAAAGCTGTATGCTTATGTAGGTGCCGCATTAAATAAGGGAAGAGCAAGTTTAGTTTGTATCATTGGGACTTAATACAGCATTGCTAGCATTGAACAAAGTCAACGCTCATAGTTAGCAGGGATTACAACTAGGAAACTTTTTCACCATTGTTTCAGAGTTAATAGTGAGTCACCAGGTGATGTATGAATCACATATAAAATAGAATGTGTCAGAAAAAGTCATAATACCCCAGAGAGTAACTAGAAGTTGTTAAAGATACTGCTTTACTCTTAATTTTGGAAGAAAAAAAAGAAAGAGAGAGAGAGAGAAAGAATGAAAGAAAAAGTAAAAAGAAAAGAGAGAAAGTTTAAACTTTGGATCCTCAAATTCCTCTTCATCAGTTAACTTTACACCATATTTTCTTTGCACTTTCAGTTTCATTGCAGTGAAAAGGGAACCTTGCCTTCCTGCACGTGTGCAACCAGTCCTCATTTGCAAGTTTACTATTGACGTGCGGGCTCTAAAGAAAACATAGGCTCTGGGCCATTAGAGCTGCAAATGTTTATTTCAAAGTACCTGCAAATGTTTATTTCAAAGTACCTGGACTGAATGCTTGTCCTGTGGGAAATTGCGCTTAAAGAGGAAGAAGAGGACTCCTTCAGTGAACCAGTGCAACTCTCTTAGAAAAGTATATCTGCCCTCTTTGGACAGGGTAAAACCCACCATCTCTCTTCTGGATTATTTGAAGTCAGGTATTTCCACAGAGAGGAGCATATAAACAAAATGGGTTTAAACACACATAGAGTATGCTTGCTAAGTGAGGACAAGCTAAATGAGGGCAAATCTGTCTTTGAAATGACACATCAGGGAAATTCCTGTGTACTATTTCAAGAGTATTCGTGAGTGGGTATGCACATGCTTAAAAATTATGACAAATAAACCCATCCATCATATATTTCCAAAGTTATATAACAACCCATCTGTCAATCCGAATAAGGACCTTGCCCCTAAGGATTAGCTCCTCCCTTTTCCAAAATTTATAAAAGAGGTACTTCTGCCATACACACATACGGGGGTTAAAGAAATGGCTCAGCACTTAAGAGAACATCTTAATCTTGGGAGCTAATACCTAATGAGTACAAAGTTTCTTTGGGGATGATAAAATAAATGACCTACAGGGGATTGGAGAGATGGCTCAGAGGTTAAGAGCACCTTTGGCCCACAAGGACCAAATATATCTGGGCACAGGGTTTTTTATTTCTGAAACTGTTTCTCCAACCAAGGATCATGTATGGATATACCTAGAACCTTTACTCAGACAAAGCTCGTGGTAGCTCAATAACCAATTGGTATCACATATTAAGGGGAACAGGGACTATCTCTAACAGGAACTCAATGGCAGGCTCTTTGACCTCCCCACCCCCAAGGGAGGAGCAGTCCTGCTAGGCCACAGAGGAGGACTTCTCAGCCAGCTCTGAAGATACCTGATAAAACAGGGCCAGATGAAAAGGGAGGAGGTCCTCCCCAATCTGTGGACTTAGAAAAGGGCAGGGAGAAGCTAAGGGAAGGAGGGTGGATTGGGAGGGAATGAGGGAGCGGGATACAACTGGGATACAGAGTTAATAAAATGTAACTAATAATAATAAACAATAAAAAAAAAGAGCACCATCAGTTCTTCCAGAAGTCCTGAGTTCAATTCCCTGCAACCACATGGTGGCTCACAACAATCTATAATTAAGTCTGGTGTCCTCTTCTGTTGTACAGGGCACATGCAGATAGAATATCGTATAATAAATAAATACATACATACATACATATATACATGCATGCATAAATAAATAAATAAATAAACAAATAATTTTTAAAGATGACCTATAACTGATAGCGGTGATGGTTGTACCAAGAAATAGAGAATTCTATACTTTAAATATGTGACCCCATCACTTGTGCAGTATTTCAGTAAAGCTGTTAAATTAACTAAATTGGCCATTTCTAGTCCTCAAAGTTACAAAACACATGGGATACACAGTAAAACAAAGTGATTTCATTAAAATATATATAATTTTATTTGCAGTCTCTACCAAGTTTTGTGATATGAAGTCATTGTCTTAATTATTCTATCCTTTATTTTCATTGACAAGGTAACAGGAAACCTAAAATAATTTGTTGTCATATATTAACGTTTTATAAATATTAAGTGGTAATCACCATTAGAATGTATTTTGCACTATCTATGGCTGGCACAGATAGATTCATTAAAGACCAGGGTGTGTGTCTTTCTGCAAGATTTTAAAGATCTACGATTTTAAAGATCTCTGCTAATACCAAAAATACTTCATAGCTACCATCTATAAGAGTCCAGTATTTCTAGGCTGTTGGGAATCAGTCACTGACCACAGCCAGGGAGCACCACAGGCATCAAGGTTTGCTTCTTCCTCTAGCAGGTGAGGATAGATGGAAGAAAGTGAGTGGAGGCAGAATCTAACTTAGGTTAGAGTCAGAAAAAGTCCAGGATTTGACCCTATACACCCATTCACTGTGACTGGGCCTTTCTGGTTTACTTCCTCATTGCCATCTCCATCTGAAGCCAAGGACTGGACAGCAGCAGAAGGCTTTATAGTATTGTTGAAAGGGATGCATGAGATCATGCTTGCAAAGCATTTAGCTGAGAGGCGTTGATGGCCGCGAATGTAATTGATTCTGTATTCAGCACTCCACACCTCTGAATTAGCACTACAATGGGTTTCCGTTATTGTAAACATCAAAAGTCCTGTTTTACTCCATCCTCCAAGCACCATTTTCTTTCTGTTTCTTGTCTCTATGGACAGCAATAAACCATATTTGGAAGTCTAATTAGGCATGCACAACTCCTGTCTGTCTTATCTTAATCCTGCCAGTAATAGAACAGTAATTGTTCAGAGAAACTACAGGGGAAATTGTGAGTGAGGAGCACACACAGTGCTCCAATTGATCTCAATTACTGTCATGAAATTGAGTCTTCTGTCCGACATCTAAATTTAATGCTTCTTTTTCCCTGAGGATCTGTCCCTGGTTGTTGCCTTCTATCATATCTGTGGTTGGGCTGTCACCATCTGCATTGCCCTCTCCATCAGAATGATGGAATTGTTTTCCTTCGTGCAGTATTTCCCCTTTATAATATTGTTGGCCTCCTAAATCCCCTCTTTAGTCTTCTGACGTTCATACTTGAATTGTTTCATTTTCTCTGGTTTTAGCACCTGAATAATTGATTTCTATTCATGAGCAAAAAGACCATTTTTCAAAACCTAAACAAGATGAGACCAGGCTTTGCTCAAAGGATGAAAACATATTCTGAAGTGAATTATTTCCCTCTTTATTTGGGTGCAATTAGGAAAGTTAATGATGGGTAATTTCCAGCATGCATATGCTTTCACTTTGCTGATTTATAAGCAGGCATAAACATAATTAGGTGTGCATATGCATCCTCACAGTTTAATGGCCCCTAGATTCTTGGTAATTAGGAGACTCAGCGTGCTGTTGATGTGTCATTTTTCAGGCTAAGGTATGGCAGGCTTTAAGAACTGACTATCCCCAGGAAGTTGCGTGAAAACGCAAAGCATAGAGTTCTATAAATTCAGAGATAATGGTATCTTAGGAGATATTCACCATCTGTTTCTCTTCTTAAGTAGAGTCAATAGATTTGGATAGTTTTAGAAAATGCATCTGCCTAAAATAGACATTCTTTAAATTGTAAATTTTTTGGAAATTAGCAGATTTACAGTAATTTAATACTATTGCTACATAAGAAAACATCTTTTTATGGTAGCCAACCATGCTTGGGGATACTGTCCTGCTTCAATGGCTGTAAAGGCCTGAATGATCATGGCTGCATTACACTGTTGTGAGACTCTAACCTTGCATATACACCACAGGCAAACCATAAAAAGCTAAAATGTTACGCTCAGGATGCGAGGCTAAGCACTGCACTCAGGGTCAGCCGCTCTTGACCCAGAGAAGAGCATGTCTGATTGCATGCGGGTTGATGCCCCAGGTCCCGCCTCTGAGAAAAAGGTATCGGACGGGTCTGATGCTCTTTGGGTGGATGACACCTAAATGAACATTGGTACAAAGTCCCAATATATTTCTAATATCAGAGATCAGACCTCTACTCTTGCCTGATGCGTCTAAAACAAAAAGAGGGAACTGTAGAGAGCTGCGTAATACCGTGCCTTAAAGATGGAGCTGGTTTCCACCTTCCACCTTCCCGATGGTGAGTGCTCTCTGTCACAAACAACTCCATATTTGGCTAAGGCTGAGGATCTGGCTTGCTTCCGTGTATGTGGACCTATTTGCATTGCCCACGAGGCACGCTGGGGTTGGCTACCCAGAGGCTATTTTAAGCTGTGGGCTGGCTTTCCCCAGGGTCAGAAGATTGTCCAAGGTTCCTGAATAAACTGCATTGAGAAGAACAAAAAAAAAAAAAAAAAAAAAGATCAGAAAGAAGGAGAGGAGGACCTCCCCTATCAGTGGACTTGGGGAGAGGCATTCATGCAGAAAGGGGGGGAGGGTGGGACCGGGAGGGGAGGAGGGAGGGACTTATGGGGGGATACAAAAGGAATAAAGTGTATTTAATAAAAGTTAAATAAAAAATTAAAAAAAAGAAAAAAAGAAAACATCTAGTAAAATGAAGGTTGTACAGACAAGGCTATGTAGATTCTTAGAAAAATACAAGTAAACTGGGAGAAGATGAAGGAAATAGGTTTTTGTTTGCTTGTTTGTTTGTTTTCAGTGTAGAACCCACATCTCATTAGAATTCTAGCTTAACTGCTAGTAGGGGTAGCTATGCATTTTATAGGACCCACTGCAAAATAAAAATTCAGGGTTCTTTGTCTAAACAATAAGATATTAAAGTCGTTGTCTAAAAAGTGTTGAAAAAGTACAGGGCCTCTCTAAACACGTTTTCCTGTTTGACTGAACAGCTGGGATTGCTACAAATTTAACACTTAGTATTGAAAGATACAACATGGCCAACAAATGATAGCAGAGTGACAATAAGGTGAAGGTTTTGGAGAAATGATTGCAAGCAGCATTTCTACGAGCTCTTACTAAAGAGCAACTAGGAAAGTCAATTACAACTGAAACTGCTTGTATAATTATTTTTGAACAAATTATTAAATATTATAAATGTTACAAGCTTAACAAATGATTACACATGGATATATGAGCAGTGCTTGTAAGAGGAAAAATATTCTAACTTTTTATCTCTTGAGAATTCTTTTTATCATTTCCCTATGTATTGAAAATTTTATTTTAGAAAAATAAAACAAGCTATCAAGCAGAAAAAGGAGACACAAAGTACCTTCAGAAGAGCTCAGCAATAGTAATGACATAGCTTTTTGTTGTGGGAGAACATGTAATATTGCAGTACTATGTGCAGAGAGCAGTGTTGAATCCAAATCCATTTTCCTGAAGGAGCTCTCTGTGAAATAGAAAAGATAATCTCAAGAGTTACTTCTACTGGGGTAGCCAATGACCTGAAAAGGGAAAGGGCTGAGATTTCTTGTTACTACTGCAATACCTATCTTAACCCTGCCTCTCCATCTGCGAAAGATATGTCAGGCAGCACAAAAAGAATGTGAAAGACTCATACTAGAATTGGATTGAAGAACCATCTTAGAGCCTAATTCCGACACAATAGCTATATTTCAACATTCTTTTTCTTCCCCTCCATTAAAGGCCATGATTACAATCCCTCCAAGGCTCCTCATTCTAGTCTAATATCAGCACCACATAATACATGTAAGTATTATGATTCCAATGATGGATCCTTATCTTTCTGGTATGGTACAAAAGGGATCTGCTCCTTGAATTAGGCCTCTCATGGGAGGCTACACGCCAATGATGCTCAAGCCTCCAATGATGAGACTTCTTGTCCATCCCATGATGGGGCCAACTTCTACCAGGGATGGCTGATAGAATAGATAATGTCTTGGAGTGCGGAGGAGGTTCTGTGAAATAAACTCAATTTTCTTCAGAGATTTTTTTTCTTCCTTTAAACAGATTATTAAACTTCTTCTGGTTTCATCAATATGGCTCAAATGAATAGTGACCAAACCTGAAGACCTGAATTTTATCCTCTCTGCTCACATAATTGAAGAAAAGAACTGACTTTTGCAAGTTCTTTTCTGACCTTCACATATAGATGTGTTTTCAAACAAGAGGATGTTTTGCTGTCTGATTTACTATTGCATTATTTTGTGCCTTCACCGAGTTCAAAATGTTCCATTTGTTTGACAAGTGTCCCATACGTGAATGAATGTGACAAGTGTCCCATACGTGAATGAATGTAGAAACAAGTGGACTTAGCCAAGGACAGATGTTCAGGAAGAGATCCATTTGATATTGAGGACCAGACTCTTTAAATCTCCCTGTTAATTGTCTCTCATCCACAAGCAGAGAAAATTTCCAGAATTTATAGACAAAGTAGAATCAAAATGCTCATGACTGACAGTCACAATTCCTGGGCATGACTGCTGAATTAATGGGTTTGGGTTGTGTTCTTTCTTCAGATTTTATTTGGGATATTTATCTTACATTTGAACACAATTCTACATGAGAGTGGTGGGTTGAGTAAAACATGAGTTTTGTATTTCTTTCTTTTTTTTGTAAAATAAAGCAAGACTTTAAGTATGTAGTTATATGTCCTAGAAGGGGAAATTTGCATGTGTTTGAATTTCAGGCTGAGCCCTAGACTCCTGCTATAGCCTGAAAAAGGGGGATAAGGAGGTCTGTGAAGGAAGAATTTGAAGCAGTTCCTAGAGAATGATTTTCTCAATAAAACAAACATTTCTTCAATTTTTCTTAGGACAACCTTGAATAGAGTATGAAAACCATTGTTACTTGTTTTGGGGCATGGAATACACCTGCCTCTATTGATGATTTTGCAGGTGATGTTGCTTTAAGTTCATTAGTAACTCTCCTATTATCCTGGCTTCTCTGAGCATACCAACATTTACACTAGTAATTTCAAAGTCCCATAAATCTTTGTGTGCCTTCAGTGACACCAATATTGCTAAGGATCTTCATGCAGTTATCTACGAGGGTTAGGGTTAGAGTTAGGGTTAGGGTTAGAATTAAGGTTAGAGTTAGGCTCACTCTTCTGTTTGTGAAATTCAAAAATATTTCCTGTAATCTATCATTCTGCATTTCCATACTACACATCATTTAGCTTCACTGTATTTTTCATGATCTTGCATATGAAGTATCTATTTACCCAGTTATTTATTCATTGTTCTCTGATGTCTGGGTTCCACAAAGGCAAGACATTTTCTGTTCTAGTCATATAATGCTGTATACAATGACTTAAAAGAGAATGCCAGGAACAAACATGGGTAGCACCTGAATTAATTACCCCAATGTCATAGAGAACAGATGTTGGCCTAATACTTAAATCATTTGAATTTTAAAGAGTGCTGTGGATTTTAAAATGATGTGTGTGGTTTGAATGAGAGAAATCCTCTATAGGTTCATGTGTTTGAATATTTGACGCCCACTCCCCCAATCTGATGACACTGTTTTGGGAGATTATGGAGTATATTTTAGGTGGATCATTGTTGGAGGATGGGCTGAGTCGCTGAGGGTGGGTCTTGAGGTCTGATTGCCTGCACTCACCTTCTATCTCTTCCCCACTTCCATATAGAAGATGCAATGTGACCAACACGTGATGACACTGTCTTCATGCCCTTTCCATGATGAAATGTAGTTTTAAGCTATCAGCTTAGACAATTCCCTTTCTCATGAAGTAGTTTCCTGTGGAGTACTTGGTAACAGCAAGAGTAACTAATAAAATAGGGTAAGGTGTAAAAAAAAATGTTGAAGACCATTGACAATATATGTAAGAAATGGGCTTCCATAATTTTAGTCACAATTAATGTGGTTTCGTTTGTATTTGCACTTTGCTGTAGCGTATGAGTATTGTGTATCTTCACAGAGGTCATAAGAGGATATTGGATTCCTTAGAACTGGAGTATATTTTGTTGTAATCAACCATATATGTCCTGGGAACCAAAACCAGGTCTTCTGAAAAGACATTAGCTGCTCTTACGTGCTGAGTCACTTCTCCAGTCCCATATATAATTTTTCATCCATCAGTAGCCAATAGTATTATTAGGTTAGCAAGAACACTATTGATATGCTTGAGCATATAGTAGTATCATGAGGTGTGAAAATCAAACTGAGTTTTCTAGGTACCACTGACTTTATGAAAGCATTGATGTCTCAACTACCATGAGTTCCACCTTACCATTTTTATTTCCCACTAATGGGGGGTGAGCATCCAGTTTAGATACAGAAGGGTCATTTTAAGTCTCGGAGATGCTTTTATAATCCATGAATCTTTTTCAAAATTGCCTGGCACCATGACAGAGAATTGGGTACTCATTACTGAATTTTCTTTGCATCTAATTGGCACTCTTCTATGTCAGGTAACTTCAATAGATGTGATATTGTATCTATAACCTTTTCTTAATGTCTCACAACAGAACTAAGGTGATGCTACAATTGAATAAAATATTATTAAATGCTCAATGAAAGCAGAAGTAAATTTCATCAGAGATAAACTCTTAGAATTGCTGCAAGATACAATTATTCTTAGGAGTATTGAAGATTTTATATATAGGGATATTAGTTATCTGTCTTGAATAGATATTGAATACTTGATATGTGGAGTTACCCTCAAATGTAATTTATGTCTATCCTTGACACCTCTACTCAGGATGATTTGTAGTGACATAATCAAATTGCTCATATAAAAAATTTTATCCTTGTGATAACTTCATATATTGCTCAAAGATTCACAATTTAATATATTACAGTTCAAAGTAGTATATTTGTCAAGATATGTTAGTCATTTTAGTAAGCCATGTATTAAAATGAGAAAAAGGGAAAGTTTAGATAACCTGCTTGCGTTACCTTTCAAACTTCTCTTACTCAAACTTCTCATAATCATATCTGATTATGGGTATGATAATACTGTCCTCTTTATTTTTACATGTTTCACAAAAAATGTAAAAATGTCCTCTGGTGACATTGAATAATGGTTCTGGGATTTTGAATTTGTTTCTGGAATTTTAATCACTTATTATATTTTTATAACTTACCAAATATGAGGTATTTACTATTTAGAGAACATGGAATGCATACAGATTGGCAAACTCAAAGTACAAAGAGCAACACCATGCAATAACTACTGTCAAATAGCATTTTTAAATACTCACATTACAGGGCTTACCTTATAATAATGTAGCACAGCATAGCACTGCATACACATATACAGCAAAATATTTAGTGATGTCACAGGATTTCATAACCAATTGCAACATAAATTATTTAATCACTTCACCATGCCAAGGTGCTTTTATTAGCTGAAGTCATTCTTTCTAATAGCTGTCATTAACATCTCACTGTTACATATTTGTGTATATACACAACTGTTTCTTTAAGATGGATTTCTTAGAAATTGCTGTCCTGAATGAATGCCTTGAGAGTTTAGGAAAATTATACAGAAAAAATATAAATTATAACAAATGGTATCTATTTTTTTATAATAGCTGCATCTATTTGTGCCAACACAAAACACTTGTGATTGGTTTAGCCCATGCTTACATGAATATTGGGGATACCAGTCATCTCTTTTACTATTTCTCCTGTTCTAATTGCTTCTTTGATGTTTATGACTCTGCAATGTAATTACATTTTTGATATTTCAGTTTGTATTATTTTCTTGTGAGAACTAACCTTTAATGTGAGTTCCAGCACAGCCAGGGCTAAACAGAAAAAACTCAGTCTCAAAAATCTAAACAAACAAACAACTGTGGAATCTGGCTTAATGATCGAGTGTTTACATCTCTCTCTCTTTCGCTCTCTCTCTCTGTACTTATTCATTTGCACCTGTTGGCTACACCCTTCACCTATGTTTTAGTTGGGGTGTTCCTCTTCATTATTGAACTAAACGTTTGATCAGGTTAAAGATGAAAATGTTTCTGGTTAAACATGAAAGTGTTTCTGTTTGTGGTATGGACAATAAAATAAACTAATATAAATACTTCTGTGGTGTTGAGGACTGAATGCAATCCATTTTACTGGTTAACAACGTCTTATGCACCCTGAGCTATAACTTCAGTCCTAGTCAATATTCGAAAAATATGGAATGGTTCTTCATTAATGCTCTGAAGTAGGTCTTTTTCTTTTTTCTGTCCTGTTTGCTAAAACTCTCTGCCCACCAGAGTCTTCTCTCTTCTCTCATGCAGTCCCATGTCTCTTTAGATCTTCTCATCTTGTTACCCCTTAGACTGAGACTTATGCATGTCTGCTGCCCCAGTGACATGTGCCCTACGCATTGTTCGGCGAAGCCTACTGAGAAGCAGCTCACTGCTTTCTCATGCATAGACATCATGAAAACTTGTTTCATTGATGATTATTTTCATTTGGTTTCTTTAGATAATTCACAATCTTGGTGAGAATAAGAACAACATATCTTTTCTCACAAAAACAAAAGATTTAATTTGAAGCTATAGGCCAAAGAAGGTGGTGAGGGTAGATCATTACTTATTGGACCCTTCTTTGAAAAATGCTTTATTGTTTATAATTTGTATAGCAATTAAATAAGGCACATTGTAACTATTTACCTTGTTTCTTCCAAAAGAGAAATTATGGTTGAGGGTTACAAAATGACTTCTCCATGTTAACATAGCCAGACCCACATTGAGAGGGGCATCTACCTATTTGCTCTTACTTCTCTGTCTGTAGTCTCTTTTGTGCAGGATTTTCCTCAACCCAGCAGCTAAGTACACACTTCACATTTCGATATGTGATTTATTCCTGAACAGACAAATCTTGTGAGAACAAGTGTTTTGTCCATTTCTGGCTCATTCCTACTCCAAGATAACCTACCAGACTTTGATTTCAGTGAATAATGCTGGAGAGTACACATAACTTCAAAGCTGTAATTCACATCAGTCTTACCACTTTTCACAGGGCACCGAAAATTGCTGCCTGTGTCAGCTCACTTGTGAGACTAGAAATCATATTACCATTTTCTATAAAAATATTGAGACATGCACAGACACCACACTGAAAGAGGCTGTTATATTCCATTTTCTAAAATTGCAGCAAAGAGAGTGTTCGTTCTCCCTTTGGAGGCCATGTTCCCTCTGTATTTTATTTCTTTTCTTTTCTTCCCCCCCCCTTTTTTTTAAGTGTCATTTCAACTTTAAGGAGCTGTTTATCTTTGACAATAGATTTTCTCTGGTGGTAGGATGTGGTGCTCACCAGGTGATGAAGATCAGCTTGTTATTCTCATTACAGGAAAAGAAAAGGAGCAGTGCAATACTATAGTGCAAAATGGGCTGAGTGGTTTAGGAATTGAATTTTGAATACTCAGCCAACATTAGTTGGCATGAGTTTTGGCAAGGTAATGTTATCATTTACTACTCTAGGAAATAAACAAATAACCTTCCCACCCACCCACCCATATGTTTTTTTAAGGGTCTCACTATGTCACTCCTGTTGGCTTGGACTTGAACTTGCTATACAGCCCAGGCTGGCCTTGAATTAATAGATATATGCCTACCTTTGCTTGGAGGGTGCTGGAAAAAAAGGGCATTCACCACCATACCCAGCTCACAAGACACAATTTATTTATTTTGAAAATATAAATACCTCTTTATATCTCTTCATATCATAGAATCTTTTTCATAGACATTTAACATTTATATTGAAATGCATTTCCTTTGTATTTAAATCTTATATAACCTATCACTTGTGAAGTGAAGTGCATGAGTGAGAGAGAAACAGATAGAATGAGAGATAGAAAAAGAGAGAGGGGAGCGATTTAAATAAACAGGCCTTTTTATTATAGGATTCTTGTAAAATATCCTAGAAATCTGTATATTAAATAAGGGGCAGAGATGACTTGCTTCCCCTAAAAATATTTGAACTGAAGACTCTTGTTCTCTGCATTCTTCTTGTTTATTAGCACCTTCCAGACATGCTTATAAGATAGGAGAAGCTTCTTTGTGTATTCTTAAATATACTATGTACATTCCTGCCTTGATAATTTGCTTTAGTGTTCTGTTCAGGAAGTTGTCTGCTGTGCCAAGAGTTCAAAGCTCTTCCCCTTTTTTTCTTACAACAGATTTAGTGTCTCTTGTTTTATGTTGAGGTCTTTGATCCACTTGGACTTTAATTTTGTGCAGGGTCTATTTGCATTTTTCTACAGCTGGACATCAGTTAGACCAACACCTTTTGAAGATGCTATCTTTCTTCCATTGTATGGTTTTGGCATCTTTGTCAAAAGTCAGGTGTCCATAGGTGTGTGGATTTATTTCTGGGTCTTCAATCAACAATTAATAAAACTCATGAAATTGAAAAGCTTCTGAAAAGCAAAGAACACTGTTGACGGAACAAAACCATAGCCTAAAGACTGGGAAAAGATCTTCACCAAACCTACATCTGACAGTGGGCTAATATCCAGAATATATAAAGAAATTAAACACCAAAACCCAAACAATCCAATTAAAAAATGGAGTACAAAGCTAAACAGAGAATTCTCAAAAGAGTATTATTAAATAGTGGAGAAACACTTAAAGAAATGCTCAATATCTTTACTTATCAGTGAAATGTAAATCAAAATGACTCTGAGATTTCACCTTACACCCATCATAAGGGCTAAGATAAAAAAAAAAAAACTCAAATGACAACACATGCTGGTGAGGCTGTGGAGAAAGGGGAACCCTCCTCCATTGCTGGTGAGGATGTAAACTTGTACAACCACTTCGGAAATCAATCTGGTGCTTTCTCAGACAATTGGGACTAGTGCTAAACCATTCCAGGGCATATACCTGAAAGATGCTCTACCATCCAACAAAGACATTTGCTCAACTATGTTCATTGCAGCTTTATTTGTAGTAGCCAAATCTGGAAACAGACTAGATGTACCTCAACTGAAGAATGGGTGGCACATTTACACAACTGAATATTACTATAAACAAGCTATTAAAAACAAGGAAATCATGAAATTTGCAGGCAAATGGATGAAAATAGAAAAAAAAAATCACCCTGAGTGAGGTAACCCTGAACCACAAGGACACACATCACTTATAAGTGGATATTAGGCATGTAATATAGGATAACCATATTAAAACCTACAGAATTAAAGAAGGTAAACAAGAAGGAGGACCCTAAGGAGGATGCTTAAATCGCATACAGAATGGCAAATAGGATAGACACTGGAAGAGATAAAAGAGAGGCAACAAGACAGGAGCCTACCACAAGGAGATCCTCTGAAAGGCTCCACTAAACAGGGGATTTAAGTAGGTGCTGAGACTCAGCCAAACTTTGGGAAGAGCACAGGGAGTGTTATGGAAGAAGTGTGAAGACAGAAGGACCTGGAGGAGACAGGAGCTCCACAAGGAGACCAACAAAATAAAAAAATCTGGACCTAAGGAGATCTGCAGAGCCTGATGCAGCAACCAATGCTCATGCATGGAGAGGACCTAGTCCCCCTGCTCAGATGTAGCTGATAGGCTGTTCAGTTTCATGTGGCTTCCCTAGTAAGGGAGCAGGGATTGTCTATGACATTAACTCATTTGACTGCTCTTTGATCACTTGTCTCTGGCTACCTGGCCTTGCCAGGCCACAGAAGAAGAGGATCCAGGTAGTGCTGATGAGGTTTGATAAGTTAGGGTCAGATGGCAGGGGAGGAGAACTCCCCTTTTTAGTGTACTAGGGGAAGGGGATGGGAGAAAAAGGGAGGGAGGATGAGATAGGGAGGAGATGAGGGAGGGGTTACAATTGGGATATAAAATGAATAAAATGTAAAAAATATAAATTAAAAAATGCTTTTTTGTCCTTGATGCACTGTTTTCTCTATACATTTGCTTCTCTATTTGAACAGATTTTCTGCTTGTTCTTAGAAGGTAAAAAAATAATAAGATTTAGGCTTATAATTATGCTGAAAGTGGCAAGCAACAACGTATCTACTGTACACAGGAAAAAAAAAGACCTTTGGTAGTTGTTTGTGGATTTTCTATAAGAAACAAACAGCTTCAAGTGATAAAAATGTCCAGCAGAAATACACAAACCCAAGAAAGTGCAGTGTGGAAGGACTACAGAGTAAAAGTTTAGATGAGTGAAATCTTGAGGAAAAACTTGACCATGCTCATTTGCATAGAGAAGCTAGTCATAGCACAGGCACCTCAAGAGCATGGAAAAGTTTCAACCTGAACAGCAGATGGTTTGGTCTTATAGAGTTAGTGTGCCAAAATACTGTGGTAGTTTGAATGAAATAGCTGCCCATAGGCTCATGTATTTGAATGCTTATTCGCTAGGTAGTGGAACTGTTTGAGAAGCATTAGGAGGTGTGGCCTTGTTGGAGGAGGTGTATCTTTGGGAGCGAGCTTTGAAGTTTCTAAAACCCACTCCAGGCCTTGTCCGTCTATCAGTCTCTCTCTCTCTCTCTCTCTCTCTCTCTCTCTCTCTCTCTCTGTGTGTGTGTATGTGTTTGTTTGTGTGTGTGTGTGTGTGTGTGTCTTTCTGTGTATCTCTGCCTCTGCCTCTCTCATCACTGACTGTTCCATCCCCACGCCAGTCTGCTTCCTGCCTGATCATGGACTAACACTGTAAAACTGTAAGCAGGTCCCAATTAAATGCTTTCCTTTATAAGAGTTATAAGAGTTGCCTAGGTCATGGTGTCTCTTCACAGCAACAGAATAGTAACTAGTAAGGCAAATATTACAGCTAAGTACGTCTTGTAAAGAAGAGAAATATATTCCATATCTTTTGGAGGACTAGGAAGTCTATGGTGATAGTAAATGAACATGAAAATCTCATATAGTGCTTGAAAAAGAAAAAAAACAACCTGATGCACATATTAAAGAAACAAATTAGTATCTGAATAAAATGTGCTCAGCTACTATGAGCTAGCAATTCCATTTATCAGAAAATTGCAAATAAGAAATAGATATGTGTAATCAATTTATGGCTATGGTTGTACATCATAACTCAAACTGTTATAATAAAACATTGGAACCAATTCAAATTACAAAGTGTGTGTATGATTAATTCACTCTTTGTTGCACATATCACTGAATTTAGTGGCCTAGAAAAATTCTTGATTAGTCAGGGACATGTTTAAAATCATAGATGCAATGTTATTAGAGCTGTGAAAACATTTACATACAGAGTAGAAAATTGATGGTAGTTGTCTCTGTATTATACAATCATTGTTGATCATACTCTCTTTGCCACTATTTCAAATGCAAACTTTCCTCTGAAAGAAATAGTAATTATTTTATATTCAGAAAAATTATATTTGAAACATTGGTTCTACTTCTGTCATGTTAAATAATAGTTGCATTTATCTGATCTCACTTATGTTCATGGAATGACATTCTTATACTTTTAGAAACTCTGAGGTCATCCCCTTAGACTTCACATTCCAGTATATTTTAATTTAAATATTGTGTAATATTTTCCTCATAAAATGGGCTTTAAGATGCCAAGGCTATGCTGGAATTAGCAATGTATTATATGCTTGGCCTGAAACTTGTAATCCCCTTGCCTGAAATAAGGGTATCAGACAACACAACTGACTCATAAGGTGATTTTGGATTCACTTAGTCTATTTACGATTCATTTTCCTTATCTACAAATGAGAGTTAATGAAGATCATAGTTTTTTAAGTTATGGTTGGAGTCAATTGGTGTGACAAAGGTTGACATAAAGTAAACCTGTCAAAAGTAACACAGATATTTAAAATAGGAAGCTCAGTAATATAGTTATAATGCATTTTCAATGTTTCTATACATGAGACTCTAAAGAAATATTTACTCCATTCCCTTCTGCCCTGCTCTCCTGCTCCCTTGCTCTTGAGATCAAGTGGTCTTTCCTAGTGGACAGGGATCCGGATGGAGAGTGTACTGCCACCTAGTGACCTCTGTCTTCGCCAAGGCTGCCTGGTGGCTTGTTTATTTTTCAGGCCCCAAGAACTCACGTAAACCTATTTGTCACAGACAGGATCTCTGTGCTCCTGCCCTTTGTCGAATTGACCTGCTTTTTCTTCCTAATGTAATTTTGTGGCATGCTTCCATTTGTGAGGCAGCTGAACCAGAACCAATTATATTGTGTTGTAAAGGACCAGAATGAAAAGCCACAGCAGCTTCCTTAAGCTACTCTTCCTAGAGCCCTGCTGAGTCCTTGGTGAGAAATAGACAGGACTCAGGCCGTGAAGGGGCAGCCAAGGCAGTGTTCAGCAGACTCCTGGGAGCAGAGCTTCTGTTCTCTGGTTATTTGTCTTTTATCTAGCTCACCGGTGTGGAAGGGAAAGAAGCAGTTTTATCTTAGGCTTTAGTAAAGAACAGAGGCAAAGACAGGAGCAATGCCGGCCAGTGTGCAGCGTGGGCTCTTCCGCTTATTTACCCTTCCTCTGGGAGTCTGAAGCTGTACAGGTTAGGAAGTGTCTCCCGCATCTAGCGAACCCATTTTTCAGTGTTCCATGGGGGAAAGCATGTTCCATGGAGAAACAGCATAGGCGCCCAACCCCATTTTAACCATTCTAAACTTACAATACAAGTAAATTATTTCACCTCTCCATCTCAGTTAATCCCAATTTTAAGTTGGAAGAGTAGGATGCTTCTGTTCAGCTGCCTCACAAATGGAGGCGTTCCACAAAATAACATTAGGAAGAGAAAGCAGGTCAGTTTGACAAAGGGCAGGAGCACATAGATCCTGTCTGACAAATAGAAAGTTTCTGTGGATGAATGGGTAGGGTGCATAGGAGAGTGGATGTGAAATAGAGTATAACATGGCATTTGTTGTACAATTTCATGAAAACACTCCCATCTTCCCAGTGTGCTGAGTGTTACAGGAAAAGGTTAAGGCTGAGGACTGCAGGGGATTTCTAGGGCTCTGGAAGTGTACCAAAACAAAACAAAAGAAAAAAAAAAATGGAAAAGATTGGTGATTGTCGTTCAAACCTGGGAACAAGTTCAGGGTGTAAGTGAGCAAATTGGAAAGCATTAGTCAGTAATTTAGTCTATTTTGAATAATTCACAGTTAACATGGTTACCCTAAGAACCAATGCATCTGACTGCAAGCTCAGTTCTTCGATGACAATAAGAATTACCCTTTGGATAAGCATATCTTTAATATATATTTGTATATCCACATAGGTATAATGTATTGCTCAGTTTTACCTATCTGCAGAGAGTTAGATTCCACAACGTTTATCTCTGTGATTTTTAAATCCTGGCATGTATTTTAGAGCAATGCATCCCTTTCACATCCTTCTGAAGTTGAGTTTTCATGAATTGTATCTTCTCGCCATAGAACTAACTTTGCCAAAACAAGTGCGTCACCCCCACATTGCTAAAAAATCAAGACAAATTGTACTGGATTTGTCTAGGTGCAGTAAGGAGATTCTGAAAATTCAAAAGCCATCCAGACTGTCTGAGATCTAGTCGCTGTTCTAAAATGTTTCTTCATCCTACACTTATTTTTACAGAGAAAACTGGACAGGATCACTTTATGGAAAGTGATGTGGACAACATGCAGAGGAGAAGCAAAGGCTTCTGATTAAACAGTAGAAGGAAATTAAACATTCATAATTTCTGTCTCCTTCCATATTCCTTGTGTGGTGCTTGCCTTCGCATTCCTTCACTCTCTCGTAGAACTGCTCATGTCTCCATGTGTTCTTTGACTTTTTTTCTACATTACTTTTTCCTAGAGCTTGGAATGATGAGACTTGGCCCCCAAAACCAAATTCAGTGTATGGTAAAGAATTGTCACTGAACTTCTTCCTGCACCAGAGCAGATTTAGCAAGAGAGGCATGTACAGTAGAGTTGTTTGATAGAGAGACTGTTTTAGTTCAGTGTGCTTGTGATTCTAAAGGACACACTTGGAACAGCCCAGGAAGGACAGGCCTACTTTAGGGAAGAATACCCTTCTTTCCATCATCATGAATTAAGAGCAAAAGAGCAATTTTGTAGCTTTCTGATCACTATAATGATTATCATATTGTTTTTATAACATTAGAATCTAAAACTATTTCTATTTCCAACCTCGATTTCATGAAAGAGGCAGTAGTTATAAACTTTTAACTTCTACAAAGTTCATGACTTGCCACATCTCTCCTGCTGTAGTTCAAATGCATAATAGCAAACATCAAGGTATACATAGCTGCATCAGTAGGAAACATAGTTTATTATAACTTGTATGTATTATCTATAATAATTTGATTTGTCATAATTTTCTACAGATTCACTGAAGGGCCACTCATTTCACACGCTGCTAAAAAAATTGAAATTCTGCATTTTTGTAAGCAGAAAACATAACATCATACTCTTTTTGATAGAGATCATGAGAGTGTTGCATTCTTGCTGTTCACTGTTACTCACTGTTACTCTCAGTCTGGTAAAGTATTTGATAAAAAGAGACTCTCTAAATACTGTAACTGATAAAATAAGGATAGACCATTCATATGATCGGTATACTTGCCTGGCCTTCAATAATTTTGTCATAAGTGAGGAAAATCAAATTCCACATCTCTTCCAATAATTAAAATCCCCATGAAGTAAATGGATGATTGGATGTCATCAAGAATGATTCCAATATAGTAGTGTTGAAAGTTGAGTATCTACGGTAAATTTTAATAAATTAGAGTGGAGAAAGCTAGCTAGATGTAGTACTACATACCTTAATCTACATATTTGGGAGGTTGAGGAAAGGGGATATATGTTTAAGAACACCCAGAACTACAGAAACAGTTCCAGGATGGACATTTTGGGTTGTGTAGTAATTCCCCATATCAGAAAGGCAAAAGGTGCTATCACTCAGCGATTAAAAAAATGTCCAATATAATCTCATTATTATATTGAGTGGAGCCAGGGTTTGAGTCCATAATAGATGAAGGGCTGTTGCTGTCTTGTCTTCTGTATTTTCACTGGGGAAGTTTGGAGTAAGGACTTTCAAGATCATCCCTCAGAAGCCCAGTTGGCAGGAGTCTGATCATTATGAGCATCTTCAAGGTCTTCTGATCCAGAGCAGTGCAGAAACCTGGGTCAGAGCTCTTTCCCCCTGGGTGTGTTGGTAGGACTCTGGATGCTTCCGGCAGTTTAGATGCCTCTCTTCAAATCCCACTGGCCCCAAGCCTTCCTCTGCCTTATGTTCTGATTCTGGTGCCCAGCTTCTGACAAGTTTCTAGTAATAAGAGACAATTTGTAGCAAATGTCTAAATTAAAGTTTATTTTTCTTCTTCAGCTACCTCTATGATCTGAAAATACTAAAGTGTATTATAAGTAAATACGTCTTTTTTTCCCAGAATTTCTTTTTTTATTTACTTATCACTTATTACAATTTATTCACTTTGTATCCTGGCTGTAACTCCCTCCTTTGTCTCCTTCCAGTCCTATCCTCCTGACCTCTTCTCATCCTATGCCCCTTCCTTAGTCCAGTAATAGGGGAGGTCCTCCTCTCCTTCTATCTGACCCTAGCCTATCAGGTCTCATGAGGACTGGTTGCATCGTCTTCCTCTGTGGCCTGGCAAGGCTGCACACCCAGAGTTAGGTGTTCAAAGAGCTTTTCTAAAGTAGAAAGCCTCCTCACCATCACACTGAAATTTAGCCCCAGCTTTATGGGATTTGTTCTCAGAAGTCTGTATTTTTTTTTTTTTAGAATATTCAAAATGCTGTTTCAGTGATTCTCTTACACAATCTACTTTCAGAGAAGATTCATTTTACACTGCTTTACAGTAATACCTTCGAGAGCTTTATGTAGGTAGACTCCTTTATAGACAAACTACTGGCCCTTTATCCTTCAGAGCCACCAGAGTTGATCCATTCATGGTTTTTGTGGAACAAAGAAATTGGAGACAAAAATTCCAGGGTGGTTTGCTTCATTTCTAAATCTCCCACCGTGAAAAGTCACTACAGGTGCAGGCCTTAAGCATCTGTAGTCTAGAATGTCCATGCCCTCAGTATCAGTCTGTTTTGCTGCCTCTCCTAAGAAAGAGTATATATATACTCTTTGTATATATATATATGCATTCTGAGAGAAGGAAAAAAGTAGAGAAAGAAGAAAAAAAGAAAGAAGGAAGGAAGAAAGGAAGAAAGAAAGGAAGGAAGAAAGAAAGAAGAAAGAAAGAAAGAAAGAAAGAAAGAAAGAAAGAAAGAAAGAAAGAAAGAAAGAGAAAAGGGGTGATTTTAAGGAATTGCATTATGTAGTTATAGCTTCTAGATATAGCTTCTAGGTTAGAGGACCAGGGGGTTGAACCTCCAGACTAATTGTGTCTGAGGCAGGGGAAGATCAATGTCTAATCTTAAAAATAACCAAGTAGGAAAAAAAAAACAATTTTCTAATTTGACCTTTATATGGTTATGTTTTATATTCAGGTTTCTGATGCATTGGAAAGGGCCCATCCATGTTTGGAGAGCACTCTGCTTTTCTTGGGTATCTTGTTCAAACATTCATCTCATCCACAAATACACTCATGAGCACACTCAGAATAACATGTAATCAAAGTCTGAACACTGTGGTTTAAGTTCAGTTTAACCTGACAATAAATTATTATTCCATCTCCCACCCCACTTTTTTTTTTTTTTGAAGTGTTAGGGATCAGGCCTTGGTCATGCACTCTGTGATGAGACAGCTACACCATAGTACAATAATTTCACATTTTTATTAGGGAGCAAAAAGTGGCATTTCCATTGATGTAATCATTAAATTTGAGGTCATCCATGTGGATATTTTGGTGGATAAATATTGACTGAAATCTTGACAGGATTGAGAATTACCTAGTCACAGATGTCTAAGTATGTCAATGTCTGATTTTTTAGACGGGATTAACTGGAGCAGAAACACCTACCCCGGATGTAGACTGAATCTTTCCACAGGCTCTGGTGCTAAGATGGTTAGAAAGGATGAAGTAAGCTGAGCACGATCACGTGTGCCCTTCTGATTCGTGACTAGGGATGTCATGTGACCATCTACCTCCTGCTTTCTGCTTGCTCCTGCTACCATGAGTGCCTCCCCATCATGGACTGTACTATCAAGCCGTGAGTCAGGTTGCTAGAGGCAGGACTTTTCCCACGGTGACAAGAAAATTAATGAATACAAACAGAGGCCTGAGGTAACAACTGTTACTGCTCAGTTTAGAAGAAAGTAGAGCTAAAAGAGAAGAGGTTCTTTTGTTGTTTATTTTAGAGAAAACATAAAACATTGGGGTAAATGTTTTCTCTAAATACTTTTCTTTGGCACCCTGCTGTCTCCCTTATGGGACTCTTTTCCTCTACCCTCAGCCTCCACCTCTGCCCTTTCCATAGCTCAGCTTTGCGGCAATGTTGTTTCCTCCCTCTTTACTGAAAACAAATTCCACAGTGTACTATAATAGATCCAAGGGCAGCTGTCCTCTCTTACGTCCTTACTATGTGCAATATTTTACATATATTAATGTGTCAAAGCTTTACAACAGCCTCATGAGAGATGATGACATTTATTTTTCAGAGACCATAATCAAAAGATTTAGTAATTTCACCTCAGGCCACATAGCTATTAAACAATATCTTTACAATCCAGTCCTGCTTACATCAGATGCTAAAGTCTGTGCACATTCTAATTATGCACTGTTCTCTCTACCCCCTATCTCACCAGACTGTTTCATGAAAGACTGAGTAACTGGCTCAAATGAAAATTTTCATCTCTGATTCAGTCTGGTATCTCTACATAGATCCAAACTCAGTGATCTTTTCCAAGCACTGGCACAAACAGAAAATTCGATGTGATTTCTCTCGAAGCAATTAAGGGGCTGCATTCTGTGGCATGACATTCACCATTCACTGTTTATCATCAGAAACTCTCAGACACACTGAAGGTCACGATTGAAAACACAGTTATTTTAAGAGACGGCATTGTTCTCAAAAGCCACAGTGGAACCATTGCCGAGTGATTTAAGCTCAGATCTATATTCAGAGATGAATTCTTCTCTCAGCTCCAATGACGCAAGTTTGTTAGTTGGGGTGTGAGTAGGAGGTGGGGAGGTAAGGTGTGTTGGGGGGGTGAGCATTCATCCTTATCCATCTCATTCCTGCCTTCCGATTGTTGATTATTTCCCCTGTACTTTGCAAACTCAAACTCCTTGCTTTATTTAGCCTAGCGTGTCAATGTCATTTAATTTGCTGTAGAAAATATTTTTCAATTTAAGGAAAATTGAAAAATGCATAGCACTTGCATAATGAAAGGCTTTTGTAAAAAAAAAAAATACACAAGACTTTTTTTTGGAAATCTTTTCTTCTAAATCAGACCTGTGTTTAAACGATGCCCACCTCTCTCTTTTGATCTTCTTTGGCTCTGGCACATGCCCCCTGACTCCCATAACTAGTTACTACTGAAGATCTAAAGATTTGGGGCATTGAGGTATAAGAGAAGAGAGATAAAATGTAGAGAGGATATGGTGGTATGTGTGAATTGTTGGTCTCATTTCTCTTCTTGTAAGAATGTTTATTTATGTGCTCACCCCTTTTCTTGATGTGGGCACTATGTTTATGCGTATTGTCTTTGGGCTATGCCAACAATTCTTTTAGCCAGTTGTATTTTGCCAGACATATGATGAGCAAGCTTGCCTTCTTGCATGTGTACTATCGCCGTGATAAACACACCCCCTCTAAAAACAAGGGCGACATGTCTATGATGCCTTTAATTAATCTTAGCTTGAGTTTAAGCCCCAGTAGACCTTGCTTGTTTTGCCTGGCTTACATCCTTGTGCAAATAAGCAGGAGACCTACGATTTATTTCAATTATTTATTCAGGCCTTGAAGTTTTAGGGTGCTTGTGACAACACGTGTGTGTGTGTGTGTGTGTGTGTGTGTGTGTGTGTGTGTGTGAAAATGACTGACATTTACATGGATGGAGAAATAAAATGTTCTCACACAAAGCTAATCAGTCTTTGAGTTCAGCTTTTACCGGTACATGATAATGCTGGTAGGGTTCTAAGATCTCACTTCTTTCTTTCTGTCTGTCTTTCTTTATTTAGTAATTTTAATTTTACAAGACCTATGAAATGTAGTAGTCAATGTATTTAGCTCATTAAAGTTCAAAGGTTAAATTACTCTCTTGTGTACCCATTGTTAGTAAGCTTTAGAGCCAAACCAAAATATTTGCTAAAGCACATTCTTTGCTATATATTTTTCTTCCTTTTAGACTAAGTCATTTAAGGTTCAGTGTATGCATATTCCAAAAGAGAGGGAAAAATACTATAAGCCAACAGAAAGATCTATTGGATTTTTATTGTTGTTTACAGCATATTCAATACTCTTTATCCTTTGTAAAAAAAAAAAAAATTAACCCTCATACTGAAAAATGGCTGATATCAGTGGCTGCTTTACTATTCTCAAAGATGTGACTCAACACGGGCCCTGCATTGTTGCCTTCAGGTTGACCAAGCATTATGCTGAAGGCTCCAGGCTTCCTTATTCTTTGGTCATTTATTTTAGAACTGTTGTCACTGCAAATTCTTTCTCTATTACTTTAGGATATAAATATTCTCTTAACCTCTTAGCCTTTCAACAGACAAGAAATATCCTTTTGAAGAACCAGGACGCTACCTCTGTTTCCCAATAAAATTATTAATACACATGGCGACCTTATATCCTGATCTCTTTGGAAGGGTTAAGGCTAAGGCCATAAGCACCTATCATCAGACACAGATGGTCTCATAAAGCTAACCAACCTTCCCTTGGAATGTTTCAGTCATTTTTCTTAAGGTCTTGACAGATTCCCTCTGAAGCACCTTCTAATAATGTCTTCCTTGCCTGCTAAACTCCACATGGTACAGTTTTTCATTAGACACGAAGCAAAGAATGATTTACATAATATCATTCAATAAATGATTACCTGGGTTTATATTTCAATTCAGAGTTAATGGGTACACACTTAATGTTCTCTTTCCTCATTTCACTTTTTTGAATTTAATATAATTACATAATTTCTTCCTTCTTATTTCTCCAACCAAAATTTCCCATATTCCCCTCCTGTTCTCCTTCAAATGCACCTTTCATGCTTCCTTGTTCTTGATACTATGCCACTCCTTTTTCTTTTATTTACTGAATTCTAACATGTAGACAGTTGGTTTGTAGGCCTCTCAATATTTGAACATGGCTTATATGACAAGTTGGCTATGGCCAAAGCTAGAGTTTTCATTGCATGAGACATTTTATTTCTGTAGATTGTCAGAAATTCTGAATCATTGCTTTGCTTTATGTTCTTGAAAATGCCACAAAGCTTTCTATTTAAAAAGTAATGTAGTATTTGCTATATTTTTAATCAAGAAGATATTGCCCCAAGCCTTAGCCTTTAGCTTCTTGCTTATCATTAAACTCTCTGGGATCATCAATTCTCACCCAGAAAGGCAAACTGGATGGACATTGGAAGAGGGAGAAAACAGGGAACAAGACAGGAGACTACCATGGAGGGCCCCTGAAAGACTCTATCCTGGAGGATAGCAAAGTAGATGCTGAGACTCTTAGCCAAATTTTGGGCAGAGTGCAGGGAATCTTATGAAAGAAGGGGGAGATGAAATATCTGGAGGGGATAGGAGCTCCACAAAGAGAGCAACAGAACCAAAATATCTGGGCCCAAGGGTCTTTTCTGAGACTGATACTCCAACCAAGGACCATGTACTGAGATAAGGTAGAACCCCTGCACAGATGTAGCCTATGGCAGCTCAGTCCAAGTGGGTTCCCTAGAAAGGGAAACAGGAGCTGTTTCTGACATGAACTCAATGGCTGGCTCCTTGATCACCTCTCCTTGAGGGGTTGGGGGAGCAGCCTTACCAAGCCACAGAGGAAGACAGTGCAGCCAGTCCTGATGAGACCTGATAGGCTAGGGTCAGAAGGAAGGAGAGGAAGACTTCCCCTATCAGTGGACTTGGGGAGGAGCATAGGAGGAGAAGAGGGAGGGAAGGAGGGTGAGACTGGGAGGGGGAGAAGGAGGGGGGCTACAATTGAGATACAAAGTGAATAAATTGTAATTAATGAAAAAAATAAATAATTAAAAAAAATCTCTCTGCAATCACTGCATCTGTCACTAGAACAAAAAATTCTCTTTTCCCCCACAGGATGGCAGTACAAGTTAATGTGAAGCCCCAAAATTCATCACTTTTCAAAATCCAGAATTGTACACTCAAGTCTGCTTTTCCCATATCTTCCTGCAACCGCAGCCCTAAACATGCCTCACTTCTCCCTTTACAGACTCAAATAAGGACTGTCAGTTCAAAAGAGACTTTTGTGAAAAAAAAAAATTATACAATGCAGCAACTTTATTATAAAATATCCCTAGCCACCACAGGCCAGAGTCCAGCGGCCCATAAAACCACACATGTAGTTAACTCAACAGTTTGTGGCTGCTGCGTAGCTCTATATAAAGAGCAGTGGTCAGTGGAACATTGTCAGGACGCCTGAGCTAATCACCAGTCATCAATAAGGCCATTGAAGTGCAGCTGCCGCATTGGAAGTGGATTGGCTTGAATCCCACACAGAAGGAAACAATCTTCACGAGTAGTCAGATGCTAATTATTAGATCAGAGCATGTGGCCTTCAACAGATCCACTCTGGAGAAATACGAAGCCATGTTTGAAAGATCTTTACCGATTAAAAAAAAGAAAGAAAAAGAAACAAGAAATAGAAGGTATGAAGTCCAATGGAGTGTTTCCTACTCTGTGAAAACTGGCTAGCCCTTGCAGCCTTTAAATAAATAGCAAGAATACAAGATGTTTCCCCAACACAGAGAGTGGCATCTACAGTTCACGAGGGCACAGCTCAAAAAAGAGACCACTTTTTTTGTCGTTGTTAATTGGTAATAATCTCCTATGTCAAGCATATGTCAAATATGACACTGGCTCTTTAAGCTTCTTTATTTCTCACTTATTAACCTGGCTCTAAAAATTGGACCAAGAAAAAGGCAGCCTATAACTATAAATGTGACCACTTTATGTCTTTTACTTTTTTAAGTTTATTTTTACATATATGAGTGTTTTAACTGCATGTGTGCCTGTGTATCGCATACCTCTAATGCACATGGAATTCCAAAGAGGGTATAAGATCCACTGAGACTGAGATTACAGACAGTTGTAAGCCACCATATGGGTGACTGTGAATCAAACGCACAGTTCTCTGAAAGAGCAACCAGTGCACCAGTGCTCTGAAGCACTGAGCCATGTCTTCAACGCATTTTCTTTTTCATGCTGTTGTCTGTAGTTGTGGCCTTCTCCTTGCTAATATCCCTTTCTCTTTGACCCTGTCTTTGAAATCAAATTTTACATTATTTAACTGTCAATGCTTGCACCTTGTCTTCCTCTTCATCCAGAGTCCACAGTACAGGCTAGTAACACTGCCCTGCCACCTCTCATATGTGTATCTATTAAATCTTTTTCAAATGAAGGTTGCATAAAGTACAGTAGAAAGCTAAGTGGAGATTTGATAACTATAAACCTGCAACCGAGGCTAAGTTAAACAGTCACAAGATGCAAAACTACTGCCCAGATCTATTCAGTATCATCCTTAAGAAGAACAAAATCTTGGAAGTAATCTTGTAAAATTATTGCACAACAACACCTCATTCAGGGACAGAGAAATGAGAAAAATAGAGGAAAAAAATCATGAAGTTACAAGATAGATGCAATTTACTAATATTACTTTATAAATCTCACATATGTGTATTTTCAGGCTTGAGCAAAATGATGTATTTTTGAATGCAACTGCAGAGGTTTAACAAAGAAAGCCTTTTCTGGTGCCCATGGGGGGAAATCAGTTTTAGACTGCTAGCACACACATCTAAAAGTTCAATGAACTTCAGTTAGTTGCTATGCCAACCAGCAGAAGACCTGTCCAGATATGAATTGATCACACAAATAAAATCTCCCCGAAGATGATGCTTGTTTGGCTTAAGGGCACAGTCTTTGTAACAGCCCTTGACAAATCTTAAGTCTTTTAGCTTAGAGGATATATTTGGACTATCCAAATTACCTCAGTGCTCTCTAAAATACCTTAATTTTTTTTTCATAGGAAGTAGACAAGTTGCTTCTGAGAGAGAATACCTTTTCTGTTCTTTTCTGGTGTGCGTGCGTGCGTGCGTGTGTGTGTGTGTGTGTGTTTTAGCCACAAAGAAAGGGGGCACAGGATTAGCAATGAAAGTCCTACATGGTTTTGATTTCAATATAACCTTGAGATACAAAGATGAGCAACTAATCCTCATTTATTAATGTCATGCCTATCCCTGATAGGGCCCTTAATCAGTCTATGTTTGCGTTGAATGTCTTTCTGAGGATTTTTTTTTTTTTTAGAATTAGCTTGGAAAGCATTGTTATGTTCTGTTTCTATTACAATTGGGACTAATTAATTTTGTTGCTATGTTTTTGAGACAGGGCCTCACTCTATAACACTGGCTATCCTAAATGGCCCATGTAGACAATAGAAAATGAGTAACACAAGTAGGTTACAACAACTTCTAAGGGAGTAGAGGAGAGAACAAAATGATTCAATTTTTTTCCCTGTGTCTACTCGAATGTCCCCTTTGAAGTGTAAGCTGTATTGTCCATTGTTGTGGTGGTCATCTGCTTGGTTGGCTATCAAACCTCTTTGCAGGCACTCGGAGTTTGACTAATCTTCAAAATCAAAATACATGAACATTTTTGGTAATTTTAATTACAGGTGTTATATGTGTTTTTTGATTATGACTTTTAATTTTTATGTCTGAAAACACAAACTCATGAAACTTAATCACCAGAAGTGGATTGTGCCTTTTGTCTGTGTGTGTAATGTGATCTATATAATTCTCTCATGTTGGGATCATACTATCCACCAACTAGTCTGAACTTTCATTTCTCTGGAGAGTTTTCTTTTTCTTGGACCTCCCAAAATAAATAAATAAATAAATAAATAAATAAATAAATAAATAAATAAATAAATGAGACTGGAAAAAAAAAACCTATGTAGTGAATGTTATAAATAGCAGTGAATTTAAATGTAAGTCCTCAGATTAAGGAAAAAGATCCTTGACAGGGTATACAGAGACACTCATATAAATTCCTTTGGAAACAATATTGATTATATGAAATATTCTCAATAAAATCTATATTTGCCTTCCTTAGAATATTACAAGTTAAAGGTAACATGTACTTATCTGTGGGTATTTTAAATTCTAAAACCCTACTTTTCAAGAAAATAACAAAGGAGCACCTACTATCAATTTGATTAATCTTTTATCCCTGATAAGAGTGGGTTGTATCTACCATCAAATGACTCGACAATTATTTTTTAAAAGACATTTCATAGAGAGTAATACAAATCTTAAAAGCAGATGTAGACAGAATCTGTAATCATCCCAAGTTCCAGTTTTGAGGTAAGAGTTGAGTCAGAGGTTGATTTAGGGAACAGTAAAAGAGAAATACCTACAATAAAATAATACCCACACAGTATGAATTAACAAAGTAAACTGATAAAATAAAACCACGATATAAAACATACCGTGTTTTTCCCCATCCATTCCATACTAAAGCAGCATTAAGGAACTGAATGAGATAGTGTTGTGAGTACTTGTATACTTTAAGTATCCCTCTTGTAGCAGTAAAATTATCCACTCCCTAGTTGTTTGAGGACTGATAGAAAGTTAAACTCATGACTCTGATTGAAGTTGAGGTGATAGGGATATTTTCAGGTCAGTCTCCTTGCAAAGATGCAAACTAAGAGAGGTGAAAATACCTCTCCTGCACTCATCTTTGGCCATCCCTATAAGTGCAGTGAAACACGGATGTTCTCCTTAAAAGGAAACAATATACCGTTGCGTATATCAGTGTTTCCCTCCACTCAGTCGTATAGATTACATTAAGTGTGAGGTGCAAGAGAAACATTTTGTAGGAAATATTATATCAACTGGGAGGGAAAAGACAGGATGATGAACAAACTTCTAAGGAACTGCAGGCATTTGGGGAAGGGATGGGAAGGGGGTTCAAGTCTTTTAGAACACTTTGGTGACCAACTGTTTTTTGGCATTTAAAGTTTCTGTGGAGGCAACCCTAGGATCTAAAGTGGAAACTTGCAGAGAATAGAGAAGACAAGATGAGCTGTTGTGTTTTCATCTTTTTCTAACTCAGTCTTTACATGTATTCATCTAACACAATGTAATTCTTTGAAAGATCTTATTTGAGTTCATTTTTAAAAGAAGAAACATTACTAACAATAGATGCCTGCTGAATTTGGGGGAGCTTTGAAAGGAAATTTAAATCTTACCCTTATGTCAGTGGTGATCAAATGAGAACTTTCCTGTTTTCATCTTCGAAATTATTTAAAATAAACCCTGTCTCAGTCAAGAAAAACAGTATCTTTGCGGAACCTATGCTACATGAAAACTCTTGGTTCTGTCCCAGATCTACCTGAAGCAAAACTCTGAGGGCTACTCCTATCACTTGGTATTAAAAATGAAATTGTTTATGTTATTAGTGTTTTCCTGAATGTTTGTCTGTGTGCCACTTTTGTGCCTTGTTTCTAGCAATGCAGAGGAGGGAATTGGATCCTCTGGAATTAGAGTTACCAGTGATTGTATGTTGCAATATGAGTGCTAGGAGTTAAAGGACCTGGATCCTTTGGAAAAGAAGTAAGTGCTCTTAATTACTGTCCATATCTCTATGCTCCATCTTAACTAACACTGCATTTCAACAAGACCTATGTTTATTTTTTAATATGTATTTAAGTTTAAGAACAATATCCGTAAAGCCTAATCTACAACGTAAAAGAAATTAGGCTAAATGAGTTGAAGGAATCTACCCATGATGCTTTGTCTTGTCAACTTGAGAAACTCTAGAATTATTGAAGAGATGACCTGAGCATGTCTGTGAGGGATTATCTAGATTAGGTTAAGAGAGTTGGGAAGACCCTTCTAAATGTAATTGAACACCATTTTGTGGGCTGTCTACCACCTTGGGTGGAATAAAAAGAAGAAATGGAGTTGAGCAGTAGCATTCATGGGTTTTTGGTTTTTCTGATTACAGATGTAATGTCACCAGTTGTCATCAAGCTTCTGATACTGTCCCTCCTTCACCATGGCAGAATGCACACCCTTGAAACACGAGCCAGAGTGATGTCTTCCTGCCTTAAGTTGCTGGTGTCAGGTAGCTTGTCACATCAGCAAGACAAGCAACTCTACAAGTAATTTTACAAGTAAAACTAGATTTTACTTGAGAAAATCTTTTCCAAGTATCACATTTGAATCTACTCCAGCCCAGTGTCATAGAGAATCTTGAGGCTTTAGTGACAGGGAAAGGCCTCCCCCTTCCTGTCTTCAAGCCTCATAAGTAGAAATCAAAACAAGGCATTGCCCTAATTATTACAATCCTTTTCTAGCCAATTAAACCCTTTCACAATGGAACTTCTGGTATAAAGTGGCTATTTAAAGATAGGTGGAGCTAAGTAAGAGCCAATAATTAAGTCAGAAACATGTTAAATTTCTCCTGGAAGGATGCAGTCCTGTAATCGTTTTGGTGTGTGCCTAATGGGTTCAATTATAAAAATAGCTATTGATTATAAATTTCACCCAATCTAGGTCACCAGATGATGCACGCCTCAGAATAGTGCTCAGGGAAGAGGTAGTCAGAGGGAATGAGGCAGGGTGATGAGGTTAGCTGCTTTCCTAGAATCAGGCATCCGCAGCAGAAGCTGCCTTCCTGAAATGATGACGCATCAGAGAGACACTGTTCTGGGAGTCGGTTTGCACTGAAGTTGCAATTGGACTCAAGCCCTAACCCCAGGCTCTACTCACACCTTTTGTTTCTAAGATGGTGTGCCACTAGATGGCTCCAGCGTGTCTCCTCTGCACAGGAGAAGTCTGATCTGGGAACACTTTGGACTGTACTTTGTATGCATTCCAGCCATCTTCCTCCACAATTGACTCCCACTCAAGGGAAAGCAATGTCTCATTGCCACCATCCCATAGTGGCCCTCTGATGGCTTCAACAGAGAAAATATAAACATTTCAGATTTCTTAAGTGCTTGACTTTTCCACATACTAAACTTTAAGCCCCGTTTTCAAGCTTGTGACTTATCTATACTGAAAATGGAAAGGAGCATTCTAGCCTTAAATTTCATAGAATTTTAAAGCGAAGGTTGTTGTGAGTCAGGGACTTTTGTGGTTCAGAACAGATTGAAAATCCTAGATGCTCAAATCTTGCAAAACCTTGAGCTTAATTATAAGTCTTTAGGCTTTAACCACCCCCCCAAAAAAAAACCACATTTGTTACCTTAAATTTTTTCTAAAGGAATTGTTAGATGAGCAACTTAAAGCTTTGTTTGATTCTAATTTTAAAAGTACCTTTTGTAATTATTTTATTTTGATCCATGCTGAAAACTCAGTTACTTATAGACTCAGATTAGTCTTCTAAAAAATCTAAAAAACGAGGCGTGTTTACCAGAAAAGTCAATAATTAATTCAGAAATGTTTTAAATGGTGCTCTCTCTATCTGATAATGAATGGTTTCTCAGGTGGACATTTGAACCAAAAGAAGAATAGTAACTATACTGAAATGACTCATGTGTTAGTACATTATTTTGTTACTGTAACACAATTTCTGAGACAAAAGGGAGGAGGAACATATTGACTCCCAAGTTTGAAGATTTTTGTCTGAAGTTGGTTGATTCCATTCCTTACGTGCAGAAATTACATGATGAAGCAAACTGCTTACCTCTTGATGGCCATGAAACAAAGAGAAGGAAAAAGATACAGGGACAAGATTTCTATTATCTCTTTTGAGTGCAGCCCAATATTTTTTCAGTAAGCAATACTTTTCCTCTCAAAATTCCACCTCCTTTAATCGGGTTGTTAGATGAAGAAAAAAAAATTAACACATAGATATTTAGCCCTTTGAAAAGCTAAAATCTTAGTAACAGTGCCCTCTAGATGCTTTTAAAAAAGTGGAACTAAAAGACAAAGACCAAATTCAAAAGGAAGGTGGCTGTGTATTCAAAAAGTTATTCCAAGTCAGACTTGGGGGAGGGGTGTTCACACTGACATGATAATTAGATAAAGTGGGGACACTTACTGTATGAATAGCAGAAAAAGAAAGGCCTCAAAGATGAAGACAGACTGTACATAAAGAAAACATTTTATAAGAAAGAAAATTTGATGCAAAAGCTCATAAAATAGAGGTACCTGAAAAAATTCCAACTCTTGAGTGCATTTCACAAAATCAAATTTATATTAAATTTATAAATTTAATAAATCAAATTTATGCACATGAATCTTTTCAACCACTACTTTCTGACTTTTTACACCCATTACAGCTAATTATCCAAGGTTCCTGAACAGGTATTTTGTTCCTGGTGCTTTAGTATTTTGAAAGCACCTTTAATTAAAAGTCGCCTCAATATGTGACTGTTATATGTTTGAAGTTAGGAAGCATGGTGGATTTCTAGTTAAATTTTATAGCAAAATTAAATGTGAAAAAGTGCTTTCAAACTTTTTCTCTTGTGGAATTGACACAACGAAGGAGGCTAAATAGAAGCCCAAGATGATATTCAAATAGTTCCTTAAAGTTGTTCAGTAAATGCCTTCTGCTTTCTGAATCAACTGTTTATACTTATGCTCCCTATGCAGATTAAAGAAGAAATGGAAATATTTGTTTCTGAGTCACTGGCTCTGAGGACTTTGAATTATTTGTGAAGAACACCTCTGGTTAAAAGAAAAAAAAAATGAGAGTACGGTACAGGTCTCAACCTGAATTTTTGTTTTTTTTCCCTCAACCTTACCTTTTAAAGATAGAAATTTGTGCATGGGTTCCAGACCATCTCCATGAGTGCTCCTTGGCTGGAGTATCAGTTTCAGAAAAGACCCCCTGTGCCCAGACTTTTAGGATCTGTCAGTGTCCTTGTAGAGCTCCTGTCCTCTCAGGTCTTACCATTTCCCACTTCTTTCATAAGATTCCCTGCACTCTGCCAAAAGTTTGGCTCTGAGTCTCAACATCTGCCATACCCTGTAGGGTAGAGCCTTTCAGAGGCCCTCTATGGTAGCCTATGGTAGTTCAGTATCCAAGTGACCTCCATAGTAATAGGGGCAGGGACTGTCTCTTACATGAACTGATTGGCCTGCTCCCCCCGAGGGGGGAGCCACCTTACCAGGCCACAGAAGAAGACAATGCAACCACTCCTGATGAGACCTGATAGACTAGGATCAGAGGGAAGGGGACAAGGACCTCCCTTTTCAGTAGATTGGAAGAGGGACACAGGTGGGGAAAAAGGAGGGTGGGATTGGGAGGAGAGGAGGGAAGGAGGTACAGGGAGGATACAAAAATGAATAAACTGTAATTAATAAAAATAATTAAATAAATAAACAAAATGAAAAAAGGATAGAAATTTGACTTTTTGCATTCATTAAAGACATCTTGCTTATAAAAACAGATAAAATAAAAACCTTGCTTGGCCTTTCATCTGAAGGTTACACATCTCTCTCTCTTAGAACCCTGTCCCATCCAGGGCAAACCACTTTTTTTTCAACTTTTACATCTTTAGATATTCTTTCTCAACTTCAGGTTAACACTTCTCTTTCATCTTCTACCTCAGTGTTATGCCCTCCAGGAGTAGATGTATAAACCATATAAGAGAAAATTTTCTTTTGTGGTGCTTTGCCTCTTTCCTGAATGCCACTTATCTCTGTTTAAAGTATTTATTAATTCATGTTCAGTTGTTACTTCGTCTCCCTCTAGACTGCAAATTTTATGAAAGAAGCAACGTCTTAGCACAATTGCAGAAAGTCAAGTACCTTTTCATTGAATGAACTAAATAATGAATCCATGAGTAGTTGGGGGAAAATAAAATGAAACAAATAAACAAACAAACCAAACCTAAGAGCCAGTAGTCATTCTATGGAGAATGTTTACTGTTCTACTTGGTAATTCAATTTCCTTTATCTTTTATGCTTATTTATCCTTTTGTGAATGTAAAGCTGGTACAATGTGTCTAGTTATCATTGTATGCTTCTTGGAAAATCTTGTATTTTGGAATCAATTGTGGAAAACATTCAGTTTGGAGAATGCTTTATTATATAAAACAACTTCAGGGACACCTGCATTTGTGAACAGACAAACACTTCTACTTGGAAGACGGCATACTGATAAACATTATGAAAATAAAATTGTATGGTATAGACAGAGAGGACAGACATTCTAGGGAGTTCCAAGTTTTTTATTTCCTTTTTTTTTATCAATTACAGTTTATTCACTTTGTATCTCACCTGTAGTTCTCTCCCTTCTTCCCTCCCAAACCCATCCCCTCCCTGTGTGCCACCCCCCCCCAGTCCACTATAGGGGAGGTCTTCCTCCCCTTTCTTCTGATCCCAGTCTATCATGTCTCATCAGGAGTGGCTCATTGTCTTTCTCTGTGGCCTGGTAAGGCTGCACCCCCCTGAGGGGGAGGTGATCAAATCACTTTATGTCAGAGACATTCCCTGTTCCCATTACTATGGAACAAACTTGGACAGGAGACTGATACCCCAACCAAGAACCATTCATGGAGATAACCAAATCCCCTGCACAGATGTAGCCCATGACAGTTCGGTGTCCAATTAAGTTCCAAGTTTTAAGGGGCACTTGGCTCTCATGAAGTGAATTTAAATGCACATTTCTTCCTTCATTGGATACCTTTGACACTTTCTAAGTAGTTACTATGGTAAAATCTAATCATAGGTCAACTGACTTCACAGCTTGTGGAAAACAGAATGGGCATTGCTGGAATCTTATGTTTTAAAAACATTATCATAACTATTCTTTGCAAGTATAAAAACAGCTAACAAACATGTTCAACTATAGTTTCAAAAATGTTGGAAAAATAATCATGGCCAAGAAGTCTTTTTTGCTATTACTCAACTATCTTTCTGACTGTATGCAGCTCCTGGAAGTTTTACCCAATCCAATATGTATTCTGAATTAATTATTTAACTTTTTTTTTCCTTCTCTTTCATCTTGGTTTGTTAAAACTTTTCTTCCTCATTAGCAAAAATCATAGATTCATTGGTGTTTGCTCTCTTGCTAGTCATGATTTTTAAATTAAGTCAAAGAGTTATTTCTCAATTCCATCCCTTATTTGTTTCACGACATTCTGAAACTTTGACTTCAATTATGAATATGAAAGTATTGTCTTAGTGTTCTTTTGCAGTGAAGAGACATCGTGACAAAAGCAAGTCATAAAAACAGTTGAGTGGGGCATAGCTTACAGTTTTGGAGTGTTAGTCCGTTATCATCTTATCAGGAAGCAGACATAGTGCTAGCTGAGAACTCTACATCCTGGCAGACTTCAGAAGGTTGGACCTGGGAGAAAAAAAGAAAGAGACTTGGCCTTGCATAGCCTCTCAAAACCTCCAAGTTCTAATGAAACACTCCTCCAACAAGAACACCTTTACTCCAACAAGGCCACACCTTCTAATCTTTCCCAGACTATTCTGTTAACTAGGTTCCATGAATTCAAACATAAGAGGTCATGGGGACATTGCCATTAAAACCACTGCAGGAAACTGTGCGCACACACACACACACACACACACACACACACACACACACACAGACATACACACACCACCCTATCTATATAGTGATTTTCCTTCTAGGAAAAAGATCTTTTGATCAAATAGGACAGATCAGGTTGGTCTTCACATGCTCCTCCACATTTCAAGATGTTTAGAATTTATAATGCCAGGTTTAACTATTTATACTCTCTCTACTCTCTCTCTCTCTCTCTCTCTCACTAATCACATACACGTTTAATACGACAGTTTCATGTGGCTCAATGTAGTGTAACATAAAATTTTCATAAATTAATTTTTATACTTTAGATATTATATGTTAGATATGTTATCTTAACTGAAACTTTCAGATCATAAACTAGAAAATTAAATGTAAGTCAAAATAAAACGGTGTAATAAAAATCCCAAATAAATAGTCAGATTTGGATATAATCTAGTTGTGCTTCTATCCAAATTTTATATTTTCAAGCATCAACTGTGTCATAAGGGTAGTGCCTTATTTTTCCAGTGTTAATATATAATACCATGGCAAATACTCCAAATTTAGGAAACAATATAATTAACTAAAATAACAATATTTTCAGACAAACATCTCCACACTTCATATGTTCAATGTCACTTATAAAATGTTTTCTGGGAGATTTACTCAGACAAGTAACCAGATGTTTCAAAACATCTGATTTACAAATGCAGTTTTTGCTACTTTGTGGATAAATTTGTTCTACACCTTTATAAAGTAAAGGTTTTTCTCTTAAACACACAATGCCATGTATATTTTAGAAATATGGCTCATAAAAACACTGTCTAAAATCTTGTTGCTAGGAATGGCTTTTCCTTCTTGATGTTGTTGGCCAGAGAGGTCCCACACCCAAACATAACCAGCCATTGGCATTGCTATTGGCTACGTTCTAGAAGTTGACAGTAAGGCTCTATAGCTGAAGATATCATAAATGTGAGTCACAGAGCATGAAGACATTAAGCTGGTACTGACCTTGAAGCTTTATTCTTACTGATTAGCATTCATACTGCTGTGCATGCTACCAGAAAAGAAAAGTAGCATTAATCTTACCCAGTTGTGAACTCTGAAAGCTATAGTAATTGACTGGCAAGACATTCCCATTAGTGCAATAGTACCACACGCATGACGGGAGTAAGTCTGTGGGCTGTGTTCTCCGGGTGTCCCAGGGCTCCTACTTTCTCCTACTACTATTGTGTAGGGTTTTTCAAGCTCCCAGGGGAGGGACCCAGGAGATCTCAAATTTGGACTTTCCCTCTTTATACCCAGGTATTAGTGCCTCTCTCAATCCTTATCAGAGAAGTTTCTCTTGGCAATAGATGGTTTTAATGCATATACCTACAACTGCCCAAAGTACGGAGAATATGAGCCTGCCGAAAGCTAAGGAAGACCTCTATTGCATTCTCTTCTCCCAAGGCTCAGGGATCGTTAGCGGTGGTGAACAAATACAAGGAAACAGTGTCCTCCAACAGCAGCTGCACGTATGAACTCACAATTGCTATGACAGCATGCACAAAGTCCATGGAAGCCAAACATAGGTCAAATCCTAGCACAAAGAAGACAGGATGTGATATTCTGTCATAGCCAAAGAGCTGTTAGCAACTCTATCCACAGGAATACATGCACGTACACGTCTGTGTGCCTTCACACATGCACATGCACACGCACTCACACACACACACACACACACACACACACACCCATACACACATCTGTATTCACCCCCACACATATGTAGATATTAAAAAAAATTAACCATTCACATCTAATTATTTGCTTTCACATATCAACCCCAAAACAAACCTATGTTCTCTGCCTGTTAGAAGGCTTTCGTGGAAGTCTTTGAAAGTTATTGTTTAATCACTGAGGATGGGATCTGTACGTGGCTCTAATAAAGTTGTTTTCTGGAATTTGGAAAGTAAGTTCAAAGTCCAAATTTAATGAGGTTTGTGAGATTTACAATATGAGATTGTACAACCATCTGGCCCCAAGGATATTTCTGCATATAAGGAATTAATAACATTTTTAATTTAAGTAATAGATAAATCTGTTTCATGGGCCCATCACCCATTCCCAGCATTGCCTGCAGATCTGTTCATCCTAAATAGTATTTTAGAGCTGTTGTACAGCTATTGTTGTTCTGGAGCAATCTGGAAATACTAAATTCTTGTGCCAGGAAATGGGTCAAACCATAATCTCTTCATGTTGATGTTTTGATTTCAGAAATAGCTGTCCTTGTCATGCTTGGAGCCTGTACGTTTTGCTCTTCTATTGGATTTTATTACAGCTGCCATTCTGCTGTTTTAATGAAAACTTTATTAAAGATCTACGTTTAATTAACCTCCCAGAGCCTTTCCCCAGCCTCAGTCCATTTTCCGTCTCTCAGAACAGTTTCGCATTTCTCCTTAAATAGCTTTTATGTAACCTAGGGTCTTTCGGTGGGTAACACGCAAGAGCATTGCACCCACGGAGATGACAAAGGCCACGCCGGGTGCAATCTAGACTCAGACCCGTGTCCTTTGGATCTCAGCTCTACAATGATCTGGGCAGATTCCTTTCTTTTTACTGACAGTGACATCGGTGAAAGGCAGACCTCGTGGGGCTGTATAAGGGAGTTTCCTCTGCACATGCTGCCGTGTGCCAGCAACACCCAGACCACATTCGTACACTGCGAGTGCCAACTGATTCAGTGTTCTTTCCTTTTTCTCTTTCTGTTCTCCTACCCACTCGACTAAGGACATAAGTGAAACAATTATTTTATTTCATTTATTTAATTTGCCTTATTACTTTCTCTTAGTTGAAACTATATGTTTATGGTATACAATGCAATATCTTGACCTATGGTGGCAGTGTAAAAATATTAAATCAAGTCTATGAAGACATCCATTCCCACCCACAGTTTTCCTTTTTGTAGATGGTCACTGTGCTCTGTAATGTATCCCTTCACTAAGAACTGCTTCAATCTTTTCCTCTATTTGCCTGGGATGTTCCTTTCCATCGCCACTTATACCGCACTCCTCATTCAGGCAAACACCACTCTACTCCAAGTCTCTGAGTGCAATATTTTTAGGTCATACTTAGGTCATATTACATATTTAGGTCATACTTCATTTATCTCCTGGTACTCAGAATAATTCACCAAACAGAATGTTCTCCAAGTTTATGAGTGGCGCTACCAATGACAAGATTTTCTTCTTTTGAAGGACTGAATAGTATTCCATGGTATAGGCTTACTCACTTATTTGCTGATACACAGAGCTTATGTCGTTGCCTTGGCTATTGTTAACAGTGCTTCAGTAAGTATGGAAGAACACTTTTATTTTCTTTTGCAAAATGCCAGGAACTGTGATTGCTGGATTTTATGGTAGTTTTGTGCTTAGTGTTTCACGTCAATAAAATATGATTTTCTTGAACTGCTCAACTGTAACAATGTCGATTCCAACAAAACAGTACTCAAGAGTTCAGTTTCATGTATTGTGGCCAACACTTATGTTTTGTGTTTTGATGTTTCTTTGTGTGTGTGTGTGTGTGTGTGTGTGTGTGTGTCGATGTTTTGATAAGAACCACTACAACATTATTCATTGTTCCATTGAAGAGTTTCTCAAAGTCCAAATCTCTTTATTATAATTCTTAACAGGCATTTACATTCCCCTACTATTTCTATGACACTGGACTAAGTAAGCATGCCCATAGAGCCCCTGGCATGTACTCTCTTGTGAATTCTCATTTGCTTCTACATTCATAATGCCGTGGGAACTGTGTGATGAGGATTCAGAGTTGAATGGGGATGGCAAGCATCTTGAAAAGATGAACCAATCCACTCCTTAGCCAGAAAAATAAATCAGCACTCACTTGCTTATGTAATGTTTTTCCTTTGACTAAACTGAATAATAAAATCATTGACCTATACCCAGCTTTATATAGTCATGACCATGGTGGTAGATATTTATAAACTTTTCATGTCTATGGAATTAAAAGCATAATACTAGTGCCAGTTTAAAAAGGTAAAAAAAAAAAAAAAGAGTAAAGGGGATGAGGGAGGAGGCTACAGCTGGGATACAAAGTGAATAAACTGTGATTAATAAAAATAAATAAATTATAAAAAGAATATTTATTCAACATGAATCTTTGTTTCCAAGGAAACTCAGATATGGTACATAAATTATATCTATGTGTGTATGTATGTGTGTGTATTCTCCATGAAAAGTAAAAGAGAGAGCCCAAGAAAGCAATCCAGTAGTTTTGAGGGAATGATTACTATCAACTGCAGGGAAAAAAATGAATATAATGACTATATATCTTTATGAAGTTTTTTGTATTATTTGAGAATGACTTTGGTTTGGAAATACTTCCAGAGTCGTGATCATGTTGGTGAGGTAGCTGAGAGGATAACTTGTCCAAACAAATGCTCTTGGGGTTATGCAGTAGATCAAGCTCATGCTGTTTCACACTTGATAGACCACTGCAGAGACAACTAGTAACTGCTGGCAAAAGGTACCACAGTGTGTGAGAGTATGAAAATCTGTCAGTCATGCATCCTGACAGGTCAAGAAATATAATCCTAGCTTGTCCTGTTCCCAAGCCAAATGCTGTTGAGTCTGTGGTTCTCAGCTACTGTTGGTAGACTGTCATTGGGAGGGGTTGCTTAACAAACTAAATTTCAGTATGTGCCTTTGTGGAAAACAAAAGCCTTACAAAAGATTCTACCTTTCTTGTATCTTTGATCTTACAGGTATTTTCAAAATACATGGTAAATTCAAAGACTGTCACTGAATCTGCATTTCCAGCAAATCACTTGCACAAGCACTTGTGATTTATCACAGTTGGAGTATAAGTGTGTTCACTGAAACTCATTCACAATAATGACTGAACATGCCAGAACATTGTGTCTGACTTATACAGCATTGCTAAGTGTTATGATGGTCCTCTACAAGGGATACAATTTGAAGACAATTACAGTTGGAAAAGCCATAAGAGGAAATAAGGATGTTTCAAAAAAGCTGTGACCTGTGAGGAGTAGAGGCGATTGTGGAATAAAACCTAACAAAATCAGCTCATATTCACTTGGTAAGGGCATAGGTAGTTTCATAATTAAATGATGCATTCTCCTGTTATCTTCTGGATTCATTTTATATTGATAAAACATAGGAAAAAAATTGAAGGATTCATAACAAAATTTTATTTTACTAAGTAGCTGTCAGATATCAGCATTTATTTGCAAAGTCAAATTATTTATAAACACAATTTACAGGAATCAGTAATTAAGTCTGCATGCTGAGTTTTGTTTTGATAGTTGTTTCTGTGGTGTACTGATGCTGTTTTGCATTCTCAGTGCTTCCCATTATGTTAGGTGGGTTGAAATTTTGTGTATTTCCTACCTCACATTTTAGGTTGTTATGCAAATCACTCAAAGGGCAAAATTGGCAGCCTTAAACATGATAATTAACTAGTTGACTGAAGTATATAATCAGATCTTTTATTTAGTAGCGAAATCATCTAAAACGTATTATTTCTCAAATTCTAAATAAAAGAATTACAACAGTGCAGAATTCAAAATTTTGTGGGAAAGGAGTCTGTTGTGGGCTTAGCTGCTCAAGATAGGGTCCTTTTATTGCTTCCAAACTGGAGTATAAGCAAAAGGTTTTATTGTCAGACAAAGAACTGGATTTAAATACTAGACTCTAGTATTCTCCTATAAATTCATTTGTTTATAGGAGTGTTTATTTAATTTTTACCTCCTGCTTTTCTTTTTATTTTATTTTATTTTGTTTTTATCAGTTACATTTTATTAACTCTGTATCCCAACCGTGTCCCGAACCTTCATTCCCTCCCAGTACCTCCCTCCCTCCCTCATCACCACTGTGCCCCTTTCCAAGTCCACTGATAAGGGGGGACCTCCCCCCCATTCATCTGATCCTGTTTTATCAGGTATCTTCATTGAGTTCCTGTTAGAAATAGTCCTTGTTCCCCTCACTTTGGGAAACCAATTGGTTACTGAGCTACCACAGGCTACATCT